>CAVNYO010000424.1:0-304038 GCA_963692855.1 Mycena citricolor | reverse complement strand
CCTCTTCAGCTTCGTCGGTAAACGCGTCGGATAAGCCCTTCTCAAAGCCAGCAGTCGCGATTTGCTGTATTCGATTCCCAAATTCTTCCAATCCAACAGCGGCGAAAGACGCTCAACACGATTACGCTGAAACTACTTCAGCCACGGCTCATGTTCCGCAGACAAAGACCGAACCTGATTAATGCGCTGTCGACGAGTTTCTGCGTGAACAAGTGCATATGATCGGCTAACTGCTGCACCGAATCCTCGACAGACTGTGATCTGCGGTCAACAATGTAGCATCCTTCATCTTGAGGACGCTCAATCAGATCCGCCATAAAGCACCCAAATCCAGATAAATTTGTCGTGATTGACGGTATGCCCATCTAACAGACAAGGATTATGTTTGTGCTCAGGCACGAATGTAGCCACGTACCACAGTGCACTCCGCTGGAGTGTATCCCAAGGCTCGTAATAGCTCGGGAAAACCCCGAGATGCGTGCCTCGCACGAATTCCTCGTAGTCTAGCCCAAGAATAGGGTTCGAGCTGTTGAGGAAATCTGGGTGGAAAACGATTTTCACGCGATCCGACGCAGAGTTGAATAAGCGAACTCGGCGAATCTTAGTAAACATAGTTCAGCCTGCGAGAGGGAAAGAGAGATTGAAGCAGATCTGACTTGATTCAGTATCGGATCGTTGTTGTCGTCTGCCATGTTGTGGGTTGTTACAGGAGGCAGACTGTTGCGCTTGAGGGCAAAGATACGACGTTTAAGCAGTACGAGATCCTCGTCCGACAGAAGAGAGGAGACGTCGGGTAAACCAGCAGATGATTCTCTGCAATGCGTAAGGACAGCACGGGAGGAACACGGATGGGCGTCTCACGATTGGAATCTTGCCGCGGTTTCAAACAGTCTTTCGCCGATGCGGTTCTGAATCTCGGTAACCGCGTCCCGCAGTTGTTTGGTGACAGCTTGCCCCTTCAGCGCCTCAACAGTGTAGCTATGTGTTGCGGCAGGCATGATGATGAAAGCGACCACAGTTGTTTTTGAATTTCTGTGACGTCTGTGAGTCACCTGGAGGTGATAAATAGGAAGTTTCGAACGCTTTCTGAAGGAGATAATTTAGACGAGCCAAGGCCTCAATAAACATGTCGACACCCTTGTTCCGATATTCATAACGGCCTGCAGTAAACATCTGATCCGGTAAGTGTCAAAGTAAGAGCAGCTGCGTAGAAACCATACGTAGAGAGTGTGGTCCAAGTCGAAGTTGTAGTGACCGTAAAAGTGACCCCGGACAAATTCATCAATCTTGGCTTTGGAGGTCGCGTGGCGGTTCTGGAATTCGTGCATGGCCTGAAACTTGACGACATTGAGCCCGTTCGGAACGACACCATCGGGTTTCCTCTTGAGAAGATGCTCAGATTCGTAGGCTGTGATATGAGAAACCGTGGTGAAAACGTCAGCGCAATGCGTCGCACTGCGCTCTATGCAGTAGCGGTGATAGATGCCGCGTTTGCCCGCTTCGTGATCAACGTCAAAGTATTGGAGATTGTTGTAAAAGTCGACGCTACCGGCGCAGAGATAGCGACCGAGAAGGGTAGCGAGTGGTGAAAACGGTGGTGACGTCGATATGGCGCTTCCGGCACAAAGGAATCGCAACACCAGCTTGCCACTCGTGAAAATGAGCCACGACAGCAGTGGTGAGCTGGCGGGAGACATAATCCCCAAGGAACCACGCGACGATGTAGCCAAATACGATGGTCTCGTTCGTCTCTGTGTCATTGGGCGGGGAAGGAATACCAGCGAGGTTCCACAAATCGCCCTTCCACTCGTCAAGACGGTTATACATCGAGCCCGTGTCGAATAGTAGAACGTGAGGCGCGCCTTCGATGAGCCAACGTCCATACAAGCACTTCACGCCCTGCGAGCGCATTGAATCCAATGTCGCGGCGAGGTGCGGATCGGTGGGATCCTCGGCCTCTACCTCCATCGGCGCGGACTTATACGAGAGCGGGCCAATGAGACAGTATCGGTCGCCGTATTCACTGACTGTGACTGGGACTTTGGTCTTGATGACTGTGTATATGCCGCCGACCTTGTTGGCAACCTCCCAGGCACATTCGAATAGTAGACTTCGCAAAAGTATGAGAAAAAAACGCGTTGAAACCGGGGCATAGGACGTACGGGTTGCGAATGTCGCGAGACATGGGTGTAAGAGCAACAAGGAAAGATCGTGACGTAAGATCTTGACCCCACATCTCCTTTCTCCACACCTCCACATACCATCGGTAGCCACCGGTGGGCACGTGGCCCAATTTGTCGCGGTGCACCCCAGGCGAGAACTTGGATTTTCCAGCGTTGACGCGCCTGATGCCGGGACTTATTCTGCGTTCAAATGTTCTGCGCTCAGCTTGCATTATACACCAGATTCAAAGGGTGCAACGCCGAAATGATGGATGTACCAGTATCAGCCTCCGTATAATCATCAAGCGATCATAGCAGTCAGTCTACACGATACAAGTTATATCTGCTTTTTCTGCTGCAGGCTCTTAGGGAGTTCCTTCACAAAAGGCAAGAATGTCCGTCCCTGCATGTAAGGCTGCAGCACTGGCGGAATTTGGAGTCCCTGCGAAGTGATGAGCTCCATGTGGTCGTGAATATCATGGTCCATACCGCATCAGTCTGGTAGTTCTCCACGATACAACACAGAGCCCGTTCTGTTGCACAAAGCGTTCCATTGAGCATATGCACGTAGACCTTACGCGCCTGATCCTTCGTTTTGATCCCACACCTCACTTCGAGCCGCCGGCTCTCTACAACCCTAATCAGTTATGCTCGAATGCCTGTCAGGAAGTGAACACTGACGGTAGTCCGTGCAATTAGAGCAAGAAACCAGCTCCTTGTGCTCTCTCTGGAAAGGGAACCAAGCTTCGAGATCGAACTTTTGGGCAGCAGCGAGATTGAGAGCACCCGAAACGATGGCCACAACGCGGTATCTGATCCCAAGACTTTGGTAGAATGCCTCGCTGTTCTCGATCATCGAATCAAATGCCTCCCAGCTCTTGTCGGGTGCGGTCAGGAGGAACTGCTCAATCTTCTCGAACTGGTGCACTCGGAAGATTCCCCACATATCGCGTCCGGCGCTACCAGCTTCTTTTCTGAAGCATGTTGAGTAGCCAGCATACTTGATTGGAAGTTGAGTTTCTGGCGATTCGAACCATTCCTCAGAGTGGAAAGCAGAAATTGGCTGCTCAGAAGTTGCAATCAGATACTTCTCGTCGTCCGAGCCAACAACCTGATCTGAAATCAGTCCGATCAACGTGCAGCTATCGTTGGTCTACTGACTTTATACAGTTCCTCGTCAAATTGATCCAGCTGTGCGGTTTTGGCCATCTGTTCCTTGTTCATCATGAAGGGCGGCTGGATCTTTTTGTATCCCTTTCCTCGCAGGAAATCGAGAGCGTAAGCAATGAGAGCCTGGTTCAGATCTACGCCGTCGTTTGTGAGGAAGTAGCCTCGGTGTCCTGCAATCTTTGCACCTGCGTACGAATCTGAGCCATCTTCCGTTGAATAGACTCCGCCTTCGTACCACGGTCCAAATCCATAGCGTCGAGTCTGAGGAGAACTTCATGATGAGGCATGATACCGGCTCGTACCGGCGGTTCATCGTTCTCTTGTTCCGGGTGCCAGGTTCGAATGGTGACATTGTCATCCTACTCTATAAGCTAAGCAGTTGGATTGACTTTCCAAATCGAAGGACAAACCTCAGTCAAGCTGACAGGGACGCCTTTTGCGACGATGTTGCCCACAGTGCTTGCTTTACGACGCATCGTCAGTTCAAATTCCTTCGCCTCTTTCCTGAGAGAATCCACTTTCGTATCCAACTCCTTCTTCTGCGCCACAAGCTCATCTGCAGAGTCTTTGGCCTGAGAGATTTGAGAAGCTCGAAGTCGGTTATCGATCATGCACCACTACTTTTTCTTGGATGCAATTTGTTTCTGCATATCGTTGACCTCTTTCTTGATCTGATTCGCGTCAAAGTCCACTGGGAATCGGAACCGGACGTTAAGCGAGCGGTAACGAGTGGCACAGTGTAGAACGCGCACTTTTCACCCAATCTGCATACATCTGGATGATTTCATCGACCAGCTCGACCGATCCGCCACGACTACGCTGGGACTCCCGAATCTCCTGAGAGTTACCCCCCTTGTTGTCGATGAACTGCAGGATATCGAGAGTCATCTGGTTATGTGGTAGCCGTTGTTATCAAAGCGAACTTGTTTTGTGACTCGCAATCCTTGAGATCATGATCACCATCAGCTTGACGCGTATCACGTAATACAGGTAGGATCACGCCGGGGTGATGCCGATATTTGCCTAGCCCAAACACTCATCATGGCCTCCCTCCGTTTAGTCGCCTCCGCTGTGCGCCGTGCGCCCGCTGCACTGTCTCTTGGTAAACGAGGCTATGCTGAAGCGAGTGACAAAATCAAGCTCTCCCTCGCTCTTCCCCATCAGGTTCGTTGGCCTGCCAAGTGCAGCTCACGCAAAATTCATGGCCTCTTTCTAGTCCATCTTCTCCTCCGCCGATGTCGTGCAGGTCAACATCTGTGCTGCCACTGGTGACATGGGAATACTTGCCAACCATGTTCCGTCCGTCGAGCCTTTGCGTGCTGGAGTTGTTGAAGTCATAGAGTCCAGTGGATCCAAGAAGTGGTTTGGTGCGTCGCTTCCGCGCTTGACATTCCTCTATCTTAACTTTGACAGTATCTGGGGGATTCGCTACCGTGCACCCTGGCAACAAGCTCACTGTAAATGTCGTGGAGGCTGCACCGCTGGAGGAGTTTTCACCGGAGGTTCGTGTGTGGCTGGCTCACATCACCTCACCTCTCTCATGTTTCGTTCAGGCCATCCGCACTAACCTCCAGGAAGCTCTTCGTGTGGCTGGCGGCAACGGTTCAGAGGAAGACAAACTTGAAGCGCGTATTGAAGCTGATGTGTACGAGGCACTGCAGCATGCTGTAGCATCGAAGTAATTCCTTCTCGTCCCCTACATGAGCTTAAAATAGAAGATCACAAAGCTCCTTGTTCCGAGCATTCTGCGCTGCTAAATTGCCAACTGAGACCAAATGGTCGAGTCAGGCCGATCGATCGTCCGTGTAACCTTTCGCAATCCCGCTCCTTCCCTGCTCCAGCACACTGGGCGCGTCTTTCCCTAGTCGCATATTCAATCCTTGAAAGCTCCTTTCCTGTAAAGCTTGGGCTTGAACGGATACGAATGAGCTTCAATACCTAGCTAGTGCGTAACTCTTACATACCACCAAAATTCTCGGCTAGAGCAACTGCGGAATCTGGGTTGCGTATTGTCAAAGCATCCAGTGATTCGGACAAGCCACGATTGTTGGTTTTGGTATCGTGTTTGTTCAGGCCAAATTGCTTTACAGTGCGATACTTGCCTGAGACGAGGGAGAATGTAGGTCGCTCGCTGTTGACATCTTCGGTTTCAGATTTGTCCTCTTCACTCGGAGAGGTGACATTGGCTTCGGAGAGAAGTGATCCAAAGTCGAGAACATAGCGGCCGCTCCAGCTGTGTTCCGCCTGCAACGCAGTCTCAAGCTCGAATGGTGTCACGACCGGACGCAAAAATTCCTGTAATCATAGTTCAGTGAGGAACGGAGAACCAGACTCGCCACACTTTGTTGTCAATGAGAGAGTTTTCGGGACATGCCACAAGCACAAAACATTCGACTTCAATAAAATTGGCGAGTTTGGCCGGATTGAGTTTGCCCACGCAGAGGGTGTAGCTTTTCTTATTCGCGCGCGATATCAATCCCCGGAGATGCTTGATGAGAGGAAGATAAGATGCTTCGGACGAGTCAGACGGAGTGGAGAGATGGGAAAGGGGAAGACTGACCCACACCGAGAGTTCCAACAAGAATGCCGAAAACATCGCAATCGCGCGCTTTCTGGACAATTGCGTACCGCCGCATGAGAAGGCGGTTTGTGATCGAGGACTCCAGACGTGCTGTATTGTTTATGGGATCATACGAGTACACCTGAAATGTTCAATCGTCACGAGGAAAGTTGGCTTCAGCACTCACATTGACGCCGGAATGTGTTATGAGGATGTTGGCCAAGCGAAGCCCTTCGCCACCGATGTATACGATGCTGGAGTGGTCAGAAGATCGGGGTCCCTTGGTCTCGATTGAGGTAGTTGAACCTGGTTCGAATGAGTGTGTGATCGATTTCATGGCTATTGGAACTTGAAGCTTTGAATGAAGAGCATCGCGGAGACTAGCTATCCCAACTAAATCAGGTGATATCAGAGTAAGGGAAATCAAATCACCCATGCGGTGCGAGTAAGCCCCTTCAAACATCAGCTCCACACTGGCGCCGTCGAGCTCCAATACTTTGGACAAGGCGGAGACGCAGTGGTCGATATTGATACCCTGCTTGCCAAAGACATAGATCACAGGAAGACGGGATGTCCTGAAAACTACTGTGACTGTGATTGAGGATCGGTCAAGAGAGATGTACGGACTTGCTCATGCAGGCGCGACCATAATGTACAACAGCTTCAGCATCGACATGTTGCGCTGCCACTTCATCTACGCAGCAGCTAATGGCATCGATTCAGAAAAATACCAGGGAACATACACCCAAATACACCTACCTCCCATACGATGTGTCCGCCAGTACATAGAACTCCCTCCCCATCCCTCCAAGTGCATCTTTCAATCTCCGATACACCGGCACCGAATCATGAAGGAGATCATCCGGAAACTGAAGTGCGATTCGCTTGTATTCTGCCCGAGATATTTCCTCAATCGTGCGTGGAATGTCGTAGTATTCATCCAGTTCAGGAGGTGTGAAGAAGGTCACAGGCGCTCCCGGAGCGAGTGGAAGCGGCCGAGAGATCACATCGGTGTCCGATGAAGAGAATGCAGCCATCTTTGGAAATGTTGTGTTCGTAAGACTAGATTTTAGAGCAGCACTCCCCCAATCAGCAATCTTGTGCGAGGAAGATCGTAACGATCAGAGCGACGTCGGCGAACGCCGCAAGGGCAGAATCGCATCATTTCATCACAGCCACTCTACTGCTCTACCACCATACCACCATGCACGCCTCTGTAGCCCGCCGCACCCTTAGCGGCCTTGTGCCTCCCAAAATTGCCACACCTAAGCTCGTCGTATGTTTACATGAGTTTTTACACCATTCACTGGCTCAACGCCACATGTTTGTTTTCAGTCGGGCGACTCCGCCGGTCCCCTTGGTCCGCTTGTCTCCTTCTACTCGAAACTTCCCAAGGGCCCCGCCCCCGTGCCGGCTGTGCAAGGCATAAAGGGACGCTACTTCAGTGGAAAGAACGCCAGTGCGAAGCCTGCTCTGGTTCTTATCGGTGGATTGTGGCTTCTCGGGTACACCATAGACTACCAGAGTGCGTCTGTTCGGCATTCTTCGGGGCCATTTCATTGTGCTGATGTCTCAATTTCTGACTGCAGTGCACCTGAGTGAGGCTGAGCAAGCCATCTTTACATCCTGGGCATTTACTAACGTGTCTGCCAGAGCACCACAAGAACAACGCGCACTAGAGTGGCATGGCTCTGGACGGAGCATGAATGGTAGCCGAGCTTGCGCACTGCAGAACTGCTGTAGATATCGAAATGGAATGATCCTCGATTTATGCCTGCTCCTGAATCGTCCGTTGCTTTCCTGGCTTTGGTGGCCGCAGTCCGGACTATGTTGAACTTTCGCCTCCTTTCTTCGTGAGTTGGCAAGCGTTGCACTTGATCATCAAGTTGTCCCGCTCGTTCATGGTGTGCACCTCACAGTGCTGGTAGCTAATGAGTTTGTGCCGACAGTTCGTATCCAAGCAGAGCAAAGCTCCTTTCAACAATCGCCAGATCCAAGTAGAGATCACTGTCTCTTTCAGCTTACTCAGACAAGCTTGGACTCTGCCACCTTGCTCTGCATCCTTTTTTCTACCATCACACCCATACTCGAACTGTTGCAAATCCAGGGGACGGGGGCACAGGCACTGGATCTGCTTCCAGCCTGCGTTCATCGCGCGGTCGTATCCTACATCCTACCTCGGTCTCACGAGAAGGACGGGCCCGCGCTTATATGAGTGAAAATCTATCGGCCGAGTGGGATTGGCAGGTCTTTAACGAGTATCGCATTGGATTCCGACTCCGGGGAAGACGAGAGCATTCAGAGGGGTGGTGTCATGGGGAGTCTCGCTTACGAGCTGTCCCTCTGCCACGAGCGCTGCTGGGATCGCCGACGGACGAGCTCTACAGACTCATTGAAGACAATCCGTCCCCAGTCCAATTCTCGGAGTCTGGCGACTATTGCCACCCACCCGGCGGTCGCAAAGTCACAGCAGACTGAACCGACTAGATTGCAGGTCAAACGGAAACGTTCGCAAGCTTTGGACGGCGCAGAGAAGTTTGGCGGGGAGGAAACCGAGGTCAAGGAGCGTTTTCTACACCGAAGGGCCGTGGAGTCTTCGGGTTTGGAGGGAAACAGTGGCATCAGCGAGAAAATCAGCACCTCAGCAAGACATCTTCCTGGCGAGAGAACACGATGTTAGTCAAAACTCCGGCGGTGAACCAATCCAATATAGCAATGGGAGCATCGACCCGCCTACTTCCTATTCGTTTGACCGAGTCCCAAATCTTCGGCGGAGGAACTATGCGTACAATCACAGACGCACTGTTCGACGAGAATCGTCAGCTGCGTATCGTTTCCGGCTCTAGGACTACCCAGTTCGCGTTCTCTGCATTTCGTTCCAAGGTGGCCGGTCTGCATTTGAAACCTGGGATCTATGCAAGGACAAGGATCAGTCATGAGTGGTTGAAGATCTCGAGTAATCACGGGACAGAACTAAAACAATCCGGCTATCGGGGATTTTCTGGTCGGCCCGCTGCTGCCTGCTGCTAGAGCTGCATTTGGCCGATCCGCCAAAATGGCATGAACTGCCAATTTCTCAACCGGGCGCGACGATCGTCGATCTCACATATATCAGTACGAGCGTTGCGCCGACGCATCCGCCCTCGATTCAAAGTAGGCAGCAGCTTCCGCCTTTCTCAATCCGCTACGAAGGAGCGACGACGATCACCGCCACCGGCGAATTTATACCTATGGACCCCAGTAAAGGCATTGCCGTTGGCGCCACCTGGCATAAAGGAGCTGCAAAGCCGGAGTCACAAGGCAAACAACATCGTAGCTGGTCGTGCCCTTTCGTGATCCCGGTTCCGACATGGCTGTTTGCAAAATGCGAGGCACGTGTTTTCGAAATGAATGCGCTGGTTTACATCAGCGGGAAGCAGATCCCGTCGGGTCTTGTTCGCGTCAGTGTTTCGTCGTTAAGATCGGATAAAGAGATGGCTTCAATGGCCAGGTGATTTGTATTCAATGTTGCGTATGAAGTTGGTATGTACTCGGTTATCCATGGGGATCAATCGATACTTGTGGCTCCTTACGAGGCAGGGCAAAAGGTGACAGTATACGACGGCTGAGCACCAGTCGGGCAGGTGAAGAGCGAGGTCAGATCGTCGTAAGCATAAGCGTAAGCCAATGGGCAGGCTTGTTCTGCAGAGTCGTCGGTCAGCTTCACCTTCAGATGCAGTCGGAGAAACAGCGTACTGAAGTAGGAGTAATGTCCAACACCGGAAGACGGGCAACTTTGCACAGATCAGAGAGGAGCCTGGTCAATGCTCAAGAAGACTCACGTAGCAGGCGTGTCATGAATTCCACTGCAGCAGCTGGGGTTGTCGTCTGGAGCATGATTGTAAGTACAGCGAAATCACATGGGAGAATGTAAACATACTCGGATGGCCGTTGAGCGCGTCAACATAGCATTGGCTCTTGCATCCGACGGGAAAGCCAGATGAATCGAATGGTCCTTTGAGCTCAGCGGGGCAGTTGGGCCCAAGGTCAACGGGACACTCAGAGAGAGCGCAGCCTGCCGTGTTGTCGATCCGAACGCTAAACAGATGTCAGGCAGATGTCACCATCGGCACAGACGACTGGACGAACGGGAGGTTGTATCCATCGACGACGGAGACTGCCGGATGTTCTAGCGAGCGAAGACAAGGTGCATGGGATGCGTACCATCGTAGTAATCGGTGCTTCCGCCGTTCGCCCCGAGGTTGAACTCCGCCAATGACGCAGGCGGAACACCAGTGCCAGTGGCACGATCGCAGAGCAATCCACCGTTGCAGCCCCCATCCAGGCAGGAGTTGGGGCCCGGGTTGTTCGAGAAATCGCAGTTGCGACGACCCCAGATACGTCCGTTCTAGTCATGGTGAGAAAGACACGGCAAACTTGCAAGAGCCCACAAACCCAATCATTCGGGATGTCGAAAGTGACTGCGCTGAAGGCACCAGCGGCCCATCCCGTAGGATAGTTGGGAGTACCTCCAGCACTGGTGAAGTACGCAGGCCTGCACAAGTGTGAACCTTGCGAGACACAGGCATCAATCTTCACTGGCTTACCAGATAGTGAACGGGCTGAAGGTCGCATCGTCAGCGAAAGTCCATGACCGAACAATTGGGGGACCCACCATGCGTTGTACACAGTCATCGTCCGCGCGGTCGCGGCAGACGCCAGAGCGAGAGAGATAGCGATTGACTTCATGGCTGGGATGGGAGATACCAAGACGAAAGCGACTAGTTTTCGTTGGGTCTCCCTTCTCCTCTGACCTCACTTATATATGTATCAGAGAAGCCCTGATCTCGGGCGCTTGCAGATCTTCATAAGCGGACCGTTGCCGACATATCAGTCTAAAACACGCATGTGCGGGGAGTTGAAGATGGGCCATCACTTTGTTGCACAGATCCTGCCTTGTCTCCCAGTCGGTCGAGTGCTGTAGATCGTCTTGGCATATGTAAGAGACGGGCCGGCGGCATAAGAGATTGACAATCTCATGATTGGGACAGGCTAACCCACACGTGACTATTGGAGCACCAAGGCCGTCATGATCAACGAGCCAATGATGATGGCATGTGAATGTAGCTCAAAGTTTTCTGCCGCCTGCGCGGAATACATTGCAGGTGTTGATATATTTCAGGCAAACGATGTTACCTAGAGGGCCTGTGGGTGAGAAGAAGAAAGTCTTGTCTACGGAAATAAGATCCAGCCCTCATGCTCCTAGTAGTTGCAACCTTTGCGGTTCCATCTATTCATCCATCAATCCTTCCATCATCCCGTCCCCATCAGCTCTAGGTGCGTTAGGTGTGTTTCAGAGTCGACTTGCGGTTTCTCTGGTGGCTCCATGTCTAGATGTCCGTTCCGCGCAACCAGGCGCCCAGAGAAGCCTTGCGTAAAGCTCACTATCACTTCGTTCTCTAAAATCCTCGGAAGTACAGCTGACCCCTGTCTCCCACAGATGTCGATTGCAAGATTCCAGCACACAGACACCATCAAGATTCAAGATTGTCCAATTCTCCGGGCGTTCTGAATTTGAATTGCGAAAGGGCTGAAAGGGCTTCCGAGAGTCGGACTGCTCACTACCATGTTGAACAAGTGCTGAAATGTTTCGACAAGCTGACGAATTGTAGAGGCTTGCCTAAAACACACATCCTGTCGCAACCTGCTTGTGGCAACTACCGCCAACTACAGCAACTGACTGCGGCGACACATGGGGATCCCGGCAGAGATATGCGTGACTTATCCTGGAAGGATGGGCATGAGCAGATGACACCGCACAAAAGATTCTAATATTTATAAATAGTATTTATACCAATATATCATATCTTGTCTCGAATCAAATCCAGCGGGAATCGGACTAAAAATTTCGAGCTTCCTCTTGTGCAATCCATCAGCACTCAGCCTCCAGTTCAAATGATCAACGAGCTGCTGGGACTGTGCGCACCAACGACCGTGAAAGCAAAGTAAGCCTATCCGATTGAAGTAGTGACACAAGATCAGGCTTCAAGGTCCGAAATTTCAGGCTTCATTTGGTGGGATCGAACGCAGGAACGACGCTTCTACGGCGTTGCATTCAGACAGCGTCCAGGGCCAAAGTGTAACGAAATCACTCGTCGCGCATAAGCAACGGCATTTTCCGAACCCTAACCCACAACTCTGCTTCTACCTCGTGTTACTCACCATCCTACGTTCTTTCCCAGTCAGCTCTAATCCTTCCCCGTCTTCGACGACGACGGTGCCCGTCCGATGGTTATGTCTTCCGGATCTGGGGGACCTAAACCGCTCGAAAAAGGCGATGCGCCTCTGGACAAAAGCACCACTAACGGAAACAGCGACGAAACGCACGCGCTATCGCTACAAGAAGCAACCAGGAATTCTACAGCGTTATGGCAGCAGGATCTGGCGACGCTTTTTCGAAACTCAAAGGATCGGTTCCCCGACGTGGTATGGGAGCTCAAGAATGTCGAGGGTGAAGTGATCAAGGGTATTGAAGAAGTCTGGGGACACAAAGGTGGGTGTATTGTTTTATTAGTGCCTACCTGGACCCATACCGTCTACTATATCACCAGAATAACTCTTTGCTGACTATTTGCACTCACAGCCATCGTTTACGCTCGCGCACCGCCGTCGTTCCAGTCTCGGTACTTTTCGTTTCGTCCACAAGACCCGCACCGCGACTCTCCAGGTCTAGGCACTTCCGTCCTCTCGCTCGACTTTCGCGGATCACCATCTCCCTTCCACAACGGAACTTCGTCGCCCGCTCCCTCGACCACGGTCGGCGGCATCACGCGCCTTACTACAAGCATCAATTCGGCGCTCTTTTCCAATGAACTCGAATACCTCTACACAGGCCAAGGTTTCGGAGAAGCCTTCGAGTTTCTGTTCGATGAGCAGGGTGGTACTGCGGAGGGTGACGAAGACGGAGAGGAGATGCGCATTGATAAGCTCAGGAAGGATCTGGTGTTCATGTGGCGGTCTAGATTGTACTCGGATGTGCGGATTGCACTGGTGAGCAACGGGTCTGTCGCGACGGACCAGGGCGGAGACAGAGATGAAGATGATCACGACAAGCAGATGCCCGTGTTTTCTTCGCATCGGTTTATCCTGGCCTCGCGGTGCCCATACTTCCACACTGCCCTTCTTTCGTGGCCAGGGCCCCAGAAGCCACTCACGTCTAGCGCATCGAACCACGAGCCGTTGATTCTGAATCTCCCGTCGCCTCCATTCACTCCAGCCTCTCTGCACTTTACACTTGGATTTCTTTATACAGGCACACTGGTCTTCTCTCATCGCACGTACGATCTCACCACTGCACTTGCTCTCTTGCAGTCCGCCAACTACCTTTCAATTCCTGCTTTGTACGAAGAAGTGAGGGGGCGGATAGTCGTCGAGATGGCACATGGGCTTTTCCACGCCGCGCTACCGTTTCCGGCTTACGAAGCCATGACCGGAGGGGTCTGGGGTGGGGGCGGTTCGCGGTCTCGCAATGCATTGCCGAGCTCCACTGGAGGTAGCGTCGGCGGTTGCACGTGCCGTCGCTGCACGCTCAGAATCCCACGTATCTTGACGTTTGCTCTGCGGAACGACGTTCACGATCCCATCCTCGAACGCGGTTCTCGGCGCGCTTTGGTTGGGCTGTTTGGGCTAGGATGGTGCACTGAGGAATTTGGACGACTGGAAGGCAAGATCCACGCTGCTGCCTTGCGGGGGCTGGCCAAACGCACTTCCGCCGAAAGCGGTAATGTACTGCGTATTTTATGGGCTGCTGAGGCGGCACGCGCGAAATTGACTGGTGTTGATAACGGCTTGGGCAAAGGCGGAATGAAACTGGGCGGATCGGGTCGAGGTGCCCAAAAAAGCGACGAGGATTGGGTGGATATCGTGCGGCCACTTATTGAAGCAGCAAGAACGCAAGCCGACAAAGTTATGGCCGATCAAACTGCATTGGTGTTTGCCAGCGGGGAGTGGATGGAGATCGTCCAGAGTCAGGGTGCCCGCTTCGATGACGCGGAGCGAGTCGAGTTGTCAATGCGAAGTATCGTCAGAGGTTTGAGGGAATCGAACGCGGGAAGAGTGTATCAGGTGAGTATCTTTTCTCGTGTCGATGGACTTACCTCAGCCTATGTAGGCTCTAGTCAATGTGCTGTTGTTACCGGCGGAGGGGAATGAGGAGGAGTTTCCTCGTGACCAAAATGGATTTCCGGCTCAACCGCTTTTGGCGCAGACAAGCCACGTCCGAGTTCAGGTCGAACAAGCCAGGTCTGTCTGTTTCCATTATGTGCTGTTTGTTCTGTGCCTGTGAACGGGCCTGAAACTTATGCATTTTCGCTGTCTTCTCTTGTATGCTCAATGCCCTTATGCAGAATGGATGTGTTGGCATGGCTGAAGCGTGGCGGCCACGGTCGTGCCGATAGAGTTGCACGGGAAGGTGGCTTGGACGGCGTGCAAGGCTGGGCGATCAGCGAAATCGCCGATGGTGCGTGACTTGTCTCTGAGAGCTATTCTAGGCAATGACAATTTCATTCAGCATTGGATCTGCGAGCCGACGATCTGACGGCCGCCATACCCACATCAAGCACAATTTCGGTCCCTAACCATGCCCGGCAGACCACGGCATCGACCTCGGCTGCCCATGCCCGCAAGTCGACTGGTTTACTGAGTGCCCGAGCGCAGGACAGGGAGGAAACCCGGAGCTTGAGCATTCACACGCAACAGAGCAGCATGCGGGTCAGTGTCCTCAGCAAGGGTATCTCGACCCCAACAGCCAGAAGCGTCCGAAAGCAGGAAAGCAGAGATGAGGAAATTGGGGATCGGCCGGACTCGAAGTTGACTCCCCAGATGGGTGTGATGGATCTCGACCGGGATTCTCCGTCTTCCAGTCCGTCGTCGCCCAAAGTGCCTCTTTCGCCGTCTCCTTCTCCACGACCAGCAGCTCCGACGCGGTCTTTGCCATCCTCACCGTCAACGACATCTCTTGCAAGCTCAACGACTGGACCTAAATACGCTCGTTCGGGCATCAGCGTCAATGTTTCCCCTGCCCCGAGACCCCGAAGCTCTGCTAGTACTAGGAGCACAGCCACTGTTCGTTCGACAGCCACGACCAGGGGATTGACCAGGGGATTGCATGTTCCAAGTGCAACCATAAGACGAACGAGCACTGCCAGCACCTCCAGTGCAGCGGAGTTCAAGACTGCGCTAAGCACAGCTGCGTCCTCGACGAGATCCCGTTCGCGGCAGAATTCGGTCTCGTCGACGAGTGTGAGGAGTCGGAAAACGAGTGGAGCATCAGACGCGTCTGTCTCGGCCACAAGTCCGTCGCGGACAACTCCTGGGCCAACAGCAGCAGCAAAGAAAAGAGTCGGGACACCGAGCATTCGTAGTGTCGCTGGTGCCAGCGTTCGGAGCACGAGCACGATGGACACTGCTACCAGTGCGGCGAGACGAAGTGCTACCGCCAAAGAGAAGAAGCCCGAGGTCAAAGTCATCACATTGAAGCATCGGCCCCGCGCTGCCACTGGGGCTAGTACTAAAAGCAACAAAGGGAAAGAGAAGGAGGAAGAGAAACCAGAGAAGCCGCAACCACCGTCACCGCCGACATCCGAGATGGACGTGGACATGGTCTCCATATCAAATGCGTCCGGTGCCTCCAACATTTCCGGGACGACAGACAAGGACCACCGCAAGACGGACAGCACTGCTAGTGTCTCGACATTGCGCGCCAAGCGACGTGACTCAACCGCCACAATCTCGACAGCGACTACCAAACGTCCGGTGACGTCACTGGGCGCGCCCGCTGTACGTGGCGCAATGCTCGAAATCGGGATCCCATGCATTATTTCCACGAAACGACGCCGATTCAAAGCATTCGCTCGGTACATTGGTGAAGTGCAAGGCGAGTCGGGGCCGTGGGTCGGCGTCGAGGTACCTGCCAGCACGGCCGAGTCGCTCATGTCCAGCCAGCAGTGGAACGACGGCTCATGGGGTGGAGTGCGCTACTTTGAAATTGGTGCATCTGGCGATGATTGGGAATACGGCGATCGAGCCGATGAAGGCCGAGCCCGGAGACGGAAGGAGGGAAGCACCAGCACCGTCGGCGTGAAGCGCAGTGGGGACAGCACGCTCTCAGCTGGGCGCTCCACGAAACGCATCAGGAGCTCTAGTCCCAGTGTTTCAGATTCTGAAATCGGAGCAAGGGGTCTCTTCGTCCGGCCATCGGCGGTCTTGTATGTCGTCGATGCTGTGGGTGCGGATCTGTGATAATAGGGGATACCAACGGTGACATGCTTTATACCAGTACCCAAACACTCATTTTATTTCTTTTATTCTCGTTCCCTAATACATCCATTCGTTAATGTCTATGTTCCATTGTTGTACATACATCAATTACAATGTGTTGTATCAGGCGAAGACCAATCCATGATGCGCGGCTGCTGCTGCTGTCTGTCGCACTAAAATATACCTGCTTAGTCCTGATTTTCGACGGAGAGGATTCTCTCGATATCGGAGATTTCCTTATGCGCACGGACAGTCGCAAGAATTAGGATATTCATACATATGTAACTCTATAATCATCACACAATCCCCGAATCAAACTCGCTGAAGCTCTTCGTGAATCGAGAAACCTAGTCTTCTCTGAGTTTTCGTAGCTTTTCGACCGCCCGTTTGGCTATCCATGGCTTGTCAAATTCTGCACAGCGGTCAATCAAGTCACTCACCGCTGCTCCTGACAGACGAAACTCTCTGGGGCGCCCTCCCAGTCCTCTAAAACGTACTTGCCAGCGCCAGCTTGCACCGCATCATCATCTCCCGTCCCGAACAGATCTAATGCAAGCTGTGTGTGACTGACACCCGCATAAGTGGTTGGGCATCGCGGGTTGACGAGGATTCTGGCGGCTCGGAAGACAGAATTCGGGATCGACAACGGGGAAGCGTCCTGATGAGACGGCTCGACTTCTTCGTCAGGCATTGCATCGTAGTCGGACCCTGCATTGGCGTCCGGATCGACTTGTCCAGCAGGTCTCCTTGCGCCTTGTAGTGCAGCATCACCAGCATCTTGGGGTGCCGGATCTCTTGCAGCAACCGCTTCCACCGGATCCGGGGCAGCTTCCCGTCGGTGAATCTTGTTTCCGCCACCGTTGCTGTTCGCGCGGTCGACTTCGTCCATCGCATCTCTGGCGCTTCTGACCCATAAATCACGACAGAAGTAAGCCTGGCTGCTATCCAAACATTGCGCATCCGGTTCCCTGACCGGTACACCCTGTGCAAGGCTGACGTTGTGGAAATCAGTCCCAGCCCGGTAAGAAATGCCTCGGTAGTAGCTTTGTTCAGGGTCGACAACATGGGTGCCAGATTCGCAACAGAAAACCTGAAAGGGAAGGTGCTGAGCATATCGTGAAGCGCCGAGTTTGTCTCGCGGGGGGACAGCTTCAGCTTTCGATGACGATTTCGCCTGTCGAAACTGGTCGCCGTCAATATCACGAGTGCGCCAGCTGTTGACAGTGTTAGTAAACACAACCCAAGAGTGATAAGGCGGTTCCTACCGGTCGGAGAACATGAAGAATCCATTATGCTCCGCCCAGTCCATACCGCACACCATCGCAGCCTCGTTCGTGAAGCTGATTTTGATGGTCTCAAGGATATCATTGGGGCAGGTGAACCCTTTGAGCCAAATCACCCGCCTGAACCGAATTCCGCGTTTTTGCTCCAGCTCATGCAATGGTTCCAGCACGAGATTACGCGTGTGTGCCTCCTCCAGCGGGTAATATGCCGCTAGAGGATCCTCCGTCATCCCCGGGACCCTGCGGATCCGGAATGGCACACCAAGAAGAGTCAAAACGGCCTCACACAGATCAATGAGCGTCTCCGTCGAGTCCGTTGAATCATAATCCAACATCGAAACAAAGAGGTTGTTCGTCCCCAGGCGTTTCGCCATTTGGACGATGACCGCGAGCTGATCGACAAGGAAATGATCTGCCGAATGTATGACGATGGCAATGTAATAAAGGTGGTCTTCACGTATGAGGTCTTCGTAGGGGTTTTCAATCTTGTTTTGACCGAAGGGGCGCGTGAGGGTCGGACAGAGAGCGGCGACCCAGCCATTCAGTGAGAGCAGTTGGTCAATGGCACCAACTACGTGCTGTGCATCCATGGATGACGTGTCCTTGTTCATCATACTGGGGAATGAATCATATGAGACGGAGACAGAACGAAGACGCATAGGACGAAGACGCACTAAGGGACTTGGAATCTCTCCCAATAGTCCATCATCCCGTTTTGTATGACATCCCCCATGAGCTCCTCGCGCTCATCGCGGCCCATACGTGCTTGGAGGAACCGGTGCTTTTGCACATTGAGCGACTTGTCAGGGCGAGTTGCGCGTTCGATGAAGTTGTGCTCCTGGATTTGCGAAGCCGAGCCCGATATTGAAGAAGAGGAGAAAAACAGCCACCGCACGAGAAACGCGCACGCGGCAATGAATGCGACTCGCGAGAGATTCCTCCGACGCAGAGAGAACATGGGGAAGCACAAGTCAAGTTCGCCGTCACGCGTTTGACATGGTCCCTGAATTGATGACAATATAGAGTAGGTTGTGGCTTTAGTACAGTTGGTAAAGAACGGGAATGTTTGGGTGAATAAGTATGCTACAGTTGTGAATGAATGCTTCTGAAACGACTCAGATGTCCTTGTAATACTCGCTGTCGTTTGAGGAGGGATATAGGCATGGATCTCGCGGTGAAGAAGACCTGCTCTCGAATGTGGACAGCGCGATATCTGGGGTCTCTTCGACAAAGGAGGAGAACACTATCCCAGTCTGTAGTCGAGATGCAGGACTCTCTAGCGAGGAGGAGCTCTCTCGAGCCGAAGAAGACACGATTTGCCGGCGCCGCATGATCAAGAGTAGAACACGAGTGCTCAATAGTGAGTGCACAACTCGCTGAGGTGTGGAGAGCCAATTTGCGAACATGGACTGACATGGAGTTAGAATGGACTTCGGTGTAACGATGAAGCTTAAGGAGGCTCACGGGAGCCAGTATCGGAACCAAAACATTTGCGATGGAGATTGCTGTCCAAGCCGTCCATGAATCGTTCGAATCGTGGGATGTCACTTACCCAAGGCATAGAAGTAGAACAACAGGCCTGAAGACGTGTCAAAATTCATCAACAGAGCTTGGAAGAAGTCTTGCCATCCTGATACAGCTTGACCACCCAGGGCACTCTCGACCGACGTACTGAGTCCAACTTCGTTATCCCTCCGCGACCAAGAGCGCCTAAAGTATCCGCTCACAATCTTTATAGGCCTTGACCGCAGTCAGTATAGCGACAGCTACAGAAACCGATGAGCTACGGAGATCATGGCACGAGAGTATAACACGGACCTGTTTCGGAGATCATGACCAGTAGATAACCGTACAAAAGTACGTGACCAGCATCGACAAGGTAGCATCCAACTCCTCCATTAGGGACAGCTTGATCTGCGGAGAATATGAGCGTTTGTCAAGCGATTACAGAAATGCGGCCAACAGTCCAAAGTCTTTGTCTCTAGATACAATAACACACCCATCGGAATCCATGAACCCTATAACAGTTCAGCCTGACTTACATGCAGATAGTGTCTGCACTTACCAGGGAAAGAGTGCATAAGAAGATCAAAACGAAGCGATTTCTCTCCCATATTGCGCAAGTGCGAAGAATCAGGATGACTAGTGGGGGCTCATCCTCCAATGGTAAAGCGAGAACAGTAAACGAACGCTCGGACAGCATGACCCCAAAGAAAGACAACCCTAAGAGAAGATGAAGATGTGAAGACGACGACGAAAGACGACGCACATCCGACAGCCATATTCCTCTGGAAACATTGCTGACAGGCGCTCAGTGCGGACTCCTGCGGACTCCACGATCCTCCTACCTCAGGCGAAAGGTGACTGAACCTGGCTGGAAGGTGCGTCAGACACGCGGGACGTCCAGGAAACGAAGGAAGCACACCGGTAAGACTCAGAAAAGTATCGAGAAAAGGAAGGTATCTGTTGAGAAAGAACAACAACGTGCTCGTCGTCCATGGCCGCGGCCATACATATCGGACCTGTAGTGAGGCATTCGCTACCTCCCATGTCCTTGCAGCGTAAAAAGCTCACCTCCTGGTCCAAAGTACAGAGGAGATCGTAGGTCTTTACGGCATCCGATTAGCGCGTACTAGCCGACGGTGGGCGAGACGACGACGCACGAGGATGGTCGCACAGGCGCAGAGCGTGCCAGGAACCAAGCGGGATTCGAGGTCCTGAGAAGACATGGAAGAGAGGATTAACAAGGGTGTCAATTTATAATTGGTGTCACCGACAGCACTCAAAGAGCCCATGCCAAATGAGCGGGAGTGTTAGCCTTGTAGCTACGTGACTATAACCAGGGCTAGGGACGCCACTGAGTAAGGATGGGCGAAAATAGCGTGCGCCGACCAGGCATGGAAGACAAGAAGAAGGTCCGTGGAAGGAAATTGCGTGCCACGGATCGCAGCGGAGGCGATCGAAAAGCATACTAAACCCTTGGTCCATCATGATGGGAACAACGTCGGACCTTATTTAGGGTTTTCCCGCTCTGATAGCGGAGGTAATAAGCCTTTTCTTCCCAGGCAGACCCACAGCCGACATTCGGGAGGCTTGACTACGGGTTCCGAGTCGAAAGTAGGGTAGCAAGTAAGCACTTGGCCCGGCGTTTTTCATTCTCACGAAGCGGACAAGGGTGGCCAAAACTGAACTGTAAGCTTTAAGCTTTGCCGCTAGTTTTGATATTAGTGGAGCTGCAATTCACAATCAAGACACCTGGAACATACATACATATGTACTTTGATATTTGTTATGATAGTTTTTCTTCGCAGGTATCTGGTAAGCTAGAGAAGAAAGTTGGTTGCTGGAGAGACCAGTGATGCATGAAGAGGTGATTCGAGAGTTTCTTGAGCCCTCAGGCTCAAACCTCGTTGGCTGCGCTGTAGCTTTCTGATTTCATGGAGTTCTGGGATTGTGAACGGCACGGAAACGTACATAAGTAATCTTCATGAAATGGGGAAGCTCGCCATCGGAAGACTGCATTATCGATTACCAGCTTCCGACGAGTGATGCGCTGTAACTCGGGCGATATAACGCCTCGCTCTCACGTGTAGGTCACTGAAACCGGGAATTCTGTGGCCGGAACTGAAATCGGACTCCAGAATCTGGGCCTCATCGGCGAAGGCTCTGCCATGTCGGTGATGCAGTAGGCCGTGCAGATCTCGATGGACGGCCATGACGGCCAACGACGAACTGGGCCGATAAACTCGCCGCGTCGATCCGTAACGTGGCTCAGCAAACTTCCTATCACATCACACCATGCAAATATGTGAGCCATCGTGAAAATGGAAGCCAAGCATAAACCACGCACCATCTCAACGTCGCAATTTCGCCGGCACTTAGACCCTCACTGATTATCTGCATTTCAAATCTGCATTTCAAATTGTATACTCATACATACCGGACCATTTTCAATCCTAGGATGGCTCGTGCATTTCGAAAACAGTAGTCAGAAGAGTCGGATGCTGGAGGGCGAGGCGCAACAGCACCGTAGCAGAGCTGGAGTCGCGCGATCGAGGTGGAGAGAACATAGACAAGAGGGGTGGCGGTGCGCACATAAGATATGGCTCATGTAGACGACTTCGAGCCTGGACAGGCGCGCAAGTCAGTGGAACACGAGTTCCGAGTGCGATGCTCGCTATGGAAGTTGTGTGTTTTCAGGCATCACGAACAGTACAGGTTAAGTCAGTTACGTTTCTTTTACTTTCTCTGCTCAGTTTGGCAGATCTGGGGTTTCGACCGAGACACTGGCCATTCCTGCTGGTCCATAACGCGTTCCCGGAAGTTCGGCGGCCTCTGCGATGGCTCGAACTTGGGCGATTTCTTCATCGCTGAGCTTGACAGCCGCCGCGCCCAAGTTCTCTTCCAAGTACTAGTAGCAAGCAATCAGCGCTTGACGTGGGAGCGGTCAGCCTAACAGACCTTAATCTTCTTCGTCCCAGGAATGACGACAAAGTCGGGCCCTTGGGCAAGGATCCACGCGAGAGTGACTTGACCGGCACTCGCCTTGTGTGCAGCTCCGATGGCCTTCAATTCCTCAACCACCTTCAAGATCTTGGGAAAGTTTTCGCGCGAGTATCTGTCGGCCATATCAACGCTAGCTGAAGGAGACACGGAGGCTAGACGGACTTGGGAACACTGTGGCGGAAGTCACCAGGCTCAAAATCATCCGGCGATTTCTGGCCGGTGATTCAGAAGAGTATATGCTATCGAAACATGACTCACGTATTGACCAGTCAGCAAGCCTCGTCCAAGAGGTGAATAAGCGACGATGGTCACTCCGAGCTCACGTGCAGTCTCAAGCAACGCAATCTTGGGATCTTCGATGTCCAACACAAACGGCGAGTACTCGATTTGGAGTGCGGCGATTGGATGGACAGCGTCAGCGCGACGAAGGTCTCGGGCGGAGCATTCAGAGAGACCGATGTATTTGGTCTTCCCCTCCCTTGTGTTTAGAAGATTATCACCCATCAAGACCGTAAATAGCATACGATAAGACGCACTTCACGAGCTCGGCCATCGCACCGACTGAAATCTCGATGGGGGTTTTGGGATCCACACGATGGAGGTAGAATAGATCGACACGATCCACACCCAGACGTTGAAGGGACAGAGCCATCTGCTCCTTGATGAAATCAGGTTCACCGCAAACGCCCACACCGGCCTTGAACCCGCACTTCGTTGCTAGAAAGATGTCCTCCCGCTTGCCTGTGCGTTTGAACCTGTTGAGTAGGCAGATGCCGAGCGTGGTCAGGGATTGAGACATGCTTAAAATGTGACCTCACACGCACCACTTTCCAAGAAGTTCTTCGGAATCGTTGTAGATATGGGCAGTATCCCAGTGAGTACAGCCTCCTGAGAATACAGCGTCCAAAACCTGACATAAGGAAACGATGAGGGCATCAGTGGAGGGATCGGGTTTGCTAACCTTGAAACGATCCTCGTCAGCCTCGGTGGCACCATAGAAGGCCGAGAGTCCCATGGCACCAAATCCGATAGGAGGGACTTCAGTCTGCCCGATCTTTCTTGCAGTGAGGGTCATTGCTTGCAGTAGGATGTTCAGAGATGAGGCGAGGGAAAGAACACAAGGATTTGATGACCGCTAGATAGGCACTAGTTCATAGTGGATTTGGTAATCATGCTCGCCAGTTGCACGCCTTTCTGTCCAAGTAAGTAAGTCGCTGTACAACAAGGTCTACACAAGTAATGATGTCACTCTGTTTTTTATCCCTCTCACGATAAAACTAGCAAGGTGTTGCGCCCACTCGCGCATGAGACGTAAAACGAGCAAACATCTGTTTAGGTAACGCCAGGAGCTGAAGCAATTGGATTGTATATCAAGAGGTGATCACGCTTGGAAAATGACCGGTTATCGAGGCCTCAGCAGGCATGGATAAATCACGAGGGGACGTGACAAATGTTTCTTTCTCTTGAACAGCCATCTGCCACAACGCGTTTCTCGAGGCCGGGTCTCATTTTACTCAATCACCCACAATCTCTTGTTCGTCCGATTACTACATAATAATGGTCTGTCTTTCCATTGGCAGTGCCGTCCAAGCTAGCCTCCATGCCGATCGTTCGGTCCTCCTCGAGATTCTTCACTCAAAAGCAAGATTGGAACAAACTCGCGCACTTTCTGTTCGGCTCCGTGCTCCAACCGCATCGGCGCATGCTATGGCACCGCTACCGACCTCGACGTCAACGAGTTAGCTCGATCTGTCAAGGCACTGGTCCAGGAAATGCGGCGCCGGGCACAAATGGCGTTCGGTTTGCTCGCTTCCGTCACATTGGGGGTATATAGAACGGGTCTGAATAGGATTGGCTTCGATATCCTGTTCTATTATGACTTATTTCATCATCCCACACTGGTGGAATGTGAGTGATGTTACGCTATCATGCTTCCGCAATTCGCTGACTGCCGCCCCGCCCATTACCTAGTTGCCTGTCTTCCTGGCACTCATCTATCTTGGATTGACGCGCATCCAGTTGGAGTCGCACAATCTGTATGACACCTACAGCGATGGCGAATTTCCCGTTTTGTCGTGCGAAGGAGTAAATACGAGTGAGCTTTCCAGATCTGATGTCGCGGCGCCTCTGAAGAGCAGACGCAGACGCAAGGACGCTTGACGGGCTATGCAATAACCTCACCGTCCCCGGAATGGGCTCCGTCAACACCCGGTTCCATCGTTTTGTGCCTATCAACGACACCTGGTCGGAGTCCGGTGGAACCTTGTATACGCCCAACCCCCGGCTGATCAGCCAGAAGATACTCACGAGGGAGACGTTTACGCCGGCCACTTCAATCAACATGCTCGCCGTTGCGTGGATTCAGTTCCAGACACACGATTGGTTCAGCCACGGCGCCGAGAACGATCCCGACTCGGAAGACATGCTTATTTGGGACCTGCCTCGCGACGATCCCCTTCGTGCCACGGGGCAAACGAACATGACGTTGCGCCGCACAGTATTCCAAACCCACGACGGCCGACCCAACACATACACAAATACCCAGACCCATTGGTGGGATCTCAGCCCAATCTATGGCGTCGACGATGCCACGCATATCAAATTGCGTTCCTTGGTGGATGGGAAGATGAGGGTTGCTGAGGACGGGCTATTGCCGAGGAATGAGGAGAACGGGATCGATGCAACAGGATTCAGCGACGACTGGTGGGTTGGACTGTCGCTGATGCACAACATATGGACGAAGGAGCACAATGCCGTGGCAGACATGTTTAAGCACGCGTACGTTCTCGTTCCTCTCCTTAGCGTCGCCAGCAGCTGACGAACCCTCGAAGTTATCCCTCTTGGAAGGACCAGGAGATCTTCGACCACGCTCGTCTCGTCACTTGCGCCCTGAACGCGAAAGTGCACACTGTCGAATGGACACCTGCCTTGCTGCAGGATGAAACGCTGCAGATCGCCATGGACGCCAACTGGTACGGGCTCGCCCCAGAATGGCTTCGGGGGTTCCCCAACATATTCAATCAGCAGATTGCACAAGTCTGGTTCGGGATCATGGGAGGCAAGCCTGATTTCGCGGGTGTACCGTTTGCGCATAGCGAAGAGTTCGTGAGTGTGTACCGGTTCCATTCGCTACTTCTAGACGCGATTACTGTGCTCAATCACACCGATGGATCGAGCACTGGAAAATCATACGACATCAACGAGTACACCTTTTCCAATGCTTGGGACGTTGTCCACGACAACGACTTCAGCGACCTAGTCTTCACTTTTGGCGCGGACTATCCTGGCGCACTCCAGCTCGGCAACTACCCGAAGGCTATGCAGAACCTGAAGAAGCCTGGAGTGTCTTATGCCCTGGACATGGGCGCAGTCGACATTATCCGTGACCGTGAGCGTGGTGTGCCGCGGTACAACGAGTTCCGACGACTCTTCTCACTCATTCCGGCAAAGACAATGGCCGACATCTCCGACAATCCGGCCACCGTTGCCGCGCTCCGCTCGGTCTACGGTGAGGACGTTGAAAGCGTTGATATGCTTGTCGGGTGTTTGGCCGAGAGCCCTCGCGCAACCGGATTTGCGTTCAGCAACACCCAGTTCCAAGCGTTCATTCTCGCTGCATCGAGGCGGCTGATGACAGACCGGTTCTTCACCACTGATTACACTCCCGCAATTGTAAGCCCCCTACATTTGAAGTGCGATGTTTGCTGACGTCGTCTCCAGTACACTCAAGAAGGATTAGACTGGATCGCAAACTCGGATTTCCGTCAAGTTATCGGACGGAACATGCCTGAACTCAATGCTTCAGCCCATTCCGTGGACAATGCGTTCAAACCATGGGTGGTGCCCAGAACTAAGTAAATTTAGTGAAGTACAAGTGCAGTGTATCAATACTCTATCGGTATTCAGATACGATTACATTGTCGTTTTCTCGCACATGAACGCTCGAGCTGCACTAGGCACCAATCAGTGCTCGTCATGCCTGTATTGTTTGCTGAACCGCAGTCAGTTGCCTGTCAGTCCTGACCTCCAACTTGAACACAATGTAAACCAGCGCTTTCGGAATTCAGTGATGATCGACGAGCTCTGGAAGCGAACGGAAGATATGGAACAGTCATTCTGTACTATGTGGATACGTGTTCTGTTCGAAAGAGTCCGATGGCCTCAGGCTGTTCATCTCTCTCTTCCTGCAGTCTTCGTTGGCTCCTCAAGTGGTCCTCAAGTACCAGGGCGTCTGATCAAAGTCGCGCGAAAGACTGCCCCGGTGGCGACCTCCCCCGCTTCCAAAGGTAACCCGGCCAACATGTTCTCCAACAGTGGATAGTTCGAACTGATTTAGCGTCTCGTCAATATTGGGAGTTGCTAGGCTTTTGATGTTCAGGATAACCCTTGCTCCGATTACTGCAATCAGTCTCATGCGAGTCAGTTGGTGCACGAGAATATCGAATCACCAGGTATACTTACGATGTACCCGGTCTGGGAAGCTAATATATAGTTTATCGCACAAGCACAATGGATCCACTCACACAATGGGGACTTCAGCCAGACTTGCTCTGCCATTGCGCCACAGAATCAGCTCGGTGGTAGACACAACTGAGAACAGGTCAGAAGAGATTAGATTGGATCATTAAGAGCACCACAGCCTACGTGAGATAGCAAGGAACCAGAATACACCGTCCCTGAGAAAAACTGTCATGACGGGTGTCTTGACCAGCCCCGTGGACATGGATTGCCGACACTTGTGTACAGTCATGGCAAACATCGTAAATGCCTAAGCGAATTGGAAAACAAAAACACGGGAAACCGGTGGACAGACAAACCACAATGGATGGAAGGACAGCCCAATATGTCAACAATCTAGAAACATCTGGCCCAGAAATCAGTAAATCTTGAAATTAGTTGATCATAGCACGTACTCAACGAAAAACAACCGGGCACACCTCAGTTACCACCGCCAACCCCCCATATAGACCCCGCGGGGGACCTCCTGGGTACCCTTAGACGTAGCTCTATGGGTACCCAGGAGGTCCCCCCCCGCGGGGGTACAGACGGCAGCTGGCCATTTTGGGGCAGGGGGATGGGCGGGGGTCAGGACGGGGGTCAGGACGGGGGTCAGGACGGGGGTGCCCATACATACCATGTGACTTGTCCATAAGAGCGGTAGCTGGGCGGGAAAAAAAAATCAATCACGTGGGGGACCAGATGGGCGGGATGCGGCGGGAAAGTGTCACGTGCTGCGCAAACAATTTTTTTTAAAAATGTTGGCGGGGGCTGGCGGGGGTGTTAGCGGGGTCGCTACCGCCCCTGCCGCACACCGCGGCGGGCAGTGGGCGCATTATCACGTGACTTCTTTGGGCACCTTTTCGCACCGTTTTGCATGATTTTGGAGGTGCTGGTTGATACATTGCATGTTGTGGCAGACAGTGGGCGGAAAATCACGTGATTCTCCGCCAGAAAAAAAATGGAAGCCTCTCTAAATCATCCCAGTATGATTTCCATAGGTAAATACACTAATTGACAATGCATTTGAGCTTAGAAAATCCCAAATGCACCCTGCACAATAGGATTGTTGATGCACTTGATCCCATCATCTGACGGGGTCTGCCGCGGGGTCAGTCTGGCATATTCTATATGTGACCTCCTTTAGCAGTAGCAGTAGTGCTGCTGACCACCAGGGCAAGAACACAAACGGTTATGAAATATATTATCGAGGTATACAACGCCAATAGGGCAGGTGAAGATGTGTAACTGAATATTGCAATTGATGCAGGGCCCAGTGCGGGGTCTGATGCGGGGTCTGATGCGGGGGCAGGGGTGGGTGTTTCGCAGGGTTGGTGTATCACAATGATCCCACAAGCTTCTTCTTGCAGGAAAAGCAGGCAAAATTATCCACTATGCAGAGAATCTGCTGCATTATTGGATTGGTTCAATCATACAAGTGATTGCATCATATTGGTGGGGTATGTGGCGGGGTCATAGCCGGGGGTCAAAATGTCCTGAGAGTCATGCAAAGAAGCTGAAATTTGTATCGTGAACGCTCCTTAAATTCCTAATCTCTGCGGGCAATCTAGTCGCTTCAATTTTGGGTGGGGCCAGTGGATTTTTGTGTGCAATTTGACCCTATTGGTCAATCAGCGAGTGGTCCGCAAACGTTCACATGTTCTGACCGCGTGTATTTGACCGCAAGGAAAAACAGGTAATATGATGTCCTCCGTTGATATGAAAGGCCCATGCAGGGATAGCTGCCCTGTGTTTCGGGGAACCTTAGCAAGGATCACTGTCCCTCGATTCCAGTCATTTCCATGATGAAAAAAAAACATCTACGATAATCTAGCATCCCAATGATAATCTTGCATCCCAATGCAAGATTATCATTGGGATGCTAGATTATCGTAGATGTTTTTTGAGAATTTCTGACGGGGCACAGAGGAAGGGGGCAATCGAACATTGTGTCACATTAGGTCTACATAGAGTACAAACTTGAATCAAAAAAAAGCAAGATTTGAGCGCGCGGAGGTCATCAAGAAGACATGTACAGCGACCTCCCAAGTTACGTATGCCAGCCTCACAGAACAACCACCACAGCCCTTACTTCTTGCTCAGCTCGTCCCGAACGACACTGCGAATGGTGCCCGCCATCATCTGCTGGAATCCCGCAGAGCTGAACAAGCTCATCATTGCGGCGGTGGGGTCAACTGGTGCAGGGGCAGCAGCGGGGGTCGACGCGGGGGGTGCCGCGGGGGGTGCCGCGGGGGGTGCCGCGGGGGGAACCCTTGCTCTCACGTTGGTTGGGGTGGACTCGGATTCCGACGCTGCAGCCGCACCCGTGGCTGCGGCCCGTTCTTGGGTGGTCTTCGAACGGGGAGCTTTTGCGACGGGAATATCCTCAAGCGTCTGCTTCGAGCTACTGGCAACGGCGTTGGCTTGTTGGCGGCGACGAGGACGTGGGCGTTTCTGGGGTGGCGCCTTGATGACTTCCTCTTCGCTTTCGGCCCCGGAGTTCATGGGCGAGGGCGCGTTCATTTGCGCGTAATGACGCTTGTCGGCTTTGGGCATAGAGCGCGTCATGACCACTGGGAATAGTTTAGACCGTTTCTTAACCTTTGGGAGAACGAAACCGATGGGGACGTTGTCATGTCCATAGAGAGTGGCAAGGTACTGACCATCAGACGTGGGGGGGTTCTTGACAGGAGTTCGAGAAATCTCCGCGCCGTCAAAAGTCGGCTCGTCTGCGCTCGGTTGTTCTTGGTCCTCCTTGCCGACCACGGATCCCTCTGAGGGAGACTGGGCGCTTGGCACATACTCTGAGCCAGTGGTCGACTCGAGGCGTTGCTTGCCTCCACCCACTTGATGTTGCTGAGTGGCCTGGGCAGCGCTTGCCTTGCCGCGCTTCGGATTGCGACGTGGGGCCGGTGTCTCGGGCGCGGGTGGAGCCTTGCGTTTCTTTGACGCAGCCTGGGGCAAAGCTCGTTGTGGCGTCACTGGTGCCGCGGGGGCTGGCGCGGGGGCGGGGGCTGGCGCGGGGGCTGGCACGGGGGGTGCTGCAGGGACAGCACCACAACGTTTCCGTGGAGGCGTCCTCACTGCGACACCAGTCCCAGAGGTAAGGGAAGATGTGGTGGGGATGGCAGGCAAGGCATAGTCACCCGATTCGTTTTTGACAACGATGCTGAAATCGAGATATCGTTGCGATGGGTCCGGATCTAGAAGATTCAGACGGAAGTAACACGGGTCTCCCTGTCCGGTCACTCCCAGCAAGAACTCCGAGCCACTGAAAACGATGGAGGTCGCCAAACCCTGTGGGAACACGGCCAATACAGGCATTCCTGAAAGGCACATGAGGTCGTTTAGGATGCATTGTCAGAAAAAATGACGCACTGGGATCCCGGCAGTCATTGGCAAAAAATGAGATGCCGGCTGGCTTGTGACAATCAACCCAAAAACAAAGTCGAAAAGAGAAGTGAATTCGAAGACTGGAGAATACAACCAAGTAGCTACAGTATTTATACCTAAATCCAGTCTGAGTCATATCTACAACTAATGAGTCATAGGGCTATGTACCGCATGGAGCACTGGTCATGGGTTGTAGTAGAACCTTCCGGAGCATATGTCGCGCAGCCTCGAATCGATAGAGATAACCCCTGGAACCCCTAGCCCGGACCGTCTGATGCCGTGATCCGTGATAAGATAAGTCGTGCCAAGATAAGATAAGATCGCCGATGATAAGATGAAAAAGAGTCGAATTATGACATTACCCCCTCTCTAGGGTCGATGTCCTCATCGACTAGGCCGATGGGCGTGAAGACGTTTTCGTAGGGATCGAAGAGTTGTCGCTGGGGATATGGAAGGCGCTCGTCTTTGGGTTTGTAGCGATGGATGAGATAATCCCAATGTCCGGCTTCGAGAGTTGGTAGGAGGCGAATGCGTGTGTCTGGGTTGGATTGTTTCCTCTGCCAATCTCTCAGGACCTTCTTCGCGTGGGTAAGGTGACGTGATGGTTCCCAGGTGTTCTCGCTGTGCGGCCATCCCTTCCATTTGACCAAGTACTGTTTTCCTCGGCCGACTTTTCGCTCTTTCACGATTTCTTCGACTTCCCACTCCTCTGCTCCTCCGATCATCTTGGCCACGGGTCTCTTCTCTCGGCGATGGGGGGGTGGTTCGTGATAGGGTGTCAACAGTGACTCGTTGAACACCGGGTGTCTTCGGTCCGTGTCCGGCAAATTCAGCTTCCATGCAGCCGCTCCAACCTTCTCCAGTATCTCGTATGGCCCCAATCTCTTGTCGCTCATCTTCTTTGATGGTCGATCCGTCTCGATATTCTCCCCTTCTATGTACACCTTCATCCCAACCTTCAACTCCGGAACTTCTTTTCTTTGTTTATCGTAGTATTTTTTCATTTTTTCTTTTGCTTTTTCTAGTGCTGCTTTTGCTTCGTCTTGTATTTCTTTGATTCTTTTCACAAATTCCTCCGCCGACTCGTTTCTCGACTCCATCCGTTGCTCCACTCCCTTCCACGGGTGATATCCGTGATTCGCATAGAATGGCGATACTTTGGTGGACGTGTTCATCTTGTCGTTATATGCGAACTCCGCCATTCCCAGCCACTCCGACCAGTCCGTTTGATGGTAATTGACGTAGATGCGGAGATAATGCTCGATCTCCTGATTCATGCGTTCTGTCTGCCCATCCGTGATCGGGTGATATGCGGTCCCCGGGTTCATTTCCACGCCCAACATCCGATTCGTCTCCCTCATGAAGCCCTTGATGTAACGCGAATCCCTGTCGGTGATGATCTTGCGAGGGATCCCGTGGTAGCGGAAGACTCGGTCCCTGGTTAATCGTGCCACTCCTTCGCTGCTGATGTCAGTACTGATTGGTTCGACATGGATCATTTTGGTGAAGGTGTCACACCACACATGAATTGCGTCATACCCGTTACTGACCGGCAAGGGTCCGATCTGATCCATGGAGATGATTTCCCACGGCGCGTTTGGAACTGCATGCGGGTGCAAACTCCCTGTCCTGGCTCTTCTGGTCTTGGTCCGCTGGCACGCTTCGCACGTCTGGATGTATTTCCGAATTTGGTTCCCCATCCTTGGCCACCAGTAGTTCCTTTCCACCATCTCCTGCGTTCGGTTGGTCCCAGCGTGTCCGACCAAAGGGGTGTCATGGTGTAGTCCGATGATCTTGTCCCGCAACTCCTCGTCCCTTGGTACATAGAGCTTCCCATGATACGTGATGAGCCCATCTTCCTTCTTCCATCCGACGAGTGACTTCTCCAAGGCCGCCTTGACGCTTCCATCAACTGATCGAATGGCCTTGATTTCATCGATTAGCTGCTGATCCTGTCCCTCAAATGTGACTTCTTGTGATCGGAAAAACTCGGGCTTTAGTAGCGTGACGTCCTTGTTGTTGTTCTTGCCCTGATCGTGATCTGCTCGTCGAGATAAGAGATCCGCTTTGCGGTTGAGTGCGCCGGGCCGGTGTCGTAAGGTAAAATCGAACTCCGCCAACTCCGTGATCCATCGTGCTTGCCGTCGATTGAGCTTCTGCGGCTTCCGGAAGTACTCGAGATTCTGATGGTCGGTGAAGATCTCGAACGTCTCCGTGGCTCCCAGGAGTAACTGCCTCCATTCGTCAAGCGATAACATGATTGCGAGCATTTCCTTGTCGTAGATCTCGTAATTTCGCTCGGTTTCGGTCAGTGCGTGCGAAATAAATGCGATTGGGCGCCAAATGCCGTCTTGGTTTTGGCTCAAAACTGATCCCGTTGCCCCTTCCGAAGCATCGGCTTCCAGACAATATTGGCCAGTGTCATTTGGCAGTGCTAGGACCGCATCCTCCGCGATTCTCTTCTTCAATCCATCAAATGCCGCATGCTCATCTGCACCCCATGACCATCCTGCCTTTCCTGTCAGCCGTGTCAATGGCTTGGCAACCTCCGCGTATCCCCGGACGAAGCGCCGATAGAAGTTTGTGAACCCTAGAAACGCTTGGACTTGTTTGACGCTCTTTGGTTCGGGCCATTCCATCACGCCCTTGATCTTGACTGGGTCCATCCGCATCGAATTGTGTCCAATAATTACACCCAAATATTCGATTTCCGTGCGTTCGAACTCGCACTTTTCAGGCTTCAGGTATAGCTTGTGTTTTTGGAGCAATTCGAGCACTCGTTTCGTGATCCGCCGATGTTCGTTCAAGTTTTCTGTGAAGATCAGTATATCGTCCAGATAGACTACCACGTGACCCTCGTTGATCAACTCTCGGAGTATGTCGTTCATCATGTTTTGGAACGTTGCCGGGGAATTTGTGAGACCGAAGAACATGACCAAGGGCTCATACAGCCCTCGGTTCGTGCGGAATGCAGCCTTCCACTCATCACCCTCTTTGATCCGTACATTGTTATATCCCCACCGGATGTCAAGTTTTGTGAAGAACTTGGCGCCACATAGATTATGGACTAGTTCGGATATCAGCGGCAGCGGGTATCGATTCCGAATCGTCATCTCATTCAGCTTCCGATAGTCTTGGACGGGGCGTAGGGAGCCATCCTTCTTCTTGACAAAGAAGAATGCTGATGCCATCGGTGATTTTGATGGCCTGATCCGTCCACTGGCCAAGTTCTCTTGTAGGAATTCGTCGAGTTTGACTTGTTCATTGCGTGATAACGGGTACACCTTGCAGTCCACTGCCTTGGAACCAGGTTTGAGCTCAATTGCGTGATCCCATGCCCGTCGGTCTGGTAGCGAGTCGAACGATTCCTTGGCGAATACTTTGACAAATTCCCGATATTGATCCGGAATCTTCCCCTCGGTCATCCTCTCCTTCTCTTTCTCCGCTTCTTCTGCGAATTTCTGTGCCGGCGTTTCCTTCAGCCGCAGGTCTACTTCCTTCCCAAAATCGACCAACAAGATCGATTCTCCCTCTTCCAGATCCGGTGTGCCCATGTTCAGGTCAACTGCGTCCATGTCAATCATCGCTTGATGTTCCTCGTGACCCCTCATGTGACACCGCTCTGGGCACCGGCTGAACCTCATGGTCTGCTCCTGCCAATCCACTTCGGGGTTGTGTTCCATCAGCCAATCGAGACCGATGAAGATCCGGGCTTTCCCCAAGCACGTCAGAAGGAACGTGCGTGCCTCCACATGAGGACCGATTCTCATCCTCAGATCGACGTAGTGCGTGATCCGACCGCTGATGTTCTCGGTGTTGTCGGCGTTACGAGCCACAATGGGTTGTGGGAGCTCTTGAATATCCAACTTCTCCGCCCGTGCGTAGTCGGTATCGATGCAACAGGTACTGCAGCCGCTATCGAGCAGCGCCTTGACTCCGCGCGTTTTTCCTGAGTCCAGACCCGTGATCTGGACATATACGTCCATCGAATGTCTCTTCCTTTCGGCCTGGTAGTCGCGCAATTCCTGCGCCAGTCTGCCGGGCTGCGGGCCCTTCTGTTTCTCGGCCGCCGATTTCCTCTGGACGGCATCTGGCACCCTGGTGCGTTTGGGTGCTTCTGGAACCTTGATTTCGGCAGATTCCTTAGGCGCTTCCTCCTTTTTCAAGGATTGAGCCTCCGGAGCGATGCTCCCCTTTTCGGTCTTTGTTGACGTGGTTCCTTCTCCACGAGCCATAAATATGTATGAATCCAAAATTAATTTATCTGCAGCTTTCTGATCCTTTTTACTTTGTAAATACTCCCTATTTAAAGCTATTTTTCTTTGGCGTTCTTTTTCCATATCAGCAATGAGAAAATCGTGAATATTCGTACGTAGTGAGTCCGAGATTGTATATGTATGTGTAGAATCGTTCATGTCTTTAATTGAAACAAGTACAGAAAAACGTCCATAGTCCGGACGCTCCACCTCCTTGGCTAGAGGAGTGGAGCGTTTCAAAAACCCTTCTCGCGCAGCTTCTCGGCAATCTCCTTGAGGAACTCGTTGTCCTTGTCCCCGTTCTCGATCTCTTCAAGCATCGTGGCCCAATTGAAGAATGTGCGCTTCTTTCTTGGTTCCGGGCAGTTCCGCGCAATGTGCCCGGGCTGCTGACAGTTGTAGCAGATGATATTGCGGCCGCGGGCGTGGGTACGATCGATTTCCATCGGAACCGGTTCGTTGGCAGCGGGTCGGGCCGGAGCGGGTGTGGGCGCCACTGGTGCCGTTTGGGGACGGAACTGGGGAGGTGGTCGTTGTGTGGGGTGCCCATACGACGCTTTGCGCAGCTGGTCACGCAGAGCATTGGCTTCGATGTTGATGCACCAGGCTTTGAACGCTCCATAGGCCTTGGGCAGAGGGACACCGGTGTTGTAGAGACGGCTGGCGATCTCGCTGCTGAGTCCGCGCTCCAGGAACTCGATGAGGATATTATCCTGGTCCCCCTTCTTGTATTCGCCTTTGTCGTCGGTGGTGTCGACCACATTGTAGCCTGCATCTGCGGCCAACATCTCAAAGTCGGAGATGTAGTCCGCGAAGGACCGTTTGTTTTGGCGCAGGGCCATAAGCCGAGCAGCGGCGACTTGTTCCGCATTGGAGTCCCCGAACGCCCTCTGAAACTCCTCCAGGAAGTTCTTTGATGTGACTCCTGCCTTCAGTCCCTGGAAGCCCTCGAAGTTGTGCTGCTTCCAGTTCATTGCCCATCTCGAGGCAGCGCAGCTCGTGCCGTTCTCGTTACGGAGGTAGGAGAGGACAAAGAGGATTTTGGTCTCATCTTGCGAGAACTCCGATCGATAGGCACCGATGTAAGTGGTGCACGCGTCCACAAAGCCCAGGTATTTGGACTTGTCGCCATCGAAGTAGGGGGGGTTGGCGGCGAGGGTGATGCGGTGATGCCCTGACATGGTAGGGGCAGACGTGTGAGGTGGGGGCGAGGGTGGTTGTTCGGAGGGCAGTTCGTCGAGGTCGGGGATCTCGTCTTCAGGCGGTGGGAGGGCGAGGTAGGGGTTGGAGGGGCCGGGTTGGTTTTGATGCGCCAGATCGGGCGACGATGGTATGATGGGGGGAGGGGACGGACTCCCAGACGACGATGGGAATCGGTACGAAATGGTGGAATCGTGTGCTGTACAAGCACTCGAGGGAGGGTTCTTTTGCTAGCAAAAAGATCCCGGGCCTAACTCTTCACGTGCCCGATGATCCCGAGGTGCGTTTTCCCGAAGGTCTCCGCAGCACTCCTTGTAGCTACCGTAAGGCTTGGGTCGGGCTCAACGTTACCCGTGGCCTGGTGCTGTTTGCTTGATATGAACCCTTCACTGCGATAGTGGAGGACGACTAGATGATTCGGTAAAAGGGTGAGTGGGGTGATAAGGTTTTAAGAGGATATAGCGGGCGTAGCGGTGCGGGATGCAGGGTAAGAGGTATGAGGTAGGAGGGTATGAGGGGAGTCTTCGAATTATGTGACAATCAACCCAAAAACAAAGTCGAAAAGAGAAGTGAATTCGAAGACTGGAGAATACAACCAAGTAGCTACAGTATTTATACCTAAATCCAGTCTGAGTCATATCTACAACTAATGAGTCATAGGGCTATGTACCGCATGGAGCACTGGTCATGGGTTGTAGTAGAACCTTCCGGAGCATATGTCGCGCAGCCTCGAATCGATAGAGATAACCCCTGGAACCCCTAGCCCGGACCGTCTGATGCCGTGATCCGTGATAAGATAAGTCGTGCCAAGATAAGATAAGATCGCCAATGATAAGATGAAAAAGAGTCGAATTATGACATGGCTCTCGCTTCTCAAAGACCTCGTTGAGAGAGAACTTGATGGCTGAGCCCAGTGCCGCCTGCTGCGATGCCGACATCGCCCGAATCCCCTTGTCTCCTTGTCCGAGCTTTGTGGGCAGAGGAACGAGATGAGGCCATCCTAAAATCATATACCCCGCCTTGAAGAGGGAGGGACCAGTGGTTTTCCACGGGAATGTCCTCAGGCTCGCACTGGTCAGTGAACCCAAGGGTTCACACCCAATCTGGGCCCAGGACAGGGCACTGAAGTCATCCAGAAGATCGTCCCAAAGGCGACTGACCCGAGCCGTACGCTTGTATCGATTAGTGGGTGGTTCCTCCATCGAATCCAAAATGGACTGGAGGCGCTCCTCGACCTCCCGCTGCGACCTGGGAGGCACAAGCAACGGTCGGAGTGCATTCCGTACCGGTACTCGTTGTCGCAGTTGAGTCATGGAGTCACTGCTGAGCACAGGACCCGACGTTGACGCATGGGTCTGAGGTGCATTGCGGGGAGGAGGCCGCGCGGGGGTGACGGCGGGGGTACGTGCGGGGGTGACGGCGGGGGTGACGGCGGGGGTGCGGGTGCGGGTGACCAGATCATTGCCAAGATCTTGGCCAGCGGTGGCTGCAGACAGCGCGTCTTGCGCCGCATCGGCGTCTTGAATCATCAGGCCTCTGAAATAAAAGTCAGTTACAAAGCACAAATGAAAAAGAGTCAAAAAAAACTGACGCAACATGATGTTGCGCTCGGCTGAGGATCTCTTCATCGCTGAGATCCCCTCGGTAGATGCTTGGAATGAACTAGACACAAATCAGCAGGATGAATGGAATCTGACTTCGAGAACTCACAGTGGCCAGCCCTTCAGTTGTGACCAGGGAAGCCAGGTGGGTGTCGTACGATGCATGGCCTCCAAGTGCAATCAAAAGCACTTGGAAGTTGCCACCGGTTTCTCCACGCTTGATCTGTTTTTTATAAGAAGATGAAACACAAAAAAGAGCTGATCACAAACCATGGCCTTCATCTTGCCGAGCCATTCATCGAAGACTTTCTGACGTTTGCCCAACGTCTGCAACTCCGTCATTTGTTCCCACTCGACGAAGGTGTCCAAGATCTCGCTCATCTCAGAGTTCGAGTGAGCTTTCAAGAACTTCGCCCAAGAATTGGCAAGTTCAGACGAGTTTTGGGCGGGGGGTTGATTATCTGGAAACTGACTGAGATCCCCACCTGTGCGTCGCTGCCACTCGGGGCCCCGAAACTGAGGGCTATTCGCGTAGCGCTGGTAGACATTCCAGTAGTAGTGTGACAATCAACCCAAAAACAAGTCGAAAAGAGAAGTGAATTCGAAGACTGGAGAATACAACCAAGTAGCTACAGTATTTATACCCAAATCCAGTCTGAGTCATATCTACAACTAATGAGTCATAGGGCTATGTACCGCATGGAACGCTGGTCATGGGTCGTAGTAGAACCTTCCGGAGCATATGTCGCGCAGCCTCGAATCGATGATGATAATCCCTGAAACCCCTAGTCCGGACCGTCTGATGCCGTGATCCGTGATAAGATAAGTCGTGCCAAGATAAGATAAGATCATCGATGATAAGATGAAAAAGTGGTCGAACTATGACATTACCCCCTCTCTAGGGTCGATGTCCTCATCGACTAGGCCAATGGGTAGGAAGACGTTCTCGTAAGGGTCGAAGAGCTGTCGTTGGGGATACGGAAGGCGCTCGTCCCTGGGCTGGTAGCAATGAATGAGATAGTCCCAGTGTCCAGCTTCGAGCGTTGGCAGGAGGCGAATGCGTGTGTCTGGATTTGATTGTTTCCTCTGCCAGTCTCTCAGGACGTCCTTTGCGTGGGTAAGGTGACGTGATGGTTCCCAGGTGTTCTCGCTGTGCGGCCATCCCTTCCATTTGACCAAGTACTGTTTTCCTCGGCCGACTTTTCGCTCTTTCACGATTTCTTCGACTTCCCACTCCTCTGCTCCTCCGATCATCTTGGCCACGGGTCTCTTCTCTCGGCGATGGGGGGGTGGTTCGTGATAGGGTGTCAACAGTGACTCGTTGAACACCGGGTGTCTTCGGTCCGTGTCCGGCAAATTCAGCTTCCATGCAGCCGCTCCAACCTTCTCCAGTATCTCGTATGGCCCTAATCTCTTGTCGCTCATCTTCTTCGAAGGCCTGTCTGTCTCGATATTTTCTCCTTCTATGTATACCTTCATCCCAACCTTCAACTCCGGAACTTCTTTTCTTTGTTTATCGTAGTATTTTTTCATTTTTTCTTTTGCTTTTTCCAATGCTGCTTTTGCTTCGTCTTGTATTTCTTTGATTCTTTTTACAAATTCCTCCGCCGACTCGTTCCTTGATTCCATCCGCTGCTCCACTCCCTTCCATGGGTGATATCCGTGATTAGCATAGAACGGCGACATTTTGGTAGATGTGTTCATTTTGTCGTTGTATGCGAACTCCGCCATTCCCAGCCACTCCGACCAGTCCGTCTGATGGTAGTTGACGTAAATGCGGAGATAGTGTTCGATCTCCTGATTCATACGCTCCGTCTGCCCATCCGTGATGGGGTGATATGCGGTCCCCGGATTCATTTCCACGCCCAACATCCGATTCGTTTCCTTCATAAAGCCCTTGATGTATCGAGAGTCCCTGTCAGTGATGATTTTGCGGGGGACCCCGTGATAGCGGAAGATTCGGTCCCTGGTTAATCGTGCTACTCCTTCGCTGCTGATGTCAGTACTAATTGGTTCGACATGGATCATTTTGGTGAAGGTGTCACACCACACATGAATTGCGTCATACCCGTTACTGACCGGCAGGGGTCCGATCTGATCCATGGAGATGATTTCCCACGGCGCGTTTGGAACTGCATGCGGGTGCAAACTCCCTGTCCTGGCTCTTCTGGTCTTGGTCCGCTGGCACGCCTCGCACGTCTGGATGTATTTCCGAATTTGGTTTCCCATCCTTGGCCACCAGTAGTTCCTTTCCACCATCTCCTGCGTTCGGTTGATCCCAGCGTGTCCGACCAAAGGTGTGTCGTGGTGTAGTCCGATGATCTTGTCTCGTAGCTCCTCATTCCTCGGCACGTAGAGCTTCCCATGGTACGTGATGAGCCCATCTTCCTTTTTCCATCCGACGAGTGACTTCTCCAAGGCCGCTTTGACGCTTCCATCAATTGATCGAGTAGCCTTGATCTCATCGATTAGCTGCTGATCTTGCCCCTCGAATGTGACTTCTTGTGACCGGAAGAATTCGGGTTTCAGCAGAGTGATATCCTTGTTGTCGTTCTTGCCCTGATCGTGATCCGCTCGTCGAGATAAGAGATCCGCCTTGCGGTTAAGTGCGCCAGGCCGGTGTCGTAAGGTGAAATCGAATTCTGCTAATTCTGTGATCCATCGTGCTTGTCGTCGGTTGAGCTTTTGTGGCTTCCGGAAGTATTCGAGGTTCTGATGATCAGTGAAGATCTCAAACGTTTCTGTGGCCCCCAAGAGTAGCTGCCTCCATTCGTCGAGCGATAACATGATTGCAAGCATTTCCTTGTCGTAGATCTCGTAATTTCGCTCGGTTTCCGTTAATGCATGCGAAATAAATGCAATTGGGCGCCAAATGCCGTCTTGGTTTTGGCTCAAAACAGATCCTGTTGCCCCTTCCGAAGCATCGGCTTCCAGACGATATTGACCGGTGTCATTTGGCAGTGCTAAGACGGCATCCTCCGCGATTCTCTTCTTTAACCCATCAAACGCCGCATGTTCATCCGGACCCCATGACCATCCTGCCTTCCCTGTCAGCCGCGTCAATGGCTTGGCGACCTCCGCATATCCCCAAACAAAACGTCGATAAAAGTTTGTGAATCCGAGGAAGGCTTGGACTTGTTTGACGCTCTTTGGTTCCGGCCATTCCATCACGCCCTTGATCTTGACAGGGTCCATCCGCATCGAGTTGTGTCCAATGATTACACCCAGGTATTCGATTTCCGTGCGTTCGAACTCGCACTTTTCCGGCTTCAGGTATAATTTGTGCTTTTGAAGCAACTCGAGTACCCGTTTGGTGATTCGTCGATGTTCATCCAGATTTTCTGTGAAGATTAGTATGTCGTCCAGATAAACTACCACATGTCCCTCGTTGATCGGTTCCCGGAGTATGTCGTTCATCATGTTTTGGAAAGTTGCCGGGGAATTCGTGAGACCAAAGAACATAACCAAGGGCTCGTAAAGTCCGCGGTTTGTGCAAAACGCAGCCTTCCACTCATTGCCCTCTTTGATCCGTACGTTGTTGTATCCCCACCGGATGTCTAGCTTGGTGAAGAACTTGGCGCCGCACAGGTTGTGGACCAGTTTGGAAATCAGCGGTAGCGGGTACCGATTTCGGATCGTCATCTCATTCAGCTTCTGGTAATCTTGAACAGGCCGTAGCGAGCCATCCTTCTTCTTGACAAAGAAAAATGCCGATGCCATGGGTGATTTTGATGGCCTGATTCGTCCGCTGGCTAGGTTCTCTTGTAAGAACTCGTCGAGTTTGACCTGCTCGTTTCTCGATAAGGGGTACACCTTGCAGTCCACTGCTTTGGAGCCTGGTTTGAGCTCGATCGCATGATCCCATGCCCGTCGGTCCGGTAGCGAGTCGAATGATTCCTTGGCGAATACTTTGACGAATTCTCGGTATTGATCTGGAATCTTTCCCTCGGTCATTCTCTCCTTCTCCTTTTCCGCTTCTTCTGCGAATTTCTGTGCCGGCGTTTCCTTCAGCCGTAGGTCTACCTCCTTTCCAAAGTCGATCAACAAGATCGATTCTCCCTCTTCCAGATCCGGTGCACCCGCGTCCAGGTCAATTGCATCCATGTGGTCATCGCTTGGTGCTCCTCGTGACCCCTCATTTGACATTGCTCTGGGCATCGGCTGAATCTCATTGTCTGCTCCTGCCAATCCACCTCGGGGTTGTGTTCCGTCAGCCAATCCAGGCCGATGAAGATCCGGGCTTTTCCCAGACACGTCAGAAGGAACGTGCGTGTCTCCACATGAGGACCGATTCTCATTCTCAAGTCGACGTAGTGCGTGATCCGACCGCTGATGTTCTCGGTGTTGTCAGCGTTCCGAGCCACAATGGGTTGCGGAAGCTCTTGGATATCCAGCTTTTCTGCCCGTGCGTAGTCGGTGTCAATGCAGCAGGTACTGCAGCCACTATCGAGCAGCGCCTTGACTCCACGCGTTTTCCCTGAGTCCAGGCCCGTGATCTGGACATATACGTCCATCGAATGCCTCTTTCTTTCGGCTTGGTAACTGCGCAATTCCTGCGCCAATCTGCTGGGCTGGGGGCCCTTCTGTTTCTCGGTCGCCAATTTCCTCTGGATGGCATCTGGCACCCTGGTGCGTTTGGGTGCTTCTGGAACCTCGATTTTGGCAGATTCCTTGGGCGCTTCCTCCTTTTCCAAGGATCGAGCCTTCGGAGCGATGCTCCCCTTTTCGGTCTTTGTTGACGTGGTTCCTTCTCCACGAGCCATAAATACGTAGGAGTCCAAAAATAATTTATCTGCAGCTTTCTGATCCTTTTTATCTTGTAAGTATTTTCTATTTAGAGCTATCTTTTCCTGGCGTTCTTTTTCCATCTCGGCAATAAGAAAATCGTGAATATTTGTACGTAGTGAGTCTGAGATCGTGTATGTAGATGAAATATTGTCCGTATCTTTAATCGAAACAAGTACAGAAAATCGTCCATAGTCCGGACGCTCCACCTCCTTGGCTAGAGGAGTGGAGCGCTTCAAAAACCCTTCTCGCGCAGCTTCTCGGCAATCTCCTTCAGGAACTCGTTGTCCTTGTCCCCGTTCTCGATTTCTTCCAGCATTGTGGCCCGATTGAAGAACGTGCGCTTCTTCTTGGGCTCCGGGCAGTTCCGCGCAATGTGCCCGGGCTGCTGACAGTTGTAGCAGATGATATTGCGGCCGCGGGCGTGGGTACGATCGATTTCCATCGGAACCGGTTCGTTGGCAGCGGGTCGGGCCGGAGCGGGTGTGGGCGCCACTGGTGCCGTTTGGGGACGGAACTGGGGAGGTGGTCGTTGTGTGGGGTGCCCATACGACGCTTTGCGCAGCTGGTCACGCAGAGCATTGGCTTCGATGTTGATGCACCAGGCTTTGAACGCTCCATAGGCCTTGGGCAGAGGGACACCGGTGTTGTAGAGACGGCTGGCGATCTCGCTGCTGAGTCCGCGCTCCAGGAACTCGATGAGGATATTATCCTGGTCCCCCTTCTTGTATTCGCCTTTGTCGTCGGTGGTGTCAACCACATTGTAGCCTGCATCCGCGGCCAACATCTCAAAGTCGGAGATGTAGTCCGCGAAGGACCGTTTGTTTTGACGCAGGGCCATAAGCCGAGCAGCGGCGACTTGTTCCGCATTGGAGTCCCCGAACGCCCTCTGAAACTCCTCCAGGAAGTTCTTTGATGTGACTCCTGCCTTCAGTCCCTGGAAGCCATCGAAGTTGTGCTGCTTCCAGTTCATCGCCCATCTCGAGGCAGCGCAGCTCGTGCCGTTCTCGTTACGGAGGTAGGAGAGGACAAAGAGGATTTTGGTCTCATCTTGTGAGAACTCCGATCGATAGGCACCGATGTAAGTGGTGCACGCGTCCACAAAGCCCAGGTATTTGGACTTGTCGCCATCGAAGTAGGGGGGGTTGGCGGCGAGGGTGATGCGGTGATGCCCTGACATGGTAGGGGCAGGCGTGTGAGGTGGAGGCGAGGGTGGTTGTTCGGAGGGCAGTTCGTCGAGGTCGGGGATCTCGTCTTCAGGCGGTGGGAGGGCGAGGTAGGGGTTGGAGGGCCCGGGTTGGTTTTGATGCGCCAGATCGGGCGACGATGGTATGATGGGGGGAGGGGACGGACTCCCAGACGACGATGGGAATCGGTACGAAATGGTGGAATCGTGTGCTGTACAAGCACTCGAGGGAGGGTTCTTTTGCTAGCAAAAAGATCCCGGGCCTAGCTCTTCACGTGCCCGATGATCCCGAGGTGCGTTTTCCCGAAGGTCTCCGCAGCACTCCTTGTAGCTACCGTAAGGCTTGGGTCGGGCTCAACGTTACCCGTGGCCTGGTGCTGTTTGCTTGATATGAACCCTTCACTGCGATAGTGGAGGACGACTAGATGATTCGGTAAAAGGGTGAGTGGGGTGATAAGGTTTTAAGAGGATATAGCGGGCGTAGCGGTGCGGGATGCAGGGTAAGAGGTATGAGGTAGGAGGGTATGAGGGGAGTCTTCGAATTATGTGACAATCAACCCAAAAACAAAGTCGAAAAGAGAAGTGAATTCGAAGACTGGAGAATACAACCAAGTAGCTACAGTATTTATACCCAAATCCAGTCTGAGTCATATCTACAACTAATGAGTCATAGGGCTATGTACCGCATGGAACGCTGGTCATGGGTCGTAGTAGAACCTTCCGGAGCATATGTCGCGCAGCCTCGAATCGATGATGATAATCCCTGAAACCCCTAGTCCGGACCGTCTGATGCCGTGATCCGTGATAAGATAAGTCGTGCCAAGATAAGATAAGATCGTCGATGATAAGATGAAAAAGTGGTCGAACTATGACAAGTAGCTGCGCGGGGAAAACAGAGTCGGATACTGCTTGTGCAGCTTCGTTTTGACCTGGCTCTCAGTGAAGCCCGTAAGCTTGGCGGTCTTCGTCACGATGAGCCCGATCTGCTCTGCAGCATCCGAAATGAGATCCCGCTGTTCTTGGGAACGATTCTTGACACCCTCTCCCAGTCCTGCGTCGTCCTCGGTGTTCGCAGAGGTCCCTGCGCCGGTGGCAGGAGCTCGCGGGGTCGGGGTCGGGGTCGGGGGCAGGGCGTTGTTGTCTTGGGTGCTGTTGGTATCATCAGAAAAGACAAATACAGACGAAGAAGTTTCAAAAACAGACCCAGAACTTTGGGCAGGCTGGGTGGAAGCTTCCTGTTCTTCGAAGCTCGAACGAGGCGGTGGGCTGGTGAGCAAGAGTTGGGGCGACTGCGCAGCCCACTGCATGCCCGGAGGATCTTCGTCGTTCATTTCGTCGTCCCTTATTTCGTCGTCCCTCATCTCCTCGTCCCTCTTTTCCTCGCCGCTCGTTTGCTCGTCGATTGCCGATATGCGCGGTTGACTATCCTTTGAGGAGCTGTCGGCGACAACGCCATGCTGATCGTCCGCGGCCGCGTCTGTCTCGGCTGCCAGCTCGATAGATCGCAACGGGTCTTGGATTGTTGAAGGGCTCGGGGCACGGGGACTACCGACCGGAGAGGGGAGGTCACCAACAGCGTCCCAAAGAGCGCCTGAAGAGTCCACGTCCTCGAGCGACAACCCCGTCCTTGCTTGCCCAGAGGAGGATGCGGGGGGGGCGCGGGTGGTTGTGGCGGCGTTGGCGTTGGCAACTGCACTAGCGGACAACCGGGCCTGCCGCGCCGCATTTGCTGATCGTGCCAACCCCGCCCCTTTGCGCGACGCAGTGATCTTCCCTCTCAACTCGACCCCACCTCCATCCTGCAAGGGCAGATCCTCGTCGTCGCTTGGAGCGGGGAAGAGCGTCCTGATGGCTTCGAGGGGGGGAGATCGGGCGACAGTGTCTTGATGGGCGGTACGGACAGCGGCGGTGTCTTGAGCCGCGCACGCGGCGTTGTTGTGGTCGCTGACGGTGGGCCCAGGGGTGCAAGGATTGGATGATGCGAGGCGGCGAGCACGGGTGTAAGGAACCCAGAGATTGGTGGAGGAGATGGCAAGGGCCAGGTGCTGCGCTGCGTTGAAGGCCCATCGCTGAAACAATGAACAAAAAACGCGGTAGAGCATGGGAGAGAACTCACTTGAACGGATCCACTATCCCGTCCGATGCACCCGACCCAGAGGCGGCAATGCCGGGAAGAGGGTGGCCGGACGTGTCTCCGTCCTCCTTTCGATGCTCAGGGTCCATGCAATCACAGATTTCGATGTTTTCGCAAAATGGGGGGGAAGCAAGTTTTGAGACGCGTGGTGAAATCAGCGGTTGGATGTCGCGTCAAACGCAGAAGGAGTGGAATATAGACCGTGCAAAGAGGCTAAGGGAGAAGTTCGAGGTTAGTGAACGCGAAATGCACGTCACAATGTCACCTACAAGATGGACACCCCAGGAGAGGAGGGCTGAGGGAAAAGGCGCGACAAGTGGCTGTGCAGAAAGCAAACAAAGCCAAGCGTGACACACCCCCGCGCAAGTCATTCTCACACAAAAAGCACCCCCGCGTAAGCCCCCGCCAAGAGCGGATCACAGTTGCGGCGCCTGCCGCACCAGTAGTACTACCCCCGCCAACTTTCCACCCGATCCCTCCGGCTTTTACACGTAACATGAGTCATTAGACATCCCGGAACACGTCAGTCAGCAGCCAATCACAGAGCAAATAAACGTCGTACACAAATGTACCAGAGAGCTATAGGCGACTGGGAGGTGTTATGTGCTCGGAAATCGACGGATTTTATTCCTTTCACACCCCTCTACCATTCCCAAACATCAGGCTATGTTATTCCGTCTGTGAGTTTGGGCTGCTCGAAAGATGGTCAACGAGAACTAAGCTTCGCAATAACTTGCTGCTGACCTTCATCGTTAAAATGGGTCGTCGTGCAAAATTTCTGACGGAGGCTGATCGGAAAGTCGGAAAGGCTACCAGAGACCAGAAATATGTCTCCAGTGCTTGGTATGGTCTTATCGGCATCGTGGATCTGTTCTTATGACAGAGATTATAATCTGCAGTGGACAAGCACAGCGAAGATCTACACGAGCTATGATAAAGAGCCATGGCGGGGAGGCTTTGAGAACTCTTCCAAACGCTGTCGCGCCGCCTCAGGAGTTGATTGACTACGCAAGACTGGCAATCCCAATAGAAAACGACTTGTTTCGACGCGCGCTGTGCGATCCCACCACACTAGACCTATCGGGATGTGAATGCTGGATTTCAGAGCCTCCTTTCACTCCTGCCGAGGATCCCATTCTGATCAACTCACCTGGCTACTGCGTCTACACATCGAATCTCAAAAATGTCATGCATGGATCTCGAGCTCGCCTCCAGGAGTCCGCGGACTCAAAGAATAGGCTGTTATTTCAACAGGGAGAGATGGTTGCTTTGGAAAGCGATGCTGCTGCTATTCTCGCGCGCTGGGAGAAGGCATTCCAGCTGAAAGAGCAGGGACTTTACCATGAGCACAAGTTCTCCCGTGAATGTCAAATGTTAGAGCACTTTCTACAGTGGGAGGCAATAGGTTACATGACACTGTACAGTCTTTCGTTCTTGTAGAATAATCATACATGGATTTGTACGGAAAGGCACCCCCGCATCAGACCCCGCCCGGGGTCATCAAAATGACCAAGAAAAGCGGCACCCCCGCATCAGACCCCGCCGAGGGTCATCAAAATGACCAAGAAAAGCGGCACCCCCGCATCAGACCCCGCCCTGGGCCATCAATAAGACCAAGACAAATGGCGCCCCCGGAAAAGACGGTGCTCCTGGGCCTGCTCCTCCCCCTGAGCCGGAATTTTGACAAGGTGATCATTTCAAGCGTTGAGATCACGCGTCAGGTAGCCAAGGAAGAGTAAGAATGAGGTTTGTAAGAGCATGGCGAAAGAAAGGAATTTCATCTTGGGTGATTTTGGATGCTAACCGTCCGCAAAGAACAGTGGCAATCATGACAAGAATCCAAACACCGCAATCGTGATTGTTTCGCTGGACAGCTGTGGAGATCATGGTTTCGGCGGTCCAAGCTTCCCCATCTGTGCTCAAAGGAAGGGCATGTCCATTTCGATGCGCAAGGAGGGTCATGCGAGTGAGTAGTAACATAACATTCTGCAAATTATAAGCTTCCACATTGAGAACAAGCGTGAAAAGCACCTTTGTATCAGTATGCCATGGACGCTTTTGAGCCAAACTGTCGAAGAGTAGAAGCTTCTGCTCGTCCACAAGGACGATGACAAGGACCCAGTGCTCCTGGGCTTGTCGATGAACTGGAATAATCCAAATCGATTTGTTCCAATATTCAGTTGGAGCAAGATGTTTCCAGAGATCTTTGTCGGGAGCGTTAAAACGGACTCGATGAAGATCATAAGTGGATAGGAGGGCACATCTATGAGCTGCCTGTGCGTGTGGGGAGAATGGCTGGAGGCACAAAGAAAGGATCGCTGCTGAAGCAGCATTTACTATATGTCCATTGAGTCGAGCTGTGCAGACTGTGAGGAGCTGCAGGTCATCTGGATATACCGCAGCATTGGGAAGCTTTCCGGGGAGCACAACAATGCGAGGTCGATGATCATGATTGACAGGGAGATTCCTGACATGTGCTGTGAGATCTCCCAAGAGCTGGGGGTCGCAAGCGGATCGAGACTGTTTCAACTCAGTCTTGGCAACTTCACAATATATGCGGTCCACTTGCCGCTGAGAGAGATGCCCAAGAAATTGGAACGTTGCAATTATCCCGTTCAATTGTTGCCGTGTCTTCATCTTCGTCCATTTCCATTAAATCCATTGCAGCCAGAGCCTCCTCTGAGTCAGAATGACATGTATCAAGGTCATCTGGGGACGCTATTTCAGAATCAGCAAGTGGGGACTCATTCATGTCATCCTCAACACGATCCGCTTCGACTGGATCCGGCGGGGGTCGATCTGCGGGGTCTGATGCGGGGTCGCCCAGAACCCCGCCTGATGGTGTGATGGCGGGGTCTCTGACAGAAACATTGGCGGGGGCTGACGCGGGGGTCAACGCGCGGGGGTCAGTAACCAGCCTGGGCTCCACGGCCAGGAGCAGTGGTTGTGGGATTTTTAGTTGACGCCGCCATCTTGCAGAAACTCGTGAGAGAAAGTCGGACTGTTTTTGAAGCTCGTGTTGGAGCACAGAATCTAGCACAAAGAGTGTCAAAGAACATGCACATAAGTTGTGGGAACGTACTTTCATCATTGTGCAATGCCTGAGAAATCAACGAAGTCTCCTGGTTGATCCAGCGCAGCATGTTTTCACTCTCTCTCCCAAGTCTAAGCTCTTCCTCATGACAGCGGTCAAGTACATGCAGACTTGTGATGCCTTCACGGACACGATCATCAGAAAGCCACAACGGGACAGCTCCCTCCGATGGAGAAATCCAGATATCTTCAAAGAGATTTGTGTGAGATTTGAGCTCATTGAGTTTGGTCGGCAGAGGGACAGGAATGGGAACAGAACAATGAGGCGGCTGAATTTCTTCCAGTCGGGAGCAAAGAGAGTTGAACTTGTCAATCAGGCGATGAAGAGTAGGCTGACGCTTCGAAAGGGCCTTCCGGGCCGCTTGGTGAAGCTTCGTACCTGAATTTCCAGTATGAATTTAGAAGGGACACGGCGGGGGCGCAGACGGGGGTGCTGGGCGGGGGTGCATGCGGGGGCAGACGTACCCAGTGGCTCACGGCGTCCTTGAACAGCACGATCCAAGTTCTCCCACTCCAAGAATGTGCCAATCGCTTGCTTACGGATCTGTAGCTTGAGATCCCTCATGAGTAGGAGCGTTTGAACAAATTCAAAAGGGAGTCCAGCCAGTTCTGGATAATGAGTCTCGAGATCAAGTGAAGTGTACAGGCGCTCAGCTTGATGACTGAGCTTGACCTGTGTGGACTGTAGATCCTTTATCGCTTCATGAGCTGACTGCGAGCTCAGTCTGTCTCCGATAGTCTTCTGAAGTTGTTCCAGTGTGTCTTCAATTTCTTCAACTTGGTTTTGAAGGCCGACAATTTTGCCGAGGTCGCGTTGGACACGGACCGGCGGGCCTGCAAAAAAATTGGAAAAAAAGCAATTTCCAGACGGCAGGTGACATACTGGATCGGAGTGATATCTGAGCATTCAATTGTGCCTGCCATTGACCACGCAGGTCTGAGATAGTTACACCCGCACTATTAATCCTCTTGGTTGCTTGATTTGATTTCTGTGGAATGTTTTTATTGCGCTGACGTTCAATCCAGCTTGCCAGATTGGTAATGCCTTCACAATTGACAAATTCGACGTATTCATCAAGGGTGGCTATGCGACGTGAGCCCTGTAGATAATTCAGAAGCATGGAAGGCAGTTGCAATTCGGGGTACCCATTGATTCCGAGTGAGAGGTATCAGCTTTCTGATTCTTGACCACAATCTCTCGACACCTTCAGAGTCCGTGAGACCCATGCCCAACTTCATGCGTGGGTTGTAAACGAGTTGGCAGACCCATTGATGTCCGAAAGCATGCATAACATTGAGGGAGAATGATACCCGAGGCCGTAACTTGTCAGAAAGGATGGGAAACTTCAGAATCTCGTCAGCCATGATCAAGCAATTCAGCGGGGGTGCGGCGGGGTCAGGCGCGGGGTCCATGGCGGGGGTGATGGCAGGGGGGAGTACAGAAGAAGACACATACCAAATGGTTACTCCGGTCAAGAACGCAACCCACATCATAGCATTGCATGATAGTTGCGTTGGGTGGGAGATATGACGCTACTTTTTCCAGCAGTGCAATAATATAGTGCTGCTGCTCTCCTGGAGTATTTATGTCGCACATGAACAAGACTTGTGAGTGGCGGCATGTCAGAGCGAAAATGCCGGTGGAGTCATAACGCTTAGGATCTCCTTTCTGCTTGTTCTCATTTGCCGCTGTCCACGACTCCCCACAGGCATCCACTATCTCTGATGGAATCGGAGAATCTCTGAACGGTTTCGGCGATTTCCGTGCCAAGATCACAGCCTCTTGAACCCTGTGGACTTCTTCATGTGTGAGGAAGTAGTCCTGGTTGAACAAGGATGGACCTGTGCCCGCGGCTCGGAGATGCCGGTAGCTGAAGCAGCCATCGGCACCAAATTGGACGTCACCGCCACTGAAAATCTTCGCGTCAGATCCTTCTGAGAGCGGAAACAAGGGAGAATCGAACGCGGAGAGTGGGCGGCCCCAGTCCTTGAGGGAAAAGCACGAAGGACACCGGCTTTGCAGAAGTCGATGAGCAATACCAGGAGCCAGCAGGGAGACATTATTGAAAGAGTTGAGACCACTTGCAGCCGGTGTGGCGGGCTGAGGTCCCGCCGTTGAGACTGGCGGGGGTAGCTCTTCAGCGGCGGGGGTGTTCGCGGGGGTGACGGGGGTGTCCGCGGGGGTGACGGGGGTGTCCGCGGGGGTCGATGTCGCTTCTGCCGGGAGGGAGCCGCCATATTCCCTTGCCAGAGCATCAGAGACCATTTTTCGTATGTTCTGTTGAATGCTGCTATATACATGTATGGCCTGTGACAAGGCCTGTCGCAGGGGATCTGTGGCATGTTCACCATCGAACTGGGATATATGTCAGAGATGTTGTACCAAGAAGCACGGTCGAGCAAAAAACTGACCATTTTCGACATAAGCTCGAATCCTCTTTTATTGTATATAGTTCTAAGAGCATTGGAAAGTGCTTGGACTGCAACACAGGAGCGTTCAAATAGCGCCTGGTATATCTCCAGTGCATTCACTGCAACAGCAATCTGAGGTCGGCGAGGTGAGGTGGGCAGTGCACCATGTTTGAGTAGGAGGATTGCAGCAGGAACACAGGAACATATTTGCACCTGGACATTTTGGAAATCTAGTCATTTGTCAGGAAAATCGAGCGAAGTATACAACACGCCATACGTGATATATGCAGAACGAGGACTTGAATCTCTCTTGAGATGCAAAGTTGGTTGCCGCAGCTCTGCTTGATTTGCGAAGCCAGTGATGTAGGTGGACACCCAAAGGATGATTTGCGAAATTCCAGCAAAGAGAGGGTGAGATCCGGCATGAGCTCCGTCCAGACATAAGACGCTTGAGCTGCACGGGGCTTTCTTTGCAAGCCATGAGGTCTTGCAAGAAATTCGGGAATGAATGGCTGGTGTGCTGCCCCCGCACCGGACCCCGCACTTGCCCCCGCACTTGCCCCCGCGTTCGAAACTACCCCCATCTCCACACCTGCATAAACTTCAATGTCTTCCCATGCAGAAATTCCTGAATCATTTTCGTCCATCTGCTCATCAGGAATGGCATCCCCTCCTTCCCACTGCGAAGAACTCTCCATGTTGCTCCCCTGCGAGCTGCCCGGAGCATCGTCTGTTACGGAGTGCGCCGCTCTTGCATCGAGTAATGCATTCATCTTATTCATCAGCTGACTGGCGCGAGCATTACGACCGATGGGTATGGACAGGACATTCCGGAGCTTATGCCTGCCCTTGACAGGACTGGTTGGTCGAATACTCTGCGGCTGTTTTCTTCGCTGTGCCTTTTTGGGGGGCATTCTAAAAGAGAGGGAGAGGTGAAAAGAATGGGCTTCCTTTGAATTACTGGGCATGTACATAAAAGAAGTGCGCGGCACCCCCGCCACCGGCACTCCCCGTGAAATAAGAATTGTGACACCCTGCCAAACACCCTGCCGAATAGGAGGGGATCTTTTGAAGCACTGGACCAGTCCAAAGATGCCGTTTCCTTTTCCTTGGCTCAAAAATGCACATATTCCATACTAACCGCTATTGGAGGGCGAAAACAGTATTTTTACCCGCCCGCCTTTTCTGCCGATCACGTGATTATGCGCCCGACAACCCGCCGCAACGTGCAATGTAACTGACAGGCACAGAATTGAACATGCCAAATGGCTGAAAAAATATTATTGAAAGGTCACGTGAGTGTCCGCCCACTACCCGCCGCAGTGTGCGGGAGGGGCGGTAGCGACCCTGCTAACACCCCCGCCAGCCCCCGCCAACATTTTTAAAAAAAATTGTTTGCGCAGCACGTGACACCTTCCCGCCGCATCCCGCCCATCTGGTGCCTCACGTGATTGATTTTTTTTTCCCGCCCAGCTACCCGCTCTTATGGACAAGTCACATGGTATGTATGGGCACCCCCGTCCTGACCCCCGTCCTGACCCCCGCCCATCCCCCTGCCCCAAAATGGCCAGCTGCCGTCTGTACCCCCGCGGGGGGGGGGGACCTCCTGGGTACCCATAGAGCTACGTCTAAGGGTACCCAGGAGGTCCCCCGCAGGGTCTATATGGGGGGTTGGCGGTGGTAACTGAGGTGACCGGGCAAGACGGTCCTGAGATCATCGAATTAAGTAAAGACAGGGCTGTATGATTCAACTTCCTACCCGATAAGAACAAATTCTGCGCAAGGATTCAAGTTAGGTTCTCGACCAGATTGGACTGCAAGCACCTTGCAGCGAGCGGATAGTAAAATACCCAGAGACAAATCTGATGAGGGAGCATGTAGGTCGGGCTCTGGAATCAGGGCGACACAACTACACTCACAGGGCCACAATTTCTCCTGCACGTTCAGTCATTTAGGCTAAGAGCAGGAGAGGAGGAGGGCCAACGTGCCTGCAATTAAAGCACCAAAGAAGTACAACAGTATGCGAGATCGAGCATATAATATCCAGACCCTGGGAGGCATTTCAGAGACAATATCGGATAGGAAGATCTTTAATTGAACATACCGAAGAGCCAGGATAATGTCCGTGCTGATCACAATCAAAGAGGACGTAACGAGTTCAACCTTTCAGAAATGTCAAAACCCGAAATATCGCAAGGGACATTGTTCTTTCACGTATAGATATGCGTGGCAACTATGGCGAGAAATTTCTAGATCAGAAAAACCATAATTCCGGTCAGCCACGTACGTCTGGTAGAAGAAAAGTTAGTGTCACACGGGAGGATTTGGTTTGTTCCGTACTCCACTCTTGCGTTGTACGCTGAGCATCACTACATAGTCGGATCAGGATATGGTCGAAGGATCCCTGGAAAGACTGACTGCTGAGATCGAGCCTTGACGAAGAAAAAGTTGGATGGGGCTCATTCTGGCTTCATGGGACATGATACTTACGAGACGGCCAAGAGGGTCCAGTATCGAATCTGTGAGGGATTGCGGAGTTGGCCATAGAAACAGATCATGCGAAGATTCGAGTACCCATATCTTTAGCAATGTCAATCAAATGCGTAGCTTGGAAAACGTCCACCTGATCGGAGTCACTCACATAGAATACGCTCAATAGATTCATTCGCGACTGCCAGACGAACTGGATCTGAGCCGCGATGTCACAATCATGTCCGTTCGGTTTGAAGTTACCTTACTTCCTGTCGAGGGGTTGATACGTGCTCCAATCTAAGTTTCCTGATTTGAGGTGCTTGGGGATGGGGAGATGGTAACATGGCACCCACAGGAGAAGCACAAATCCCGCGACTCCGTGTTGAGCACTGGGGAGAGCGTCTAGCAGCTCACCTGTGTGAGTGAGAGCTTAGTGTGGGCACTATGCGGGAGTAGTCAAGAGACTTGTATTAAAGGGTAATAGAGCCCTCCTTATATATGATACAGGGGGCCGTTTGTGTCTATTTGGGACGAGTCGATATGACTCTAGATGACACGTGATGGAGTCATAGATATGTATCACGACATCCATCTTGACAGATGATATTTGATCAACACTCCGAAGTGTCAGCCAGCATAGAAATCTCGTGGTGAAAGGATCACCTGCTAGGTAGTCGGTAGTCCGCGCATCGCTGATGAGGACGAGGAGTTGCTGGAGTTCTTCTTGAGATAAGCCTGGCGGAAGAGGGGGAGAAGCCATGGTAGAGGAGGACGCAAACAGATGTTGGCGGCAGAATGGATGCTACTACTTTATCAAGGGCAAAGAAGTTGATCTCAGGATGTCACCAAAGAGAGCTTCCGTGTTGTATGTCTCTCTCATCACCGCACAAGAAAGCATCGTCGTTTCAGGACCAGCGCTTAAATTCCGATTCAGTGGACGAAGGCGCGGGCAGTTTTACCCAAACTATGATTCTGTTCGTGATAGTTTGTGCATAAGATCGTAATTGCAAACCAGGTCGCAGGAGGGAGGAGCGACGGCCATCAGCGAGATGTGAGTAGGCCTGATTCTGAAGAAGTTTGGTGAGATCAAGGGTCAAGGGTCTAGGTCCGACAGACCAGTCAAACAAGAGCAGTAGCGGGAGCGGTTGTAAAAAGCGAGCTAAAGCTTCGTGGTGTAATTGGCGAATCTCGCGTTGAAATTTCGAGGTCGTCTAAGATTCAGGTATCTTTCGAGAACGAGGTAATCTTCGTGAAAAATGGGTACTATAATCGATGAACGATCGATCCACTTTTCCGCGGCCCGGGCCCGGGCCTAGCCTACACGACTATATATTATGTGCTCCCCTGAAAGCAGCCGCTACGGATCAGTACATTGGTTCCTCGCATCCTGGTGTCACCTTGCATGATGCTAAATCCAGAACTTGATTGGATGTGCTCTGCCAGAAAGCCGCTCCCCGGGCCAAAAGGTCTGTCAAAAAACCAACATTGAACAGCTTCAGGAGAATTTCCGACAGCCCAGAGGAATCGCGATGGATTAATCCCAATGATTTTATTTTATGTTGGCCTCTGCTGTTGAATGTTGTCAGTGTGAATGTTGCTCAAACTAGTAGAGCCATTGGGCCCCTGTTGATGGTACCTACGGGCAGCGCAAAATGAGCCTCTACGCCGACCACTGATCGATGCGCTGAATGTGCGGCAATGTTTGTTGGGGTCGCATCGACGTTGAATTTGTGAAAGCCTGTCAGGCATCTCCCTATCACGTCATCGGATAAGTACAAGGCACACATACCAAGTCATGTGATCTTCAGTCCCATCTCAATCATATCTTATCTTGAGCTATTCACGCGGATGGATGTATTGCACCGTCATCAAGTCAAGATGCAGATCACTGGAGTCGGCCTTGTTCTGGCTTTCCTATTGGATTGAGCATTACAGCGCTCAATCCGGGAGAACCCGTTGTAGCAACGAGGGGCTCACGCCACGAACCAATTATACCCGAGGGCACGTAGTGCAACACCAGGTGGTGCCGTGGATACTAGGATTGCCTCACTGCAACAAGTCGACAAACTCAGGAAAGGCTGGCAACTCAGATTTTGCCCGCGGATATGTAGGAGCTTGTGCCTCGAGGCCGCGGCTGAGTGCAGCGCGTCGCTCAAGTAGACGCTCAATGCTAAGTTTGTCTGCAGGCTCGTGATGTCCGTGAGAGAATCTGCTGAGAGGTTGTCTATAATCGGACACTTTTCCGAGCACGCATGTGGTAGCGCGTGTGGTGGCTGGCTTCTCAGCTCACCTTCAGCCGCGTATGGGCTCTTCCAAACGCGGATGTCGGACCCGGACCTGGGTTCGGCATCGTCGTTATCTTCCTCGACGTCGTATGATAGGACGCCAAAAAAAGACCAGGCTATGCAAGTCACGAAAATAGAGAAGCTATCCGAGATGTACAGCAAGTGACGCGTGACAGCGACATTCCCGTGGCGGTCCGAAGATCATATCGAAGTCGTTGGTCACTCATGGGCCGTTATAAATGTAGGCTTCCGGAATCACTCTGTTTTTGCAGCACATCATGTCTCGCCCGTTCTACGTCGTCGGCACAACCCTGCTCGGATTCGCTCTTGTCCTGAGCTTTCTCGGATCCATTTCCTTGCCCTATCTCTCGAACTTCGACTACACTCGTGTCTCCTTCGGTGGCTCGACCCTGCAGTCCGGCAGTCGGGTTTTGCGGCAAATTCGGGTGCGAAGCTTTCAAGCCCCGCTTTTTGATCGCGATTGAATGACAGCTCGTTCACAGTGGGGCATCTGGTAAGTCTCGCATCTCTGTTGTCGGGAACTAAGCAGTCCCGCTTATGAAAATCAAGGGGGCCTTGTCTGTACGATGGAAATAAGCATGAAATGTGCTTCCATACAGGTTCGTGTTCAGATTTTGTAATCGATGCACAGGGTTTTACGTTTTTGAGCACAGGCTACGCTTACTCTCTGCCTATTATCGCGCCGGGCGGACAAATCGCCATCGTGGACAAATCATTTACGCGTGGTTTGGCCGTCCATCCCGTGGGTACGTCTTCTGGCCCTACTATCAACCTGATGACAAACCTGGTGCAGCCGCTGGGACTGTTGCGATAGCATTCGCTTGTGCCCTGTCCGCGACCAGGACGGAACACGGGATATTCTATGCCGCGGCCATGTCGCTGTTGTCAGCAATACTCGTGCGAAGCTGTCTTCTTGCTCAAGAGACAGAATTTAATGCTGCATCCAGCTCATCATCGCGTTCGCCATCGATATAGCCCTCTTTGTGGATGTCCATTCGCAGATCGGCACACTCCACGACATCCGACCGACCGTCAATGCAGGGACAGGTGCGCACCGGTTTCTAGGGCACATAGACCACCCTGGCCCATCAAGCTCACATCCGATGATAGCCTTTTGGACGACTCTCACATCGTTTCTGCTCGTTATCGTTGCTGCTTTCAGTCTATTCATTGCCCGCAGACAGGAGCTCAGAAGCGACTCGTATCCGATGCTCGAGTCCAACTCTGGTGGATGTCTCCCGGGCATCCGCCGTAGTTTAGTGTGATGGACAGAGTGAAAGTGCCGTCCAGGCCAGTAGCTTGCCTCGAATTCGAGATTTTCACGGCTGGTTTGTGGATGCGATGAATGACAAGTTGGACATGAATAATCATTCAGATCTCAGGCCATCATCATCTGATGCGCGCCCTGGTCCGGCCAGGGTGTTTCTAAAGGTAAATAAATATGTGTCAGCGTAGTAGGATCGAAAAAGTATCGTGCGGGCGGCGGAGGGGCTGCGATGAAGCCACTCTGGGCCGTGGCTACATGGCCTTCGAGCCGCTCAATCGTACCCAGAGCTGGAGGAGATGACGCGGAATCAAGTGAGTACCCAAGCAGTTTCAGCTCTCGTACGATCCTGGAAGAAGAAAACTCAGAAAGAAGGAAAGAATCATGAAATCAACTCACGTCGAATAATCCTCGGCTTGTTCCGAAGACACCGAGCTGCTCGCATCGGCTTCTTCCAAACAAAATTCGGCCCAAGCATATATCGTGCTCCAGTGCACTGGAGTGAAGTGGACTTCGGGCAAATATCGTACCGCCCGCGCTATCTCTCGCGCACCGAGACAGGCCATATCACGTGCCTGTTTCCTCAGCACGCGCAGTCGATCCCGTGTTTGATCCGAGTGTGCACTCGGCGAGTCCGTGGTTTCCCGGGCCTCAAGCTCTCGATAAAAAGGGAGGACAAGACCTGCAAAGCCAAATACCGCACCGTACGCAGCGGAGCGTGCTGCGACGTCGATATTTGCGCTATCGAGCAAGAATGGCGCAGGCGGAGAAGAATCAGAGCTGCTTGTCAGAGCTGCATCCACTCGCTCCAACAGAAGAGATAAGATCGCGTGCAATGTGTTCAGCGAGGAGAGATATCGGATCACTGCGCTTTCGGACAGTGCATTCAGACGTGCATAATCTAGAGTTGATTCGATTCTCGAGTAATGTCAGGGAAATCGACGCACCTCCTGCAATAGACTCTGATAATTGCCGAGCAAGTGAAACAACATGGAACATATCTGAGAGGTGTCTGAATGTCGAGTCCCGATTCGTGTCCAACTGATGGCAACGCACATGGTGTCGATGACGTCCACACAAGAGAAAAGCTCGGATTTTTCGATGCCTTCTCAAGATTGTCGAGCATCTCATCTAAAGGCGGTGGGTCTGGGCCGGAGAGCAGTAGCTGATCACTTCGAGTTCTAGAACACGACTAGCTCAGCGGAAAAAATGCCGACAGTCAAATATTCCTCTCACACCAAAAATGGTGTTCTGCTTCTCGCAGATATGAGCCCTTCCGCCATCTGTTCAAACTGTCGAACCAAGGAGCTGCAACACTATTGGAGGCCGAACTCACCAGAAATCCCGCCCAGTGTGCCGCGTCTGTTGCCGTGAAACCGGCCGCATGCCAAATTGGTGCCAAAGCCCGGACATGCGACAAGTAAGCACCCGCCCACGGTCTCGACGCGCCACAGAAATCGCTCTGCTCCATCAGATCGAGTAAGTAGCAACTAGCCGCATTTTCGTTTGAGGGCTGGAGCATCACGCCTGTCTCCCAGGCAGCTTTGAGCGCCTCGTCTCGTAGTGCCTTGTACGCCGGAGCGCGCCGCAGACCACATCCGAGAAGATCGGCGTCCGACGAGGCCGAGAAGAAGGTGGGATCGGTGAACGAGTCGGGTTTCGGTCCCGGCCCGCTCAATACGGAACGGTGAAAGGAAGAAAGCGACGCAAGTGCGATAATACATAGAGCTAGAACACGGGAGGGGGCAGGGAGCAAGTGAACTTGGAACGCCACGGCTCGGATGTCAGACCGGATGCCCGCAGCTGCGATGAGTGGATGGCTATATTGCGGGGTGTATTTTATAGCTGAAATCAGTTACTGCAGACGCCGTGGAGAACGGGTGGAGGATTCTGACCCTCAAAGCAATGGGCGACAAACTCAGATGATAGTTCTGGACAATCTGCCGATCCTCCCTCGAGCGCAGGTCCACGGGATTGAGAAGATGCAAGGGAGATCTGCGGAGGCTGTCGGGCAGCTGATAATGTCAGGGCGGCTGTGATCGCGCTTTGCGGAGGATGTTTCGGAGGCCGTCCTCGCCGAATTGGCGTAGTCATGCACCTGTTACTTGCTAGAAAAAGATTACGCCCTCGGGGATCGGATGTGACATACATGATCTTTTTCTCCACGCATCTCGGACAGGGCGCTCCATTTGGCTGAGGATGGCAAAGCACGCGCCGCGCCTAGTGGAGAAGTGTTCGTTCTGACACTCGGCGTCAAGTTCCCAAAAACCGACCTTGCAAACATCACATGCTGGCAGCTTTTTGGGTTTCTTCTCCTTCGCTGGGGTTGAGGCACCACTTCCGCTGGCGCTTGCTTCTGCGTTAGACATGGACGTGGTCGCGAGGAAACTCGGAAATGCCTTGGCCAGGATCCATCATGATCCTTATCCAATTGACAGTTGCTGATCACTTCGACTCTTCGAGCGATCGGAACCTGATCACGTGAATGTTCAACCTTGTCCATTGAGGCTGAGGGGTGAAGTAGATCTGATCATTTGGCAGGATAAAAAAGCCCCATATTTTCCATATGAACTATAATCCCTCGAGAACTTGGCATGTAAAGTGCAGGGATGACCCTTGAAAATCACCGATCAATTATAGTCGCGGAGAAGGAACTGATACATCAGTACTGTAACTTACGTATACTTTGAAGACATGGAGATCCATCCGTTTGAGATGTTTATTTGTGCTGCCTCCCTTGAACAAGAAATCGGAGACAGGAACACAGAGCAGAGTGACCACGAGGGCCTCTCTAATCAAGTACCGATTTTCTCTTTCGGAAAATCGTAGTCATGCATTTCATTTCCTTGCTGTAAAGGCTGTGTGAGCACATCACGGGAATTCATCATCTGTCATGGATGACGCCTGCTTCTCTCCCAGCTGAGTTCCCATACGAGCACTGATACATACTTATACAGCATCCCAACTCTTAGCTAAACGTTGGACGAGGATCAAATTCCCGCCGCAAAGGAACTGGAGGTCGGGGTCGTTGCGGTGCTAGAACAATCTCAGGATGCAGAAACTGACGCCTCATATCTCGAACAGAACAGAACGGCTGTTGAATTGTTCAAAGTAACTCAGAGATACATCAAACACAAGGAGAAGCGAGAACGGAAAGGTGCAGCGATATGTGCAGGACTCGAATACGAAGCGGATTCGTATGAGAAACAGATTCAGATTTCGGCCACCGTGGACGACCGCGTGACCATGATCTCGTTCATTGCGTAATCGCCGATTCCCGAGTCTACTTCGACGTCGAAGTTGGCCGTCAGGTGCTTCTCGGGACACGAAGACATCGCCGTCGTCATCGGCACAGACCCTCGCTTGCGGCACATGGTGAGGTTTCCGCTCTCACTGGAGAGAGACATCTGGCCCGGCCCGGTCGCACGCTCTCGGATCACCGCGCGGGCGTTGAGCATGCCAACTGCAACGATTGAATGGGGACATATCGGAACATTAAGGTCGTCTCACAGAAAGTGTTGACATAGAGTTTGGTGGTGTTCACGTGGACAGCGAGCCTGCAAAAGTTCAAAGCAAAATTCAGAGCTGGGAACTGGTCGACAAACCAATACAGATGCCCCGATGTCGCGAAAAACGTGATCAAAAGCAGGATCTGGGCAGCCGTGACCAGAATGCCCCGATTGATGAAGAGATGGGTCAGCGACTTGAGCAGCGAGGAAGTTCTGGAGATCTCCGAATCGGTCGCCAAGTTCTCCGACAAAGGGATGAATCGCACCCGCTCATTCCAGTCTCGGCCGATTTGAGGAACATGCACATCGCAATCGTCGCCACAATATCGGCGCTAGCCCCAAACGCCTTCGAAATGCCGGCGAGAATCGCGAAGCTTGGTTTGCGGTTCATGAAGATCTCGTGCGGGTGCGTGAACATCAAGACGACGCAGCCGATGCCACCAGCTGCCACTGGTTAGCAACTCGGTCGTCTCGGAGACGTGCTGGGCTGACCTAGTCCAACGGTCCCCATTACGATCTATGTGCGGATGAGATAAAAGTTTAGTCAAACGGATCAGGACAACGCACCACGAGGTACTTCATGAGCACTCCGGGCGTTCCTGGATTCTTGACCATATGAAGCTGGTAGACGAAATACATCTGCGACGTGAATGTGATCATGGCGGAGATGAGACATTCGATGGACAATTCCCTGAAAGCCTCATAAACAAATGATAGACCGCCAGACTAAACCGAAGACGAGACAAACTTTGTGACGGCATTCAGCGGAGTGAATGAGCCAAAGTAAGGAAGCTAACAGTTGTTGTTCGGAACGTCGGACGGAGGCTGTCGGCGGAAAACACCGACCATGTAGTAGTACACGGACTGCGAGATCAGAGCCATGGAAAGGAAATCGAGGCCTATCATCATCCCAGCCTAGAAAAAGTGAACAACTTGTAGGATTGAGCCCAGAAATATCGTACCACGAGACGGACACCGATCTTGTCTTGGTACCGGGTGAAGTACAAGTAGCCTTGCAATGCGGTGACTCCACAAAGCCTGGCAAGTCGGGTCATTTCGAATCGTGCATCACCCTATGGAATACCGACACGAGAGCAACACAGAAGCCTCGAGTGCAAGTCAGACAAAAAGCCTATGAAACATCTTGGCGGGATGACGTACCCCAGAACACAGGCCCGAAGACCTCTGCAAAGTCCGGGGTAGGCGCGTTTGAGACGGGCTGCATTCTTGAACGAGGGGGGATGCGGCGCGAAGATGAACGAAAGACGGGGGGGAGGAGAAATCGATCTCTTCCCCGCCTTGTTCTTGTCCGAGGTGTTTATATAGTATCCACCCAATGCTGTATTCGTCCTATTCTGCATTCGACCGGTTCGTTCCTGCATCTTGCTGGAACATGTCGCAAGATGCACGTCGGTCATTTTGGGTTTGAATTCGACTTGGCAGTTTCCGAAATCGAAGTTGGCGCCTCCGAAAGGAGGCATCAGCCACGCGAAATCGGATCCCGAGCTTTGGATCATGGTCGGAGAGTCTGCACTAGCGAATGAGGAAGACGCGAGCAGGGCGTCCATTAGCGATAGTCTCCACTCCATTAGGACAACAACACTAGCTCCCTCCCTCGCTACCGACACTGCGGAAAAATCCCATGCGATTCAATGGGCCAGAAGCGCGCGGACCGTCGGACGCGACCGAACACTCGAGCGATGGCACTGGCACTGACAGAGGAACCGAAGACATCGAAGTGGAAGTGGAAAGAGAAGCAGACTGGGACGGCGACGGAGTCAGGCCCATGGACCCGGAGCTCAGCTCGAGTTCCAATACCGCAATCGATAGAAATATGTAACATTACGTTGGCTTCTATTCGAATCCTGGACAAGACTTGATCTGTTTGGGAGTAGGACAACTCGAAAACGGGATCTTCTCGATTTCGTGGTCCTGCAAATGATACTTTTTGAGTTGGAGATTACAGAGAAGCCTCGGAAAGGACCGAACATGTCGACATTGGTGACAACCGCCGATCAACTTCCAGCATTGACTCGCCCTGCTGCTCAGCAAGACACGAGCGCATGGTTGGCCGGAGTAAAATCTGGATGACTGACACCTTACTGGCCTGAGTCAAGCGGGTGTGTCCAGGATAAAACTCCCGCTTAAAGTTTGCCAAAGCGGACTTTCACAATAGGTGACTGCATCTGATGGAATTTCTGCAAAAATCCAAGCACGTCATCTTATCTGATGCCATCACCCCATCTGGCATGTGTTTCCCACATTTTCGATTGGTGCACTCTTTCAATTTTGCTGAAGCCTTCCGCCCCGCATTGGGTGCGCCATCAGAGCGTCATCGCCTTATCTCGGATCCACGGGTCATAGTCTCTCACCAATTGACTATAACTCATGCAGACAAGTCTATCACTCCGGTGTTGGACTGACGCGAACGCGTTATATGGACGCGCTCAACGGAGTTCCCATATGAAGGGCTCGCTGCTCCAGGTGCTCTTTGTCCGTTTCTGCTGGCGAACCTTGTGTACTCACAGCTGTCATTAGCTCGCAATCAAGCTACTGGATTTGTACCTAATCGTGACGTCGCCATAAATGCAGGTCCTCGCGCCATCTGCAATCTGGTTACCGTGATCCTTCGTCCGTACCGGCTTCGATAATCCCCCCTCTCTTCTCCCCTCGCCTCTACTTGCTTCGCCATGTCCCAGTTCCACAAGTGCCCTCCCTACCTTTCACCAGGCATTCTAGAGAGCCACTGACCCATTGGCAGGGAACCCGAATTCGACACGCTTCAACTCCACGGTGGGCAAGAACCGGACCCGACCACCAACGCACGCGCAGTGCCGATCTATGCGACCACCAGCTACGTCTTCGATAGCGCTGAGGTCAGGCCGCGTTTGTCCCATTCCTGCCCCCCACTTACTCATTCGATGGTCTCAAGCACGCAGCGGATCTCTTTGCACTGCGCGCCCATGGGAACATCTATAGCCGAATCGGAAGTGCGTACACTGACGTTTCCACGTCTTGATATTGATGTCTCCTTGCTGACATGCCCTGCTAGACCCTACAGTAGTACGTCTTCGCTCGTCCTTGTTACTCTCTATCTTCATCACTAGCTGGTAGGACGTTTTCGAGAAACGCGTCGCTGCATTGGAAGGTGGAGTGGGTGCTGTGGCAACCGCGTCAGGTCATTCCGCGCAATTCCTCGCCATCGCATGCTTAGCGCGACCGGGGCAGAACATCGTCGCAAGTTCCCGTCTGTATGGAGGGGTGCGTTATCCAATCTCCACGATCTCTCCCCCGCTCTGAGCCCTGGTTTCAGAGTTACAACCAATTCAAAGGCATGACCTCTACTCATCTTCGACCAACCTTGTCTCACTCTCGCATCAGTCACGTTTCCTCAATTCGGCATCAAAGTCAAGTTCGTTACTACCTCCGACCCGAAAGACTTTGCGGCCGCGATTGACGAGAACACGCGTGGAATCTTCGTGGAGAGCATCTCGAACCCAAAGTACACCCTTAACAACATTCCTGAGCTCGCCAAGGCACGTGTAGTCGCGGTGTTTCATTGAACGGCTTGACAAATGGTCATAGATCGCGCACGAGAATGGGATTCCTCTGCTGGTGGACAACACCTTCGGGATGGCCGGCTACCTGATTCAACCTATCAAGTATGGGGCAGACATTGTCGGTGCGCAGTTTCTGAGCAGGTTTCTCGGGTACAGTCTCATGTCATGGCTGCAGTGCACAGTGCTACCAAATGGATCGGGGGACACGGGACCACCATCGGAGGGATCATTGTCGTACGCCGTCACTCTTGCTTCTTGTCTACTTCCCGAGGCTGATCAGGTATCAGGACGGAGGGAAGTTTGACTGGGCCGCTTCTGGCAAGTTCTCCGTCTTCACGGATCCCGCGGAAGGATACCACGGACTCCGATTCAGTGAGACTTTCGGATTGAATGCATTTGGCGTCAAGATCCGCACTGAGGTATGCTCGAGTTGTCCCCGCGTTCTATGGTCCTTGACGAGAAGTAGCTCCTGCGGGACGTCGGGCCTACGCTAAACCCATTTGCGGCATTTCTGTTTCTACAAGGCCTGGAGACCCTCAGTTTACGGGGGCAACGGCACAGTGAGAATGCGCTCGCTCTGGCGAAGTAGGTCGCGATCCTCAGCTTGGAATCTGTGCCCTGACTATATCCAGGCACCTGGAAAAGCACTCGCGGGTCGCCTGGGTGTCGTACCTGGGACTTGAGAGCCATGAATCGTACCAGCTCGCGACTGAACTTCTCCGACGAAACGCATACGGGGGTGTGCTAAGCTTCGCTGTCAAAGGTGATGACAAGGATGCGAAGAAGGTGATCGATGGGCTGAAGCTGGCGAGCAATCTCGCTAACGTCGGTGCGTCGTTCCTGTGGTTCTTCTCCTTTGAAGCCGATGTCCTTTCCCAGGTGATGCAAAGACGCTCGTCATTCACCCAGCGTCAACGACTCATTCGCAACTCTCTGCGGCCGAGCAGGCTTCCGCCGAAGTGACGCCCGATATGATCAGGGTGAGTCTGAGTGGGGAGTTCGGAGTTGTGTGTCTGATATCCTGCTCGCAGGTTTCCGTTGGAATCGAGGATATCTCGGACATCATCGCTGATTTTGAGGCTGCGCTTGCATCCCTGTAACCGCCCTATCATTCGTGCTGGATATCTACGCGTGTAGGAGCTTTGTTTACTGAGAAAGAAATTGTGCGCTTGATTAAACGAACAGTGATTGGATTCGATATCAGTACATACTGTTGCACAATGACCATTGATGTACATACTAGTCCGTACCACCTTGCTTAACTTCACGCACCGAAACGAGTCTTCACTTCCACATCCAGGAATTGCTCCAGTGTTCCAAGCTGGACCCCCAGTGCAACCAGATCTGGGTTCGGAATGGGGGTGCCGCCCAGGAAGCCTTCATGTTCTTCATGTGCAGCAAACTCAAAACAAAGATGAGCTGGAAACAAATCGAGTCTTGCCGAGGCACACACCATCTCGTCGATAGATTTGAGCCCACTGGGAGGTGACTGAACGTATTTCACGGGAACTCCGAGTTCTGTAAACGGTTCATGACAGGCAGCAAGCGGTGAGCACAACGTACTCTTTTCGATCAATTCGCTCAAGTGCGAGAAGCTGGTCGAGACATTGACGATCGGGTAGGATTTCCCGACGACACTGGTGTTTCCACTGACGTATGCTTTTGCCAGAGCAAGCGAAACAATGCCCACGTCGCGGCCTACCCAGGTGAATGTCTCCTTCGCAGCGGGCGGGTAAGAAACGGAGAGCTCATAGCCTGTCTCCGTTTTCTTGAGCGCACCGTAGCTGGAAGAATGATATAGGTGCTACGAGAAATTTCTGTGAGTCGAAAGGGCTCACGTCCAGAAATTATCCAGAAATGAGCCAGTGAGAATGGACGCGTGCGCGAGCCCTGTGGTCTTGAGGTACTGCTCGACTTCAGCCTTATCTACGCGTATTTCAACATTGTTTCGGTGATGAAGGTACGATTACTCACGATCGTAGTGCGCAACTGCCGTGTATTTCCCTTTCGACGCGTCGATGATACTCGGAAGAGAGCTGCAATAGAGGGTAGTCGTTAGGAGAGTCTCCACACAGGTGAATCATTCTCACCTGAACACGAGAAACTCAACACCTGCCTTCTTCGCAGCCTCAATGACGTTAATCCCTTGTGTCTTCTCGTCCGCCGCGGCACCAAAAACTGCGGGAACTGTGACCTGCAATCAGAGCAATCAGCATCGGTGATATAAATAGGAGGTAACGTACTAGAAACACAGCCTTGCTCCCCCGCAGCGCATCGACCAACGTGTCTGCATCGGCGCACGTATCGCCCTTGACGATATCTACGCCTCGTTTCAGAAGTGCCTGCGCTGCGCTGGAGGCCGGATCGCGTGTGATTGCGCGAGCCTGGAAGTTCCCATCGGCGAGAATAGCGTTGATGACGCTCGAGCCTGTGGAAACTCAGCGAGTCTGCGAGTGGGACGCAGCTAAATGGGTACCTTGAGTGCCCGTTGCACCGAATACAGAGAATATGGGATGGGACATGGGAGTAGAGAACAAAGTTGACGGATGAGTAACACTGATAAAGGTGAGATCGCTCCCTCCTGTGATTCGTAAGGAAAATGACGAACCGGATGACATGGATCCGAAAGAGGGCTGTGTTGGGTCTCGGACTTGGTTCGAACGTTGACTCACAGTAAGAGGGCCACGTTCGGTCGGGATCAAGGAGCTGCCGCAAATAGATGAGAGTTGGCTCACTCTTTCATTTGAAGACACGAAATCAATACTTCGGCCGTCACAGCGTCATCACGTGCATAATGTTCGATTTTCGTGTTCAGTTTCCAGTCTGACGGTGACCGAATTCGGCACGCAATCTTCCAAATGCGCTTAATCAGTCTCCAACATGCGGGTTGCTTGCGGAGCCGGTCGACTGCATGAGCTAGCTATATTCGGTTCTCATCTGTTGAAATCCCTTCTCTGCAATATCAAAGTTGTAATGATTGATGGATGAGTGAGAATAGCGACCCAATGATTGAAGATTCATTTATTTCTCCGAAACGCGATTGACTAAATGCCAAACCTGCCCCTCACCTCGGCCTCCAAAAATTCCTCGACAGTTCCTAGTTTGACGCCCAGAGCAACAAGATCGGGGTTCGGCAGGGTTGTGTCAGGAAGAAGGCCAGCAGTAAACTCCGAGTGTGCAGCAAACTCGGAGAGCATAAGCACCCCTTTTGAGCTGGTATCTTGACAAACACTCACCATCTCATCCAGGGGTGGAATTCCGGGCCGGGGTTTCTCAGAGTACTTCACAGGTACACCGAGCGCTAGTGAACGATGGATGGCTCATCAGCCTTGTCCAGTAAAAGCGAAAACCACACCGTTCACCCTTTGACATCCTCTCCGCGATAGTATTGAAGTCAGTGAACGCGTTGATGACCGGAAACAATTTGCCAACGACGCTCGAGTTTCCGCTGACATAGGCGCGGGCCACCGCGTGAGAGACGACGCCTACGTCACGGCTGACCCAGGTGAATATGTCCGCCACGTCTCCAGGTATTGGAACGCTGAGCTCGAGGCCGCCATCGACCTTGTTGAGGGAATGGTGGCTGTAACGTGGGTCTCAGGGCATGTGTCTCCCAGGTGCGAAATAACCACTTACTTCCAGAAGTTTTCCAGGAAGAAACCCGTCTGGATCATTGCATACGGAAGGCCAGCGGTCTTCAGATAGTCCTTCAGTGCCGCTTTGTCTGGGACGCAGAAATATCATAAGAATACTTCTCGGAAGATTGAGGATTCACTGACCTTCGTAATGCGAAACTGCCTTGTACCTTCCATTCGAGGCTTCGATGACACTCGGCAAATAACTGGAAAATGAGCCATGATTTCTTGAATAAGAGCTCTGGTGGATTCTCACCTGAATACCAGGAACTCGACACCCCAGGGACCTCCAATTATTACGTAAAATGGCTTCGAGGCCCCCTCCGGAGGCCATCAAACCACCCCCTACCCCCCCTGATCGGAGGCCATCCTGGAGGCGCCTTCCTAATTGGTACTCTGCCCAGCCATTCATCCACAGCCAGCATGGTAGGCTAGGCATTGACCCGAGTGTTTATATATGCTGTAGTAGTCAGTATAAAGCCTCAGACAATGTCTTAGCTCACAAAAGCTTGTATTTCTTGCTTGCAAATGGTAGACCACTGGGCGCACAAAATTCGGGATTTGAGCACATGAGCACTCCTCAGGTGCATAGAGCGGCAGTATATATGTTAATTCGAGATTGAGCATGAGGTAGCTGTGCCCACACGCAAAAATGAGATGTTGCTGAAGGGGTGGTTTATGGCCTCCACAACCTCCCAGGGGCAGAAAAAAAGGTGTTGGGTAGCCCACAGGCCCTTGAATTCTGCTACAATAGATCAATTTGATGCTTATGCTTTGTCGAAACAACAGCCCAGCATGTAAATTGGATGCTGGAGCAGTGGCAGAACAAGCCTCCACCGCCTCCAGGGCTGGGGACCAAAAGCGGTTATTGTAGATTCAGCCACATAAACCATATTTCTGATGTTGTTTGTCCTAGTCAGAATTTCTGGGTATTCCAGAGAGACAGGTGGCTACATAGATCAGATGCTAGCACTAATAGCAGAACCGGCCTCCATGGCCTCCACAGCCAGTGACCAAAAGTGGTTTTTTGGGTTCAGCCACATAAACCATGTCCATGATGTTGAAGGTCTTCATTATAATTATGAGGGTCCTTTAGTTAAATGTCTCACTACATGAATCAGATGCTGGAGCAAATGGCAGAACTGGCCTCCGCTGCCTCCACAGGTTATCACTTGAAGAGTCTGAATGAGATGACAATGTAAGAGATATATATTCTCCTGGCTGACCGCATTCTGTCATTTCCACCTCTACATGCTAGTTTAATTGCTGCAGAATGTTAAAATTAGAGGATGGGAGACCCTGGAGGCACTGGAGGCACATGCAAGATCCAATCAATGTCATCAATATCATCAGTGCCATCAATAGCATCAAGAGCATCACCGATCATTGGTAGATTGATCAGCCAATCAGATGATGAATAAACATCGAACATCTAGTATGTTCATTCCTGAGAGACACAGACTACATGTATGCTCATACTGAAAGTGGATTAGTGGTCCCAGGACATGCCCCAATGACATATTGCATGCTTGTCTCAGGGACATATGATTAAAAATCGGAGTTGGCAAATGAGCTGAAAGTACTCCACTGTACCACTCATCTTCAGTTGACTTTCAGCTCATTTGCCAACTCCGATTTTTAATCATATGTCCCTGAGACAAGCATGCAATATGTCATTGGGGCATGTCCTGGGACCACTAATCCACTTTCAGTATGAGCATACATGTAGTCTGTGTCTCTCAGGAATGAACATACTAGATGTTCGATGTTTATTCATCATCTGATTGGCTGATCAATCTACCAATGATCGGTGATGCTCTTGATGCTATTGATGGCACTGATGATATTGATGACATTGATTGGATCTTGCATGTGCCTCCAGTGCCTCCAGGGTCTCCCATCCTCTAATTTTAACATTCTGCAGCAATTAAACTAGCATGTAGAGGTGGAAATGACAGAATGCGGTCAGCCAGGAGAATATATATCTCTTACATTGTCATCTCATTCAGACTCTTCAAGTGATAACCTGTGGAGGCAGCGGAGGCCAGTTCTGCCATTTGCTCCAGCATCTGATTCATGTAGTGAGACATTTAACTAAAGGACCCTCATAATTATAATGAAGACCTTCAACATCATGGACATGGTTTATGTGGCTGAACCCAAAAAACCACTTTTGGTCACTGGCTGTGGAGGCCATGGAGGCCGGTTCTGCTATTAGTGCTAGCATCTGATCTATGTAGCCACCTGTCTCTCTGGAATACCCAGAAATTCTGACTAGGACAAACAACATCAGAAATATGGTTTATGTGGCTGAATCTACAATAACCGCTTTTGGTCCCCAGCCCTGGAGGCGGTGGAGGCTTGTTCTGCCACTGCTCCAGCATCCAATTTACATGCTGGGCTGTTGTTTCGACAAAGCATAAGCATCAAATTGATCTATTGTAGCAGAATTCAAGGGCCTGTGGGCTACCCAACACCTTTTTTTCTGCCCCTGGGAGGTTGTGGAGGCCATAAACCACCCCTTCAGCAACATCTCATTTTTGCGTGTGGGCACAGCTACCTCATGCTCAATCTCGAATTAACATATATACTGCCGCTCTATGCACCTGAGGAGTGCTCATGTGCTCAAATCCCGAATTTTGTGCGCCCAGTGGTCTACCATTTGCAAGCAAGAAATACAAGCTTTTGTGAGCTAAGACATTGTCTGAGGCTTTATACTGACTACTACAGCATATATAAACACTCGGGTCAATGCCTAGCCTACCATGCTGGCTGTGGATGAATGGCTGGGCAGAGTACCAATTAGGAAGGCGCCTCCAGGATGGCCTCCGATCAGGGGGGTTAGGGGGTGGTTTGATGGCCTCCGGAGGGGGCCTCGAAGCCATTTTACGTAATAATTGGAGGTCCCTGGGGTGGAACTCGACCCCAGCCTCCTTTGACGCTTCGATGACGTTGATCCCTTGATCCTTCTCGGATGTGCTGGCGCCATCGAAAATTGGCACGGTCACCTGGAACGCCGAGCGCAATTGAGCCTCCCATCAATCACCCCACGGCGAGATGGGGCTCGACACAACCATGTGCGCACCAAGAACACAGCCTTGCTTCCTCGCAGCGCATCGACTAACGATGGCCGATCGGATCCCATATCGCCCTTCACCACCTCCGCACCTCGTCGCTTCAGCTCCTGCGATGCCTTGGAGCTGGGATTGCGCGTGAACGCACGCGCCTGAAACGTCCCATCGGCGAGAATCGCGTTCACCACACTCGCACCTGCCCAATGCAGATGAGGCGACCAGCTTCATCGAAATAGAAATCCGGGATACCTTGTGTCCCAGTGGCACCGAAAACAGAGAATACCAATGGGGCCATGCTGAATGAATTGTTTGAATGAAGGATCTTGAGGGAACCAGTGTTGCTTTTAAAGTGTTCGGTAAAACTCAACTTCCGTCAGGCTAAAAACAGAAACTGTCGAAAACATACACCTGACGTGATCAGACTAATTTCGGCTTCCAAATTTATGCCAGGGACGGAAGTGTTTCCTTGACATTGCAGAGTCCAGGTGATCGCACAGTACGAACTTTCGAGACCTGACGCTACCGAAATCTCAAGAAGGCAGGTCCGGCCGGACTCGGGCAGGCTCGGGCTCAATAGGCCTAGGCTGATCATAAGTTTCGATCGTGCTTTTGAGTTCATCTATTGAAGTCGATAGTGATGTTTCTCGAAACTTTTCCTCCAATTACTCCTGTTCAAGGTCTTGCAGTGAACTAAGATTGAAATAGAGTCATTCGTGTAATCCTGATACGAGTAACATCTCTGATCCAGTCGCCGATGCTTAGTACATCTCGGCGCGTGATCTGGCCGATTAGCCGTAAGGCTGCTCAATTCAGGTCGTTCATGATCATCCGTTAATCCGTTAATCCGTTCATGGCAGTACCTCCCTTCTCGCTTCCCATGGCGAATGGAAGCACGGGTCCACCCCATGACCACCCTGCACTTCTTCCTGTTTCCTCTGCCTGCCTGTGACGCCAACCAATCCGCTGGCTTCATGTTCTCAAGCACGGTGAATAGGTCGGGTACGCGGCCCAAAAACCCATCCTGTGGCCCCTTCGACTCGAGCGCGATTGGAGCTTTGGCATTCTTCTCAAGCTACTTCCGCAGATTGTCAACGTTATCACTCCACGATGCTGAATATTTTTGCTCGATTTGGTTGGGAACCAGCGGAGTCGCTGTCCACTGTGTTCAGGCTGCGCTAATTTCCAAGAAGGATGTTCTGGAGACAAACGAAGGCTTGTCAGCAACCGGCTCGCTGCGGATTAAAGTCGCCTTCTCACGACGGGCTGGTGGTCCCGCCCAAGTCTGCTCATATCAACACACTGCAGAAGCACTTCGAGTCCCAAAACCCTAGCTTGCACCCGCTCGTCGGTCGAATACGTGGCCCTCGGGACCTTTTCGGGAGAGGCAGAATCCCAATGCAAGTACCTTGATCGCTGAGCGCGCTTCAAAATCAGAAGAATATCCAAACTAGCACTCCTTTGGATTCTATTTTATGGATATTTTCAAGTGTTGGTGCGGGCAAGGTTTGACTGGTGGAATATTGGTATGGATTTGGCTCAACTGAGAAAGTCCCGCACCGACTGTGCGACTGTCAATCTCATAGCATATGCTATGGCATTTCTCCCCTATTCAGCAGCCCACGTTCTTGCTCGTTGGATCCGATCGCCCGTCACATAGACTACCACAATCAAAAGCTATGACCTTTCTCTATGCACAGAAGCTTCGATAGCCAGGAGCCCTTACGCTTCGAACATCAAAGGAGTTTCTATGATCGCTGTTCCGGATAGAGAATTCAAGGTGTGGCGTGGCCAGTATCGATTTTGGTTGCCATTCACCAAATTCCTTATGATTGAGATCATGACCGAGAGGGCCAGTTATCACCTGGGAGTCGAGCGGAGCCGCTAACAGCGTTGTAGATTTTCACAGTCAGGGCACTAGTGGTCCTCAACATCAGCCTTGGGCACACCACGCAGAGGTAGGGGATTGATTGCGTCGATGACTATCGTGTTTCGGTGAAAGCTATGAGCAAAATGTATTACGATGTCAAGCCAGGAACTGGGTAAGCGCGGATGCGACTTGACAAGATCTATGATGTCCCACAGGGGAAGTTCCCAAGCCTTCGGCATGTCATGCTATGTGTGAATGCTTGAATGAAAAGAAATGGACTACCACCACCCTGTGCTCTTCCTCTTTCCTTTGTCTCCCTCCAACAATGGAGTTTGTTCATCGACGACTGTTCCTTCCCTGACGTCACCAGAAACCGCGTCGCCGAGCGCACTCTCCAGCGCCTGTCTCACAGCGCCTGCGTCCTCCTCCTCGCTCACGACTAACCCCGGGACAATGATATCCTCGCCGGAACTCACAGCTTCAGGATCGTTCCCACCCGACTCAGAATCATGCGAGTGCATATGCAGCTTCGGAAGCGGCTCTCCAAAGTCATCTATATGCAACCTCCTTTGGCGCAGCTTCCATGCAACGCAGATCCCGAGCAACGTAAATTGCATCATACCAGCAACGGCGTACGTGACCCAACCTGCGGGACATGAGCTGAGGCTGTAGACCGATCATTCATGACGTACTGGTCCAATTCGTGCCCGGTCTGGGTCCATCAGCGTCGACATCACAAGGGAAGGTACCCACGCACCTCAACGCGATACTGGTGACCATCGCCACCGCACCTGGACTCTGGACGCACATCATCGGTACGCTCAGCGCACCCACTAGTCGTGCACGCCAAGTAAAAGCGATCTGTGGCAAGTACTGGATTGCGGCGAGCGCGGCCGAGGATACGCCAAGAAGCAGCGCCCAGCGCGCCAATGAGGTTGGCAGTGCATCCGAGTCAGGATCAGGGAAGGACGGATCCGGATATGGCGAAGGCGGGTCGACGGGTGTTAGCGGAGATGGAGTCGAGAACAGGATGACGAGAGTGACGAGGAAGGAGAGGACACTGAGGGGAGGTTACGCGGGGATTGGGAAGCACATCGTGGTCGCACGCACAAATGCGCAACAGTGAAGTACGCCAGTAAGAGACTGTGGGCCCAAGTCTTCGTCTTCCGAGGTTCTGTCTTGTATCGAGAAGCTCCTTCGGCCGCTGACGTCGTCTCGTACTTCAGGTGGTCTGGGAAGTAGATGATGTACAGGATGAATCTGCCCACACATAAGCCACGGTAGATGAGGCCCAGCGTAGATCTCACACAAACGAAAACATCGCCCATTGCAATCCAACCTGCACGATCCCTGCTGTAGACTCCATACATGATGCGATCGACTGTAAGTAGAGCGTGTCATCAGCCCCAAGCCACGCTGTCCCCTTCTCTCAGCGGCGCGCCACGTACCACGACTGAGCAGCAGCGGATCTGCACATGCTGCACCGTGACCAGGTTGAGAAATCCCGCTGCGCTGCTCGTGCTGCCCAAAAGGAGAAACCACGGGCTAAGGCCCTCGGACGTGCCAGTGCGGATAATTCGGAGATGTTGCGGGAGATAAGATATAACCAGTCCGATGCAGAGGACGAGCGTGAGGAGCGATGTGATGAGAGAGTGTTCCTGTGGCGTTGGGATGTCGTGGTAAGGAGTTGAGAGAGTAGCAGTAGTGAAGAACGTAGTGAGTTCCAAAAAGGCTTCAGCCAAGGATATAAACGACTTACAGGTTCACATTTGTCGAGAAGATTCATGGACTTGGGCATGGCGCCGTCGTCGTCGTCCGCCAAAGGACGCGCGTGATGTGATGAACACGTGCGCGGAGCATGAAGGTGCTTACCTCAGCCGAGTGTTCGACCAGTGATTTGACTGGAGAAGCTTAGTTGGTCATCGATATACCTCGACAGAGTCATTTGACGCTTCTGACTAGTACACAGGTGAAAAAAGGTTTTATAAGGTATGTGAAGCCTATTATTCAAATTCTCAGTGTCATCTGTCAGTGAGCGTCGCGGATGGGACTATTTTCCGGTTGCCGTGCGGCTTTCAGCACCTCAGTTACCACCGCCATCACGCGGTTCTCCCCCCGCGGGGTACCTACTGGGTACCCTCAGACGTCTTGCTGAGGGTACCCAGTAGGTACCCCCTGGCGGGGGGTGGGGGGGCCATTTAGTCGATTTAGTAGCGGGGGCATATGCGGGGGTCAGGAGGAGGGGGGGTGTATGTAGCATGTGACTTGTCCATAAGAGCGGGTAGCTGGGCGGGAAAAAAAAATCCGATCACATGACGCGCTGCATGGGCGGGATGGCGGGATAAAAAAATCACGTGATGCGCTGCACCAAATATTACCAAAATGCTGGCAGGGGTTGGCGGCGTCATTGGCGGGGTCACTACCACCCCCCCGCACACCATGGCGGGCAGTGGGCGCATTATCATGTGACTTTTTGGGCGCCTTTTTTGCAGCATTTGGCATGATTTTGGAAATGCTGCTTGATACATTGCATGCTGTGGCAGACAATGGGCGCAAAATCACGTGATTTTCCGCCAAAAAAATGGAAGACTCCCCAAATCATCCCAGTATAATTTCCATAGGTAAATAGGCTAGTTAAACATGAACTTGAGCTTAGAAAAACCAAAATGCACCCTGCACAATGGGATTGGTGACACACTTGATCCCATCATTTGGCAGGGCCTGCCGCAGGGGCTGCCGCGGGGGGTGCCGCGGGGGGTGCCGCGGGGGGTGCCGCAGGGGGTGATGCGGGGGCTGCCCCAGGGGGTGCTGCGGGGGGGTGCTGCAGGGGCTGCCCCAGGGTTGGTCTGTTATGATCCATTTTTGTTCATTGAAGATCTTGTAGAGGTGAGCAGGGCAACAGGCCAACTGGGAATTTATAGGAAGACATTGAAATTGATGCAGGGGTCAGATGCGGGGCCCACTGCAAGGTCTACTGCAGGGGCAGGGGTGCATTATATCAAATTTCGATGTATCTATTCTGGCCATGGCCATAGAATGTCACATAATTATCCTTCAATTTGGCAGGGGTTTCTTGGTATGGTCTGCAGCTAAAGATATTTGATTCCCTTGTGCTTTAGCAGAGCCTGGGATATTGAAAACATGCAATAGCACCTGTATAATCTGTCTATGTAGGGTCAAATACAAGTTATAACTTGGTACATTTGGGCATGGTCTGCTCAAGCTATTAGGGCGAATTTAATGTTTGAAAAATGCGCAACTTGATTTGTTTGGCAAATCCCCCAAGGGAGTTTTCCATGTGCAGCCAAATTGATCGCAAGGAATAGCTACTGCTCCTTGTCCCTGTCTGTTTGCTTCCGATAGTCTGTCTGCTCCCAAATCTTCCTCTCCATTTTCAGGATATCTGATACAGGTGTTAGGATTGTTGATTGATGGATTTCATATTCCTTGTCTACACACCATTTAGACACTTTAATGGATGTGATAATACTGTGAACACTAACAATTGATTAGGCAGCACTTTTGTCCATCCAATCCTTGCAGGGGCTGGGGCAGGGTTGATGGTGGGGGCTGCCGCGGGGGCTGCTGCGGGGGGTGCCGCGGGGGGTGCCCAAGCCTCTGCCAGCCTACCCAATGTGGATCAACTACAGGATCACTTTCCAAAGCTTCTGTACTGCAACCCGAGTGACTTCCAGGTTACCTTTACCCAATTCCAGTGACACAACTTGCCTGCTCTTGTTTCTGGCCGACAATTGATTTTATAAGCTTGAGTGTGTATGTGCACTTTTTGGTGGAAAAGGAGGCCATTTGGTGAGGGGCAAGGCACCAAAACATTGTCAAATACCACATTGAACATGACCAGTGGCTTACATCTCTTCAAACTGGCCCCTATCTCATGTTTATCAAGACCCTATTTTTCGGACCCATTTCAAGTTTTTGAATGGTTCCAGGGTCCAGGGCTCTCAGAATTTGTTTCAGACACTGCCAAGGGGTATATCATTCAGCTGTATTGAGTTGTTCATTTGTAGAAAATATATTTTTTGCAATACCCAAAGTGAACTATGTTGAACCATTATCTATGTAGGAACCTTGAGCAACTGTGAACTGTTTTCATGTTTCGAATTTTGGATGGACAAATGATATGAAATACCTACATATTCAACAAGAACAGCATAGGGAGACCTTATTCCGATGGTTTTCAGCTGCATAACTGTAGAAACAGTGTCAGAAGAGCAGGAAACACTTAGGTACGACGTTTATACAGGTTCTGATTGGCTGGTGACTTGACGTGTTCCGAGCTGTCAGATTATGTAATCTTACATATGAGAAGATGGCAGGGGCAAGGCACCGGTGCAGCGGGGGGTGTGGCAGGGGGTGTCAGCCTGGCGGGGGTGCATGCGGGGGTGCAGTGGGGGGTGCCAGTTTGGCGGGGGGTGCCTGCAGGGGTGCCAGTGGGGGTGCAGGTAGAGTTGCAGGCAGTGAGTTATGGCAAGAACGTATACAGTCCCAGTAGCAAAAGCAATCATGTATGTTTCTGCAGTTTGTCTTGCAAGTATCCAAGCTCTAAGTGGAAAGAATTTTGTATATGAAATCTGAATTCATGCTCAATCTCTGGCTATTGTGAGACAACTTATTAGTGAGTTAGTTCATCCTCTTATATACGACCCAGGAATGAATTGAGGGCATGTCAAATCCGCTATGTTCCATCTGTTCATGTTGCAGCTTGAGAAAATCATTTGCAAAGCATCACAGAACTTCTGATTTTCAATGAGTCCCAGTCAGGAAGTGAGACATTCAATGTGTACTTGACATGTGGTACAATGTGCCGCAGGGTAAGATTACACTGTGCTAACAGTGTGAACAATTGACTAATAGCCATGTATGTAGAATGAGCGCACCAAAAAATCAATGAGATGACAGTGGACCCAGTGCAGCCAACCTATCCACCCTGCCAGTCAACACATGAACAAATCATAACTTGTATTTGACCCTACATAGACAGATTATACAGGTGCTATTGCATGTTTTCAATATCCCAGGCTCTGCTAAAGCACAAGGGAATCAAATATCTTTAGCTGCAGACCATACCAAGAAACCCCTGCCAAATTGAAGGATAATTATGTGACATTCTATGGCCATGGCCAGAATAGATACATCGAAATTTGATATAATGCACCCCTGCCCCTGCAGTAGACCTTGCAGTGGGCCCCGCATCTGACCCCTGCATCAATTTCAATGTCTTCCTATAAATTCCCAGTTGGCCTGTTGCCCTGCTCACCTCTACAAGATCTTCAATGAACAAAAATGGATCATAACAGACCAACCCTGGGGCAGCCCCTGCAGCACCCCCCCGCAGCACCCCCTGGGGCAGCCCCCGCATCACCCCCCGCGGCACCCCCTGCGGCACCCCCCGCGGCACCCCCCGCGGCACCCCCCGCGGCAGCCCCTGCGGCAGGCCCTGCCAAATGATGGGATCAAGTGTGTCACCAATCCCATTGTGCAGGGTGCATTTTGGTTTTTCTAAGCTCAAGTTCATGTTTAACTAGCCTATTTACCTATGGAAATTATACTGGGATGATTTGGGGAGTCTTCCATTTTTTTGGCGGAAAATCACGTGATTTTGCGCCCATTGTCTGCCACAGCATGCAATGTATCAAGCAGCATTTCCAAAATCATGCCAAATGCTGCAAAAAAGGCGCCCAAAAAGTCACATGATAATGCGCCCACTGCCCGCCATGGTGTGCGGGGGGGTGGTAGTGACCCCGCCAATGACGCCGCCAACCCCTGCCAGCATTTTGGTAATATTTGGTGCAGCGCATCACGTGATTTTTTTATCCCGCCATCCCGCCCATGCAGCGCGTCATGTGATCGGATTTTTTTTTCCCGCCCAGCTACCCGCTCTTATGGACAAGTCACATGCTACATACACCCCCCCTCCTCCTGACCCCCGCATATGCCCCCGCTACTAAATCGACTAAATGGCCCCCCCACCCCCCGCCAGGGGGTACCTACTGGGTACCCTCAGCAAGACGTCTGAGGGTACCCAGTAGGTACCCCGCGGGGGGAGAACCGCGTGATGGCGGTGGTAACTGAGGTGGCTTTCAGGACTTGGAACACAAGGGTGCCTGCGCTGAGTGTTCGTCTTCATTAAATTCGAGAGGAGCATTGTGAATCCTGCACTCTACGTTGCGGCCGTCGTTCTGCCGGCCATAATAACAGAGGCTTTCCGGATTTTCGAGGCGTTTCTGGATTATTCTTCATTGAATAACATCTCTGATGTAACTGAACTCGAACAAGAGATAATGACATGTCATGACGTGTGCAGTATGTTTGAGACCATATATGACACTAATTCTCGCCTACCTCTTTCTGTCAAGCTGGTGCCCCTGCGTGAAGTTCTTTTCCAATGTCTTCTTATAGGAGTGAGTTCGAGGCTTTCTACCCCAGTGAGTTTGAACAGAATACAACAGAACCAACTTGCATGTTCGTTCTTATCATAAATTGTTGAGCACTGGGGAGAGCGTCTAGCAACCCACCTGTGTGAGTTGAGAGCTTAGTGTGGGCACTATGCGGGAGTAGTCAAGAGACTTATTATTAAAGGGTAATAGAGCCCTCCTTATATACAATACAGGGGGCTATTTGTGTCTATTTAGGACGAGTCGACATGACTCTAGATGACACGTGATGGAGTCATAAGATGTGTATCACGACATCCATCTGGCAGATGATAAGATCATCATTTGATCAACACTCCCCCACGCTGAAAACCACAGGATAGTGTTTGAAAGCGAAATCTTCATCGGCCATTCCTTCAGGACGAGTTGAACTCAAGTCCTAGTTGGGACCTGAACTTCTCGAACTTGACACGTCCTAGGTTCTTGGTGAACATATCTGCAGGATTCTCACTGCCCGGAATAAAGAACAGTTCAACCTCTTCTTCCTCGACTCGCTCACGAATGTAGTGATAGCGGATGTCTATGTGTTTCATCCTGCGGTCTTGGTAGGCATTGCTGCCACTGAAGAGTGCACCCTGATTGTCACCGCAAATGGGTACTGGGATGGTGAGTTTGAACTGGAGTTCCAAAAGGACGCTCTTCAGCCACATCACCTGGCGACTACAATCTGAAATCGCCATGTACTCTGCTTCGGTAGAAGACTGCGCGACTGTGTGCTGAAGTCTAGACTGCCAGCAAATAATCCCATCTGCCAATTTCGTGAAGAAACCAGTGGTAGACCTCCTCTTGATCGGATCAGCAGCCCAGTCTGAATCGCTAAATGCAATGAGCCCTCTATCCGTCGCACCATTGAAAATGAGCGAATAATTCCTAGTACCAGCCAAATAGCGGCAGATATACAGCGCTTTATGGAGGTGGTCTTGGGACGGATTGGCAGCAAATTGTGACAATTTGGTCACAGCAAATGCAATGTCAGGACGTGTGCCTAGCATGATGAAGAGAAGAGATCCAATGACTGATTGGAATTTCTTCCTGAGCTCTGGATCGACTTCATCCTCATTTGGCATTGGAACATATCCAGCCGGTAGAGGGGTCGCTGCGAACTTGGCGTTCTGCATCCCAAAGCGCTCTAGCACCTTGTCGAGATAAGGAATCTGATCAATCTTGATCGAAGATCCTACTCTACTGAGGCGCACGCGCAAGAACTCTGGAGTATCTTCAGAATTGCGGCATTCCCATCGCTTGTTGAACTCAGCCTTGAGAAAGGCGAGGAGCTTCTTGTTCTTGGAGAAGAACAGTGCATCATCCACATAGACTATTATGACGGCTATGCTGCCATCAGAGTCCTTGTAGAAGAACACGCCGGCATCCGATGTCAGTCGGATCCAGCCCATGGCTTTTGTGGACTTGGTTAGCGCTTTCCACCATGCTAAAGCAGCTTGTTTGAGTCCATAGATTGCCTTGTGCAAGCGCATGACTTTGCGCTCTTGGCCTCTCGCCACAAAGCCTTCGGGTTGTTCCATGTAGACCTCTTCGTCAAGCTCTCCGTAGAGAAAAGCCTTACTGACATCGAGTCCAGACCAATGCCAATCATTGAGCGCTGCAAGCGCCATGACCAACCGGAACGTCTCATACCTGACAACAGGAGAGAATATCTCGTCATAGTCAACACCTTCGACTTGACTGAAACCCTTGGCAACTAGGCGGGCACGTTTTTGGCCATCAGATTTTTGGTCAAAGACCCAGCGACATCTGATAACCTTCCGTCCTTTCGGGCGGTCCACAAGGGAATAGACCTTGCGCTGACGAAGTGCCTCTAACTTGTCGCGACAAGCATCAATCCAACCTTTCTGTTGTTCAGAAGGCAACCGCTTGATATCGCGGAACGTCCAATCGCGAATTTTGGACGTATCAGGTAGGTTCTCATTTGGAACCGCTTTTGACAGCAGTGCCGTGATGAGCTCTACTCCCCCTTCCCGGCATAGCTTCTCCATGCGTGCATCCTCGTCTAGATCATCAGAAGCACCCGCGTTTGAGGAATCTGGTTGCGAGCTAGGGCCGGGAACCCCTGCATCAGCACCGGTTGATGGTTGAGATTGGGAGCTACCCTTATCTTCACCAACATACCGCTTCCATCCTCTGCTGTTCTGAATGTCACGGACTATATCCGTAGGGGTACGCTTTTCCCCATAGACGTTTCCTGGACGTGTAGACACATTCCGCTGGCGTGAAGACCTTCGAGGCTCAGGAGCTGGTGAAGCTTCCCGACTTGGTCGTGGAATTCTACTTCTACGAGTCCTCTGAGGTTCATCCCGACGCTCTGGCGGTGGGTCCCGACGATTATGACCGTCGTCACTATCATCATTTCCCTGTACGGGAGGTGGTGGAGCCGGATCAGATGGCATGGGAAATGGAAAAGGATTATCTCCATATAGCCAATCTTCTCCGTCTACCTGTGGTGGATCTTGTGGATTCACTGGGTCATCACGTTCTGAAAATTCCTCTCCAACAGGAACGTGGGGTGGTCGATTGCTGTCAGGACAGCGGGGGAACAACTCCTCGTCGAACAATGCCTTGGTGGCAACGAACGTGGAATTGTTTGTGCGCATGAACAAAAATCCTTTCACACCATCAGGAATGCCCAAGTAGGTCATCAGCTCCGATTTGGGCGATAACTTGTTGGCGCGCTTCTCATCAGGGATAAAGACATATGCAGCGCAACCAAAGACTCGGAGTTCGGAAACATCCGGTTTTTCCTTGTGAAGAGCTTCAAATGGAGTTTTCCATTTTAGACGCCTGATAGGTGTCAAATTGTAGATCCGTGTCGCATGTTTGATAGCGAATTCCCAATATGAATTAGGAAGACAGGCAGTGAAGCGCATGGCTTCTGCCTTATCCATGATCGTACGATTGAAGCGCTCGGCATGCCCATTCTGCTGGTGAGCATATGGAGCACCCTTCTCCACTAGAATTCCTTGTTCCGCGAGAAATTCTTCCATTCCCATCCCCATGAATTCTCCCCCATTGTCAATATGCCACTTTTTGATGGTGACATTGAACTGGTTCTTGACCATCGCAATGAAATTGCGCATAGCCTGCTTGGCATCGGATTTCTGCGCAAGGCATACTGTCCAGCCATAGGAGAGTGCTTCGTCGAAGAAGCTCATGAAGTAGCGGTACTTGTGATAAGACACCGTGGGAAATTGTTTGAGATCCGAGTGGATCAAATCAAACGGATTCTCCGCTCGTTTTTTGGAAGGCGGGAAGGCACGTTGGTGCATTTTCCCTTGCGCGCATCCTTTACACGGTCGGGTTTCCTCGGGAAATACTAGGTCTTCTGGAAAGCCCTTGGTATTCTTCTTTGCCTGACGTAAAACGTCTTTCGACGGATGTGCAAATCGCCGGTGCATGATCTCATAATCCACCTTGTAAACAGTGGACATGGATTGCACTGTCTCAGCCGTGCTAGGCTTTGACATCAGGAAGTACAAGGCAATGTCCTTCCCTAGAGTTCTAAACTCCATGATCGAGAGTGGGGACTTCCCTCGATGTAAGCTGATCCGCGATTCGTCTCCACGAACGCGAGATCCTCCTTTGAGTAAGGAGCCCAAAGACATGAGACGACCATGTAATCCTGGCATTAGTACACTGGATATATCTGAGAAGTCACCATTGTCTTTTCTCCATGCCTTGTGACGTAATGATCGATGAAGGCTGTTCCTCGACCAATAAGGGCAACACGTGTGTTCTTATCAGCGGTCTGAGCAACAATAGGATCTGAGAGCTTCTCATATCCGACCAGATCACTAATCTCCGATGTCACATGGAGAGATGCACCTGAATCAAGAAGCCATAGAGGCCCTAATTCATGATGATGATGTTTCCCCTTACACTTAGAGCAGGCAGCAAAATCGGAGTGCACACAGAATAGATTGGTACAAAAATCATGTGATCGAATCATCAACGAATTAAGTACAGAACCCGGGGCGGCGGTGATTACGCGCTCTGGCTGTGAGCAACAATCAGAATTGTGCATATGCCCAAGAAGGCAGGGTACTTGCCTTTCGGCGGAAGGAGCGTCCATCTCCTCCAGAAGGGTGTTGAAGTCGACGACTTCATCCCAATTGACCGGTTCAGCCTGGGCGAACTCGCTATCTCCAAACAGAAGATCAAGATCGTTCTGTTGGCCGGTGGCCATCTCGACGTCGGGGATCTCCTCGATACGACTGCGTTTGGCAGGAGGACCATCATCCAGCGTGTGATTCGAGCCGGAAGCAACCGGAGATGGAGAACGCATGATTGCGTCCTCGCGGAGCATTCCTTTCTCATTGACAATCTTGTCGAGAGTCCGGAAGCGTTCTGCGGTCACCGTCACATCCATCTTTTTGGCCAGCTCGAAGACCTTACGAGTAGGCTTCTGAAACTCGGTGTCAATAATCCCATTGTTGTTAACGGGAGACTTCTCTTGAACCGCGCGGATTTTGGGTCCATCGCGAGAGATGTGCGTGACATGCGAGATCGTCGGCACAGGGATAGACGGAGTGAGCGAGGCGATCGAACCAATAGTGAGGGAGCCAGTGATCTCGGAGACTCCATGGACATGACTGTGATCAGCCTTGCCCTTGCCCTTGTTGTCCTTGTTCTTCCCACTGCGCTTGCCTCGACGGTTCTTCTTCTTTCCATCAGCCTTATCACCCTTATCGGGTGCAGAGCCAGAGCCCTGTTGCTGATTGGTGAACGAAGGATCATCGCGCTTGCGCTTGGTATTGAACTTGGCCACATGATTCTGGCTTTGAGACTGCTTCTGAGCGAAATGCGTCAAGAGAGCGTCACGAACCGCCGAGACTTTGATCTCGTCCTTTTCATAGGTCTGGAGAACAGTCTCTGTGACGGAGGGAATCCGGGCTATGTTGAGAATGATCATCGCTCTGAGGAACTCAGGGATGCTCAAAGACTCATTCTCCAGGCGAGCGAACGCCGTAGTGATCACCAGCAGCTGTGGATCCGGGTGCAACCCCACGTTGTACTTGGCGTTCAACGCGGTTTGGAAGTACGCATATAGGTCGGCGCACTGAGCACCACCGTATTGGGTCTTCAGATGCGCCCAGATCTTGGCAGCTGACACTATATCCGCAGGAGGAATGTTAGCAATGACTCCCTCAGTCAGGCGCAACTTAATGCTGCCTTTGGCTCTGAGATCATCATGCTTCCATTGTTTGATCTCCGATGCGTTGGTCACAGAGCCATCGGTAGCTTTGACTTCGGTTGGCGCCGTTTCGGTCAGCACATATGAGATCCCCTGATGTTCCAGGTAGGACTCCATAGTTCCGGACCATACGAGCCAGTGCTTTCCATCAAAGATGGAGACAGCATTGAAGATGTTGTTGGAGTTGGACGACATATTGATCTGTGTGAGTTAATCAGCATCAATCTAATCTGATAGATAAAATCAAAGATCAAGATGATCAGATTCTCATAGATCATAATCTCCTTGAGAGATCGATGCATCTGGATCAAGCGATGTAATCGCGATCCGGCATGGTTTCACCAGCGCTGTGCAGCAGCTGAAGTGAATACAGATAGGCTAAAGACGCTGCTCATCGTTGCAGCCAGTGATGGCGCATACAATGAATGTCGCGGCTATTGAGGCGCAGACATAGCTCTCGGGGCCCATAACCTGTTGAGCACTGGGGAGAGCGTCTAGCAACCCACCTGTGTGAGTTGAGAGCTTAGTGTGGGCACTATGCGGGAGTAGTCAAGAGACTTATTATTAAAGGGTAATAGAGCCCTCCTTATATACAATACAGGGGGCTATTTGTGTCTATTTAGGACGAGTCGACATGACTCTAGATGACACGTGATGGAGTCATAAGATGTGTATCACGACATCCATCTGGCAGATGATAAGATCATCATTTGATCAACATAAATCATATACATAGAGATTCTTCAACTCTGGCCAGATCAAGAGGTCTGGCATTGTAGCACGCTCTGTGTCTGCATATTGTATGTAAGTTTCGTGGACGATTCCATCAATCGAGCAGACATATATAAGGCTTATGAATTTTCTGGGCCCTCTGCACGCCAAAAAAAGCCTTCAAAGAGGCACTTCAAGGAAACTAAGCTTCAGTGAATGATCCTATTCGATATAAACATGTAAATTTTGGATATGAATTCCGGATTTCTACAGAACATGTGTAAAATTACTCAGAATCCATTCAAATCGAAATGTGGTTGGTGCCACACCACCACTTATCCATATCCGGCGGCTGATCGTGTGCCTTCGGACTTTGCCGGTGCACTTCCCACAGTTCAAATACCTGACTTTGCGCTGTGAAATGTCTATGAATGACACTTGGTGCTTTCATACCTGGCTCAAAATTGAAGAATCGTAGAGATCTTATTGTGATGAGCAGAAAAACGATGCTCTATTCGTTGTCAATTGTGGAAACAGCATAGCGCAACAAGGTAGATGTTGTGCATTGAACTAAATCTATCAATTCGATCGATCATCAACATTGAAACATTGCACAAAGGCTAGTACCTCCGGTTTCACTCCGACATATTGCTGGTCAGAGTATGTATGTTTGTCCGAATGACGATGCAAAAGTCTACAAATCATAAGCTTTCCGACGAGACATCCTCCATTGCTGTAGCTGTGTGAGCCATAATAAAGAGGAGTTTACAGAGGGTATGTGGAATTCAAACAGGGTCTGGATGGCTGACGGAACGAGAGCCGCGTAATTGACCGGCGCCCGTAGCAGCAGAAGAGATACTGATCAGCCTCATTTTTTGCTCGGAAAGAGTCCGAGACTTCCATACCATCTTGAATATCATAGAATGCCGGAGGACGGACATCGTAATCTAGTGGGCATGAGCGACTTTACAATTGAGGTCATGCATTTCAATTTTGCCCTGGCCAACGCTCATCTGCTTTCGGACATAATCGGCCTCGGACCATCACTGCTCAACCGCTTACGTCATAGTTTTTCATCCTTATCTCCATGAACCACCCGTCCGTCATTTCAGACACGACACCACGGGCGAAAGCAACTCAGGAGTCAGCGGATTGTCAGCCTCAGGTCCATGAGCTGTCAGCTTCAGCGCCCAGCAACAAGCTCCCCGCCTCGGCGAAACCCAGGGGTGCTTTCGGTATCTTTCCCCAGTGGCGATACCGAGAAAGAAGATTCAAGCCAGTGTTGATTAGATGAAGATCTTCGAAGTGGGGCGGAGTTCTTTATTCCACAGATTGCGCATGAGCAAGACATCTCACCATGTTTTGCCCTCGTTGCTCTGGTCCCACCCGCTCGTCCTCGTCCTGGTCCTCAGCCTCGAACTGACACTAAGCTCGCCCCCTGTCGTGATGCGGGGTCTATTGCCAATTTTCTTATCTCTCACCACCATGCGTCAGTGGACGCGGCTTCGAAGTCCCGGGAGTTTGAATTTCCTCGGGGTGGTCAAGGGCTGACAGAGGATTTCGATTTTTGATACGCGCGAGATGCGCCTCGATATCCGTTATCAGCAAGCCGCCCCATCGCATCTGCATAAAAAACGCGCGCGGGATCGATGAGGGGTTGTCGCTGAGAGTCCGTATTTCCCCAACAATGCGCGGCGTAGTCCAGCTTCTGTCCCTCGCGTCTCTCGCGCCCCTTGGGGCCTTAGCCGGCCCCCACGCTCGTCTGCGACACCCGACAGTCGCCTACACGTCTCGCAAGAGCGGGCACGGGCCCTTGTTTGAAGTCCTGGCTGCTCAGCCCGTGGAATCCGAGCCCGGATTCAGCCCAACGGCAGCCGCGCCCAAGGCAAACCCGTTCCTCTCCCTCACGAACGACGAAGCCGCGAGTATCGTCGCTTTCTTGCACAACCAGACGGCACTGAACTTGACCGCGGCCACGGATGCCGGTCCTTGGGACAACGCGATCGAGGTGCTGGATTTGGTTGCACCGAATAAAACAGGTGCGTGATAGTGGTTTCTCGATGTTTGTGGCTGACGATCGTTGCAGATGCACTCGACTATCTCGACCACTCCGGACCGCTGCCTGCTAGGTATGCGGTTGCCAAAATCATGTTTGGGGCCACGGAAGAGGTGTGTATCTTGTTGCTGGTACGAGATGGGGTCTGACGTTCGGGCAGCCATATCTGCAAGACTTCATTGTCGGACCTCTTCCGATCTCCAATACCTCCACCTACGAGAGTCTGGACTGGAGCACGACCAAGGGGACGTCCAAGATCCGGAACTACGATGCTGGTGCGTTTGCATACACGGCTCGTATGGCTTTGCATGTTGAGCCCCTGTAGACTCGAGCCTGAAATCCGAGTGGCTCTACAACGTCTCGACCCCTCTTGCTGACATTCTCCTCGACCTGTTCAACGCTACACTCGACGAGCTCGACATTTGGGGAATTGACCCACTCTGGAAGGAGAAGCTGCCTATCACATATACCGACAAGCACGGCAAGGAGAAGGTCAAGAACGAGGAGCGGATTGTGGCCTGGAATACCTTCTGGCGCTACCCCACGGGCGAAAACGCGGTATTTGACGGCGAGACGCTGTTGCCTCAAGGCCTGTTCTTCAAGGCAGATGTCACAGGCCGTGACCCCAGCCAGTGGAGGGTGCTGGGATGGCTGTATGGAGAGTGCGTAGTAACGGAATGTGGATGCACATATTGGCGCTGACTCCCCAACCACAGCATTTTCTACTCGACAACAGCTGAATTCCGCTCCGCCTGGGAGAAGCCTGACTTTGTCAAGTACGAGATCAACCAGAGCGGAGACTGGGTTGGGTCCGATCGAGTAAGATTGGCTTTCACGGGTGTCTGCATCGAGTCTTCATGACCTATTTCAGGTGGGAACACCCTTCCCAGGGGACACTCTCCCTGCACCGATTCTCGTTCAGCCGAGTGGTGAGTCCTCTCGTCGTTCATTATGTTCATGGATGCTGAGGATACTCGCCAGCTCAACGGTTCTCCGTTGACGAATCTCAGCGCTACGTCGAGTGGATGGACTTCTCCTTCTATTTGACGTTTACGAGAGACACCGGACTCCGGCTGTACGATATCCGTTACAAGGGAGAGCGGATCATCTACGAACTTGGCTTGGAGGAAGCTATTGCTCACTAGTGCGTCGCTCTCTTTGCCGCTCTACTTTGACTCTGAATGTGCGCGTGTTAGTGCTGGCAATGACCCCGTGCAGTCCGGTACCGCTTACTTGGACACGTTCTACGGATTTGGAACGTTCGCATTCGAGCTTGTGCCTGGGTTCGATTGTCCGTCGTATGCACATTTCTTGAACGGGACTTTCCACGCTGGAGAGGTCTCCACCACCCACCGAAACAACATCTGTCTGTTCGAGAGCGACCCGGGCTACCTCATGCAGAGGCACTCGTCGATGAACTACCTCTCGCTCACCAAGAACATTGCGTTCACTGTCCGCTCCGTGTCGACTGTGGGCAGTGAGTGGTTATTCTCTTCCATGCCGTGGAAGTGGACGCTGACCGGCGGCTTCCAGACTACGACTACAATTTCGACTACATCTTCACCCTTGACGGTGCGGTCGAGACTGTTGTGCGCGCCTCCGGATACATCCAGTCGGCATACTACGCACACAACTCCGAGTACGGGTACCGCGTCCACGACAGCCTGAGCGGATCGATGCACGATCATTCGCTGAACTGGAAGGTTGACATGGACGTCCTGGGCACGGCGAACACGTTTGTCAAGCACAAGATCGCGCCTGCGGAGGTCAAGTACAGCTGGAGCAACGAGACACGCAAGACGATGAAGCTCGAGAAGGTCAAGGTCAAGAACGAGGATCAGGCCAAGTTGGTGTGTGCTTTCGCTCGCTCGGGTTCTGGACTCGTCACTCATATGTCACTTCCAAGTACTGGCCCCGGAACGGAGCCGACATGTTCATCGTCGAGAACCTCGACCCCTCCAAGGCTAACAAGTACGGCGAGGCCCGCGGCTACAAGATCTCTCCGTCCCGCGGTGGATCGGGGATGCACCTGACCATCCAGGACTCGCCGAACCTGCTCAAGTCGCAGAGCTTTGCGACCCACGCATTGTATGTGACCAAGCAGAAGGACACGGAGCCGCGGTCGGCGCACGCCCATAATGACTACGACCCGGGTCACCCCATCATCGACTTTTCTGAGTTCTTGGACGGCGACAATCTCGAACAGGAGGATATCGTCGTTTGGCTGAATGTCAGTTCTTTCCCCGAATCGCAGTACTTCGCTACGGTGCTTATACACTCCTGCAGCTTGGAATGCACCACGTGCCGCACACTGGCGACATGCCGAACACGGTATTCACGACCGCGCAGTCGGCGTTCATCATCTCGCCGCACAACTATCTCCTCAACGACGCGTCCCGAACGACGCGCCAGATGGTCCGCATCGATTACAACGCCTCGGGCGTGCAGCTCGTCAAGCAGTTCGGCGCTAATCTCCCGAGTGGCATGCTCAACCTGACGAGCACGAACTGGGACTTCACCTCGTATGAGGGCGACATCAACACGAGAAAGTTCCCGTACGACCGTGAGTGTTTTTCCAGAGTTCTCTAAAGCGTGAAGCTGATAACGAGTCTTTTGTAGCCCTGCATCCGTACAACGACACGCAAAGCATTGTTTAAAGTAGAGTATCGAATGAATCACAGAAGTTATGTAACTTCAATGCAGTGTGAACATTACCGGTGATGATGCTTCATATTCAAATCACAGTGGCTTCTCCAGCGCTCTAGCCATCGTACTGGGCATTCATGTGACCTAATTCGCGTCGAGCTGTGTATGCTGTCCCCCTTCGTGGATTGGCCGCGGTAGCTCGGCGGGTCAGAATCCCGCCCTTCGTTCGCAACCATTCCGTCGACAGAGGCGTCTCCTGGAAGTGACAACGGGCACTGTAACATGTCTGAAGCGCTCTTCTCTTTGGAGTGTACACCGGGAGTGTATCTGCTGCTCGGAGCCAAAGGGATGACCTGGGAACATTGGGCCAAGTCGCGGTCCTCTCAGGCTGTGGAACTGCGTCTTTCCGCTTTCAGGTTGCTGTGATGCCCCTCGATGATGATCTCACTGGGCTGGACCTACGCAGCGACCATTGATAAATGCAGCTCCCAGGTTGCTGCGGGAGCAACAAGACCGCAAGGCGCTTCCATGGATCCATCGGGGACCAGGACAGGCTGAGGACTATCGAGAGTTGGCTTAGCACTGGTCAGATCAGCTGTCGAACTATACGCATACGGCTATACTCTGGGGTAGCTCAATAGAACTTGCGATGTCCGCAGGCAACGATGGACAAATCACATGGAATCAGCTGGCACGCAGGCTACGATCTGTCCAAACTCGTGGCGAAATGGTCAGGATTCCCGCGCATTCCTTGTGTGAGTGCTATCGTTCACGCCCCGTACTCCAAGCGCACAGCAAATGCACCATGATAGTTCTTTGACTCAAATGTTGAGGACTGGAAGACTCAGTATTCGGGGCTCTGCGATACTCATTGATAGTGAACAACTAGAACTAGAAACTGTCGAGGGTATACAATTACATGAACATGGGGAGGACGATCTACTGACATTTCGAACGCGAATTGCCTTGACTCGAATCGCGTTCAAGTTAAGTCAATTCGGGTTCAAAGTGCGACGGGAGGAATGGTCTTCACGTGGTAGCAGGGGTATCATCGACAAAAGAGGCCAAGCCTTAGATCAGGCGTATACCTTCTCGTGAAGTTCAGGTTGTCCGGGTAGCCGCTGTGCGGTTTTTAGCACCACATTATGCAGAGAGTTTAGTACAAAGCCTTGGTGATGAATTACCTCTAATCGGAATTTGCAAAGCTGGAAACCCGATTTAGGGTCCTTCTCGAAGTACGCCTAGGATTTCCATTGTCAATGATTCGGGAAAGTATCTGGCTTGGGTGCATACATTGGTCACCGTGTATTTCCCATCGTAGCGAAAACTGAGAAGTTCAACGTTGGAGTCGAGAGAATGAGCGAGTGGTCTCACCCTCGAGCTGGAGCCCAAGCACTGCGCTTATTCGGTCCACGGATGACATGGACTGGCTGTCCGCGCTCCATCGATTTCTATGCAGAAGATGAGACCAATCCCCATCGACGCGGCCACTTGGCCATACCACGAGATATTGATTGTCGCGATGTTCGAACGACTGGTCTTGGGTCTGAGTCCCATTCTAGAGAAATAGTCAACCATCGTTTCTGTTTTCGTTTTCTTCTTCATGCATACGCTGAAAGTACCAGAGTCTCCTTTCCCAGTTCCGGTGTATATTCTTCGAATGGATGGGATTTAGACACAGTCAGTCAGAGTTTGGAGGTGAGAATTCGTGCACTGACAGGACATCGCCATCATCCTGCCCAGGATAGAATCCGGACGTAACGATAGATATAGCACCGAGCTCCTTGGTCCCGTAGATTCCCGCCATCGACCGCCGGTGAAGTTCCATCGCGTCCGATCTGCAGAGCACCACATTGAATCCTTTGGCGCAATGAAATGGAATTGAGTACATACCTGCTTTCCCATGTCTTGCCAACCGGTATTTTCTTCTGGACCCTCGAGTCGATGGCCCAGTTGGACGGGGTGGCCAGTTGGAACTCGGGCGCTGCCATGAGAGCTTTGCGTCTAATAGAGCGGGTCGATCCGAGGTTCGTTTTCAATGAGGGGTTGCCACTGACCTGGCCTCCATAGATGAGGATGGGAGATATCAAGCCTCAACTGAGTCAACTCGTATGTTATTGTTATAGCCTACGTAAGCGATCGAATCATCGATGGCGTTCGTTGATAGGTGACGTCATACACAACAAGACCTATTGTGAGGCCTTGATAAGTTGCGGTCCTGTTGTGTATGTGTAGGAGTAAAGATTAGCTGGCTCCGATGAGGGTGGCTTGACCAGAGTGTGTAAGTGAGAAGTTTGAAAGCAGAAGTTGGCCTGTCACATGCGCGTCATGATGTGACCATGTCCTCTTCCTGCAGTTCACTCGCACGAGAGGATCGAGAACAGGACTTCAATCTCAGAATACATGCTAGGGTCAACACTCAGAAGATCCAGACCAATTTATCACCCTCCAGCCTGCTTTTGTTGCTACCGAAACTCGCCAGGTCCCCTCGCTTTTCATCCCTCTGCGGGACGGCTCGACATTTGTGACGGCTTGCATCCTATGACTTCTCCGCACAGTTTCTTGCCATCACATCCGCTCAGAATACTCCGATACTCGTCGTCAGGTGCCACTCTTTTCCTCCCTGGCGCTGCTATCCCGCTCGTAGTTCATGCGTGCGTGCTCTCCGACTTGACGACACTGCATCCCGACGCGCCTGTCATTCTATCCGACATGCCCACTCCGCTTCTTGGTTTCCGCTCAAGAAATCTTCACGTTATTCCAAGCCATAAACGAGAGCTCTTCGTACCTCACGCATGGCGGATTCGTCAAGGTCGTCCACGCATTGACGACAATGCGAGCCGGTACATCAGACCGCCTCGCTCCCTGAGGGCTACATTGATCTACAGGGCTGAGCCGATGCCCTGCAGTGCCCGGGACTGGGCACGGCTTCGAAGTGATCGCAGTGTACTTGGGTAGTGGCGTGGGGAATAGACTGGGGATCAGTTCGTTGTCTTCGGTGCGGTGCTTAGTGGGACGACTGGCGTTCTTAGTATTGCTCCCTTTCGTCGGTTGGTCTGGGCTGACATCTTTCGCAGAGGGATAAAGCTTCTTGGTCACACTGCGGTCGTTATGAGATCGATACGTCTCTCGACCCGTGACGATCTTGTTCTGTTCTCGTATGGGTCGAGGACACATATCGCGGACTTGTTATGACTCTCATGTCTTGCATCAACGATGGTGCTGCACGGATTGGATACTCACAAGAACTCGAGTCGCTGGTGTTGACTCGCATTCCATCGTTGGTATCAAGCACCGACACGAATCCGGGCTCGTCCTTCTGATTCCCCTCGCAAGTGGGTTAAAGCTTTCCGCCCGTCTCGCTGGTCGAGGCTCTAGATGACCACGGGCCTATGCGGCTCCAAGTCTACGAACTGTTCACCTCTTGGATACAGGATGCACGCTTCACAGTCGTTAGCTTGTTCGTTCGGCCAGTCTGAGGACTTCTGCACGGATCGCAATCTCCGTGGCCGTCATGCCATGATGACGGGCAGCCTTGAGTGGACAACTGCTTCCTCTATCATCCAGACTCCATGCTCGTCCATGCGTCTTCGGTTGCCCGCTGGAATGGACCGAAGGCAATCCTCGCTATGGGTGGAAACATGGGGCAGACAGGCGACACAATCGGTCCCCACTCAATCCACGGAACTTACTGGCAACGCATCCAAGACTGAGATCATAATGCTTCTTTCGCAGGGCTGCACCGGTTGCGCCGGGTGGCATGACGGGCTGCAAGGCTCTATTCGGAGGAAACATTAAGCAGGTGATTATAAACGAGGCGTGTCCGCAGCTAAGACGTACATATAGATGAGAGCATCGATGTTGGGAACCATATGGAAGAAGAATATGCTGGTTAGTTGCTGTGGGTTTGGACTTGTGTTCCTTACGAAAGACTGACTAGCTCTTTCGTAGCACCTTCGGTACGGTGAGCGAAATGGGCCCCGCAATCGTAACTATAAGCAACCTTCGGATACTGGCCTGAACGGCCAGCTGAAGAATGCTTCAGATCACCAGCCAAGCGAATACCTCATGCGGTGTTTGCAAGTGTCAGGTCTCATTGGAATAATAAAAAATACAGTAGGATATCATATCAGTACATCATGCTGCGTGCAAAGTGGTGGCCGCCAGCGACTACGACCCCGAGCCAGACGACTTCTTCCCACCAAATCTGCCTCCACTCAACAAACTGCCTGACTCCCTCAATAGCAGACCCATCCCCATAATGACCGCCCCTGTAATCGCGAATGGCGCCGCGAGTATCATGCCCACGCCTAGGCCAATGTCCTTCAGGATCGCGCCCTTCTGCACCTCAGGAGCCTTCTCGAAGGCATCTGCACGGTGCGCCCAGTCCTCGCGCACGGCGTCCTCCGGATGGCGCTCGGCGATGTCCCGCATGGAAGCGACGATAGACCGCTCGAGCTCGGGTGTGCGCGACGTCCAGTTGTATTTGCGTATGCGGCTATCCAGCTTGCGCAGGGCTGCACGGCATTCGTCTTCTGTCATCCTCGAGACCTTCTTGGTCTCTGATTCGAATGGAGGGGAGGAGGAGGAGGGGTCTGCTTCCGACGTCTTGGGTGGGGGTCCAGTGTACGGTGGAGGCAAGGCCTTTTCATCGATGATAGCCATGATGATGTGGTAAATAGACTCGGATTCAAGGATGGGAGGATTCGTGGAATGTTTTCGATTCTCGCTGGTATCCGCACATTTAAATAGTCAACGCAATGTAGGGCTGCGGATGCTGCGCAGAGTTTCCTCGCGCCGCGGGTAGTCATCTTGGTTTGCAACGGAGAAACTCGATGACAGGTCGGTGGCAGTGCGACACCCCATCAGTGATCGATATATCGTCGTTCTCTTGCCCATTTGAAGTCCAGTCAGTCATATGACAGAGACCGGATTCCCAGCACATCTGATTCTCATTTCACCAGTTTTGAGAGAATGTTGAGGGGATCTATGAGTCGTGCGCCTCAGAGTCTGTCGGGATTGACATGAAGCAAGACATCTATCAATGGCCACAGCAGCTCGCTAGCTCGCTCCAATACGAGATGTGGCAACGGAGACCTCGTCGCATTGTGTCCAAATGATCTTTCGTCACCTTGAAAATGGCTCGTTGTGGATAGCTTCCAGATCGGCTGGAGCAGTCCATTCGGGCTATCCAACAACCGTCAAATAAGCTGTGCAGCAAACCTGGCAATTTTAAGAGGTTGGACGCCCGGTTGTTCTCAAATGACCACAACCGTAAATTTCTATGGCCCTTTCTTTGGTTGAGCTCTGTAACTTGTCATTTTCTGAAACTTGATGCAACTTCACTCTGTGTTTTGCCATCTCCACCAGAACAAAAAACACCCCGGATTGTCAGAAAAGTGTCGAAAAGAACACAGCAATCTGAGTTGGGTGGAAATGGGGTATTTCTTTGTCGGGGCCCAAACTGGCACACATCCTGTAATGCATTTCGTGTTTTGGACCAAACTCGTCTTCCGATGTAAATCTTCTAGTGGACTCGAACCCCTTAGATTAGACGCTTTACCGATGTGGAGCACAATTTCAAACTGTCCGGCTTGCTTGTGATATGTTCTATTGAGATGCGTCACATCTCCGTCCACCAGATTTGAGAAAATGTTCGCTCGGCTGCAGGCAGAGAGTGACTACAGCGACTAGCATGGTACCCGCGCCGCAGAAATGACCGAATGATCATGTAGAAGGGGTCCGCTCTGAGACTGCAATTTGCGGCTTGCGGACCTGCCCACTGTTCCTATCAGCTCATGTGCTTTACTGCCAGCGCCCCCCAAACTCCTTCGCTGTGAACTGTGTATACAAACAAATGCCAGTGATCAAGTCGTCTATCGCATCGACAATCGATGCACGACTTTGGCCACGGGGACACGATCTCATACAATTTCGGCTGTAGGAACAAGGTTGAACATCACTTCCATTTCGGTAAACATTTGCATCCGCGGTCCGCGGGAGGATTGACATCAGCTGCGGATCAGATCGGATATCATAAATGTTCACTCAGAAAAACATTTGAATGGCAAGGATGGATGAGAAGTAAATAAGATCCTGAGTTCATTCCGAGGATAGAACATAAGAGACCTGGAGTCGTCTTGAATCATGCGACGGTAAAGTTTCCGCTTGTTCCAACAAACGGCGAGATCGTGCCAGTGAAGGCAGCCTTCGAGTCCCCGAAGTATCTGAATCGGTACGTCCCCGCTGCAGCCACGGTCAGATCAACACTATATCTGGGGGAAATCGGGACTGACCTGGGGTTCCGCTTTCCATGGTCCATGAAATGTTCACGGTGCTGGTGCCAGTCAAAGTGTTGACACGGGCCCATTGGTAGATGGTGGATGGATGAGAGTCAGACCGGACAGGTTTCCAGGCGCCGCTCGAGAACTGATCGACGTAGAGGAACGTTTGCTCGAGACGCAGGTTGTTCTATGGGAGGTTCAGCAATTGCATGGGAAAAGATACTTCAAGCGACACACCCTTGGGTTAGCGCCGACGAAGAGCGCGTGAGCGGTATCACCTGCGTGATAGGGGGTGCTGAGAACGTCCGTCTGCACGTCACCGAAATGCTTTCCGATCGGTGTGCCATCAAAGACGACGCCGGTCTGGAGCGAGAGCGCCTTTGACTGAAGCTCGGGCGGAGCGGCATCGGACACGGGAGCGGCGCTGGGCGCTTTGTCGGCAAGCCACGGAACGAGCGAGGTGAACTTGTCAATGTACGCGGGCAGAGTGTCTGGATTGGATTAGATCAGTAGTCCACAAAAAGGGGAGATCGAACGACGTACTGCGACCGAAGATGGTAGAGGCTCCCTCGTAGCGCTGCACGTTGTACTCCTCCGGGGTAGCGATGTAATGCGCGTACGTATTCGCCGGGCCAGAGATGATCACATATGCATCTTCCCCGAGAACACCGGACGAGATGAGCTGGGAGCGAATGGCAGCACTAGCAGAACATCATTCAGAACCTGATTCGATCCAGCTGCAATCAAACGCTACAAACCGAAGGCGACGGCCGGACATGGTGGTCAACTCGCCAGGAATAATCGCCATGACGACGTTCCCGACCTTGAGCATCTGGATGTCCACCGTGCTGGGGGACCAGGCATACGGGAACGTGGCGTACCCAGTGTTCAGCAGGATCGGCTTGGGGAACTGACACGCGACCTGGGCTGCGCTCGGGATGGGCGTTACCGCGGATTTGACAATCTCCCACAACGGGTTCTGGGATGTCGAGTTATCACCCTGGATGAAGTCGAACGCTCCAGGACCATCACTGGCAAACGCGTGACTATCAGCGCGAATGGAAGAGAAGAAACAAAACTGACGTGGTTCCGCCGGCGAACGAGAAACCTGTGATCTGTTAGCACATGGTCAAAGTCATGAGGAAGGAAGAGCAGCGCACCCATGGCAGCCGGGCACGTCTGAGCAACTGTTCCATTCGGGAGCGTAAAGGAGTGGTTTGCCCTGAAAAGTTAAGTGGGTGGGATAGCCAGAGAGGTTAGGGTTATAACTCACATATCCAGATACACATGCACACTGCGGACACTGCCACTCACGGCTGAGAGGCCACTTCCTCCACCGCTAATGATAGTCTTCGCCGCGTCCGCCTGCACTTGTGCAATCATCGAGTTCGAGTGGAACCCGTAAGAATCGAGTCTGAACCCGGGTCCGCGTCCATGGCAATCTTCCACCGTTCCGCCGCAGGTCGACGTGTTGGCCTGGCACGCCATTCCATCGTAAGGCTTTCCGGGGGACTCGCAGAACGCGCCGAGGGTGTTGGGGGACGTGTCTCCGACGTTTGCCTGCGCAAAGCCGGCAATAAAGGTCTGGTTTCCGGGCATTGCGTTCGGCTCGACGGATGCTGGATTGTCTGGTCAGCTTCTGCGTGTCGAAGGGATGAGAGGCGCATACACTCGTACAGGTATGCCGCCATTCCTTTGTTGTCTGAGCTCACGAGCGTATTGTTCTAGGAAGGTATAAGTAAGGAGCGGGCGATGGAGAACACTCGAGTTTGATACAACGCGCACCTCGTACAAGCTTGTCCCGTGGACGGGGAACCAGCTGATGAATCCCCTGCTGCCGAAGTTGAGCAAGCTCATGAACTTGTCCTGGTCCCCGCCCTGCGCCTCGTACATCGCCCGCTCGTCGGCCGGGTTCTCCAGATACGCCGTCGGGCTGCGATTAATGTTTCCGCCCACCACTGTCGTGTTGCCCAGCGTCAGGGATCCCGGTGCGAGAGAGTCATGTGCGCGCTTGATCGCCAAAACGGTACCCGTGACGATGGCATCGTACGACTGCTTTACGAAACCGAGGGCAGTGAGCTGCGGGAGGAGGTTCTCGAGGTATCCGCCGACGCCAGAGTGCTGGTGGGTGCTCGAGATGGCGACGTTCTGCTCAGTGTACAGACCGCCGTAGACCGTCTGCAGCTCTGCCAAGATAGCCCTCCGAATACCCGTGTCCCCCATTCCGATGTCTGCGTTGACGAACACGATCCGGGACGCAGCGGTGTCAGATGCCGACTCTCCGACGATCCAGGCGCGGGCGCGTTGACGCTGGTGGAGACCTGTGTCGGTCTGAGCGAGAGACGCGTATCCCATCATGTTGGTCTCGACGACGGGGCCAGTGATGTCTGCGACACCCAGTCCCAGGAGATAGGAGGTCTGGGCGGAGACATGCGACGCAGCTGTGCACAGTGCGAGGAGTGCAGCGAACGGCGCGGTGACCTTCATCGTTGAGAAGGGCAGGGGGCTCGAGCTCAATCACAGGCTGATCTCCCTCCCATAAATAGTGCGATCCTCCATCAGTCGCCCATTTTGGATGAGATGCCAGGCTCGTTTGCATCTGATTTCGGCACGCATATGACTGAACATCCCATGACCCAGTGTGTTGAGTTCTAAAATTGGCCCCTTCTGCATTGCTCAGCATGTGTTCTCACCAATGCTTCGCAAAGCCTGCTCTTGAGCGCTGAAGGCAACGCTGACTGCGCCGACCGCTATCTCCAGGGGCGAGATGATGGCTTACGACGCGAGATAGAGCAGCACACGACCCGACAAAGCTTCCGTGAGATCCTAATGATGTGATGGGTGACCAACATTCCCATCATATGTGTGGCGAGATAAGGTATGTAATGTCCATGGAGCGAGTGGATCCCAACCGCAGACGTACGAAATGTTCTTGTGCAGAGCCCAGACGCTTCAAACAGCTTCGAAGCGCAGGACACATGGACGACATGCGAACCTGTTCCCCACGCTACGCTCATCCGTACGTTTACGTCATATCGCGTATCTTGCGCACGGGGGTGCTTAAAATCCGAGCCATATCCGCCGTATGAATCACCTATCGTCATGCCCATGGTGACCGCTCATACTGACTGACATTCACGAAGCCTATGGAGCAAGTCGCCCGTGGACGGTTGGGTGTACATTGTCCGGCTCGCAGTTTATGTACATATTGGGCGGCGGCGTGTCTTCCAATACACTGAGAGTGTGCGCTGATCTTGCTCACGATGGGATTCAGTTTGAGAGACTCGCCATCACTTTCAGAAGTGGAATTTCTACTACGGACGACTCGCAATATATTTGTGGACAACCTGCGGCACTCCTGCGAGTTTACGACAGGCAGACCTAATGTGTTTTCTGGTGTCTTGACGGTGGATCGGATGCAGCGGAGCTCGTTTACCGGAGGCTTCGAGATAGGCTCTCTCAATGCCCGAGCGCCATACTCTCTCGTGTCCGGAACACTTCTCGCCATCGAATCTGATTCTATCAAAGAGATTGATGGGTGATGGAATACCTAGTACAACTCTTTCTTCCTCTTCCATCCATGACCACTCCTAAATCCTCCGAATCACTTAAAAAGTTCAGAAAGCCTGCATTCATGCCATTGCTTTAGAATTTTCAAAAAAGATGCGCTTGGCATACGCAGCGAGAACAATTCACTGCAGGGGGACTTAATTTTTTTCCGTGGAAAATGCGTGACAATCTAGAAGTCCGATTTTCACCGTTCTGTTTTCAGACAAAAAATATATATTGAAAATAGACATCGATTTACAGCTCGATTTTTACCATGAATAGACATCTCTTCCTCCCGAAAACAGAACTGTAAATAGATCATCTTTTTCTTGATCGATTCCCACCGGGAATAGACGTCGATTTTCACTGAAAATAGAGACAAAGAAAAGATGATCTTTTTTCACTGAAAACAGATTAAAACCACTGGAAGAATCTGTTGATTCTGGCCCCAATTTGCATCCCTAGCCTTGCAAAAGGCTACTGGATGCTACTCACATGTTGGAATCATGCTGCAGGACTTGTGATGTGAATTGGGGCCAGAATCAACAGATTCTTCCAGTGGTTTTAATCTGTTTTCAGTGAAAAAAGATCATCTTTTCTTTGTCTCTATTTTCAGTGAAAATCGACGTCTATTCCCGGTGGGAATCGATCAAGAAAAAGATGATCTATTTACAGTTCTGTTTTCGGGAGGAAGAGATGTCTATTCATGGTAAAAATCGAGCTGTAAATCGACGTCTATTTTCAATATATATTTTTTGTCTGAAAACAGAACAGTGAAAATCGGACTTCTAGATTGTCACGCATTTTCCACGGAAAAAAAAATAAGCCCCCCCGCAGTGATTGTTCAATGCAGTATGAGAGAAGAAGAGACCGGGGGGATGAACTGAGTGAGATAACACAGCATCAATCATGGATAATGGCAAATTATCTGCACGATATGTATGGATTGTATGGTATGCAAAATCTTTTCGTCTATGATTCGAACGGAGATTACGAGAATCTCGGATGGTAAGCCACGAGAAGTTCGTTGATCGCGACGGAAAGCAATTGCCTTGCTTGTCAAGGCTTCTCCATCCTCATAATTGTCTCAATTTCGTGCGACGCGGTTTGACCCGCGATTCCGTTCTTTTCCGCTATGTTTCTGGTGGTCACTTGTTCGATCCATCAGTACGTTTTCGACTTTTCCTCATTTATGCTACAATTCCTCAACAACTCTCTGCTGGCCGTCAATGTGTCACTATTGATCATTATGACCATGAATAGAGCAAGGCACTCTGCCGGCGGAGACGGCGCTCTCTAGTTATGAGCGCTTGTAAAAAGTGCGGGGACCATGTATGGATGCCGGAGTGTCAATCGGGGCCGCATCGATGATGGATCTTTGTTCTCCAAATGCCTGAAACTGGACCGAAAGAAAGCGGGAACCCAGAAGCGCTACCACGGACAACTTGCCGAGGATTACTATTGGAGGCAATTGGGCTGCATGGTTGTGATGGGTTATATTCAATGCAGCTGATATGTAGTTTGCGCTGTCACCACGAGACAAACATGCGACCTAGAGAAGTTAGATGGTGGAACGCAACATGCAAAGACGGTGGGGTTTGACAGCATTATGTCGTGAATCCCGAGGTTACACTGCCTCATGGCTTCTGCGTTTCCTGCAAAATGCAAGGTAGACACGGTGCGACGTCGTGCCATCTAGTCACATCGAGCGCCCAACCTGTAGGCTTTCCGCATGATCGAGTGTTGAGGGGGTCCGGACTGCGGAGAGCAAATCTGACACGTCACCTCATCGGAGCCGCCAACTGGTAGGGAGAGGAGTATCACTTTTGACGGACGATGACAGGATCTTATAGTTAAACATATACTGTCCACAGCGACAGATCCATATTGGTGGGAATCCATATATACCCCACGAGAGTCGACGATCTAGAATATCCAAGTCTCTGCACAACAGGAACTAGTGGAAGCGGTGCATCCTTCTCACGCACAGCTCGATCCTATTTCTGGGTAGTACTGCCAGTGGGGCCTGGGTAGACAGAGTACCAAACGACGGCGCAGTTTTGCTACATCATCGGCCTGTACTAGGATGGTCGACTTGGACGCGGCAGTGAAAGACGGATTGCGGTGAACGATGATGGTATCACTGATAGTTATGCGTTTCCGTTAAACGCCCAGTGTGGTTCAATTATGGCCACTGATGAACCCTATTTGATGTTCTCCCTATCGTTCCATCAACCGCATCGGGCATGTATTTATGGTATCTCCTCACACTGGGATGTCAAGTCGGTAGATCTCTTCCCTCTCATCAAACTTTGTGCGCGGCTACTTGATCAACTGCCTCGCGGGGATCGTGTACTTGGTCGAGTCCCATCGGATAAGAGCCCCACTTCCAACTAACCATAACTGTTACACACTGAATCGTTCCCTTTGTACGCCTATCACATTTGTCGAAGGGCTACGGCATCTCAACCAGACAGACCATAATTCTACACGTCGTCAATCGTGCGAGTTGACCCGCTGCCTGACGAGGGCCCAGAATTTGTCGCGAGCATGCTGTTCAATGCGTGTACATGAGGCAAGTCTAAATCTGTCGAGACCGTAAACGTTTCCAGATTCATCTATTTGATATGAAAACGCTGTACATCTTGGCACAGCTTCTAGAAGAGGAGCTCATAGCTGTAGAGCATGTTCTCTTTAAAGACGAACACTTGAAGCTTCGTTGTCAGCCGGTCCAAGTACCGCTCACTCATGGACACTGTCGAACACTCTCATGATATCCGGGAGGATTCATCATCGTTGCACACGCTATATGCAACTCCGCCAGGAAAAATGCGGTCCATCACGTCGCACACGACCAATAGGTACCACGACTCGAAAAGAATGTCAGTCATTCTGAAACTCATATCTCGCTCGTGGCTGATTGGCGCTGTGCCCCAGGATCGAGGCGTACATGAGGGATATTTCGCCCGCGATGTTCTCTCTTTCGGATGGAGATCACGAGCAGTCCGTGCATGCAGGTACTTCGACTCCTGATGTCTCACAAAATGCTTCAGATCCGTTCCCCCTTTCCCGCGGCGACACTGGACACCGCACATCCATCCCGAGGGAAAACTATACTTCGTCCGCGAGTACCAGGACTCGCATACCATCCGCGTCGTGACTGAAACCCACCTACTCGCTCCCTCCCCCGATTTGGCGGGCATATGCGACTCGTGGATCGAGTACATCCAAACACGACTCGAGCAGATCGGGGTCCGCATCACGCCGCACTTGGAGCTGTTTATTCAGCTCGAGGGCGTCCACATGTCGGACTGTGCCCATTATCTCGTTGATCATCTGAACAAAGTCCAGTTCTGGTTCGAGCCGGTGAACACCGAGGTCTTGGGCTTGCCTCCTGTCGTCTCCGACTCCCAGCTCAGTGCGTAATGATATTCATGCAAACACCGTTTGAAGTTCATTGTTGTTCACTAGAGCTCGCGTTGTGCGAATTGTACTGGTCACATGTCGAGCATTTCCCCATGCACATCGCCCCGCAGCCAATAAGCGTCTTGGAAAATCTGATCAGCGTGATGAATCACGGATTATGCGGTATGTCTTGCTCTGCGTTCCAAGATTTTCGAGACCATCCATCGACGAGCGAAACAGATCATATGACTTCGAGAGTTTCGACATTCCCGTACAATGCAGAGGAATGCGGCGCGCTCATCAATATGCTACAAAGCTGTAGAGGTGGGCAGATCAGAGCCTAAAGGTATCCTGATCTGATTCCCACTCCGTCAGGAAACCTCTCGGAAGGATACACAACCTGGACCTTGGGTGTGCAAAGTCCCATTCTCACCGAACAATTGATTTGATCCGTCTTTCAGCTAGATTGTGGACTGTTATATGTTTGTTTCCCTGTCCAGTCCACCCACATCATGCATTCAACTTCGTTATTAGACCGAAACAGAATTCTCAACTTCCACGGCGAGGACTGTGCCCGGCTTTCACGTGATCAATATGTGCTTTATCCACGCACGAGAGCTGGATGGAGCGAAAACGTGCTGAAGGTTTTGACTTTCGGTATCTGGAATGACTTTGTCGCGCGATTAGACGATGTGTTTGTCGATCACGTGGTTCATGTTCACCTTTGGAAGGGGTTGATTGTGGATTGTCTGGCGGAATGGGAGAGCGCATCGCATGCGGCAAGTACCACCTTTCGAGAGTGTATTTGTTTCGTAACTCTTTTGACAGTCCTTAGCAGCGCTGTTGTCAGTGATCTGCACAACTCCATTTTGACCGGTCTAACTCGATCTCAGGTTGCACGCGCCATTCTTACTGATGCCACTGAGTCTACCACCTGGTGCTGCCCTCACTATATCTGTATTGCTGCAAAGCTCAAGCCTCTTGTGCTCCATCGTCCTCAAACTCCAATATCAGTCGATGGAGAGGTACACTGCCGACGAAGCGGTACGTCTGGCCCGGCATCTCTCCACACTCTACAACTTACATCGGTTTTGCAATTGATAGCTCCGATATCTCGAAAGGGCGCACTCAGAGACACTGCAGTTCCGGATTCTGGCAGCGGCGTTCTCACTTCCAAGGCTGCTATTTCTCTACGGGTGTTTGATTCTGGTGTTCAACTGGTCGGTGGTCGCAGCTCAATGCTTGGGTCTCGTGGCGGGTGTCTTTGCGTTGGGACTGAGTATCGCCGTTCCAATGGTCCTGTGGCTTGCCATTCTGAAGCCACGGACGCATGTCTCGCTCGGTTGGCTGAAGTGTTCGAGGAGGCGGAGGAGCGTCCAAGCGCCTATTTGAGTGCACACCAATGTCTTTCGTGTCCACAAGTGGAAGGTAATATCCCATCTACTTCTCAGTGTCTCAATCTCAGGACGAATATTATGTATGAGCTTGTTCATTTTTCATGTCATTTGGGATGTATCAACCCGCGTTCTGCACTCCAAAACCATCCGGTCCCCGGATTTCGGTACAGCCCGGGATGCATCGGGTGCTGTTCCGTAAATCCGGCGGGAACCACGACGGGCTGTACGTGGAGCGTGGTGTACGGCCCGAGGTTTGTCCCGTAGGCGGCGCTGAACGGCGATGGCTCCGGCGACGACTGGGTCTGCGCTGCGATGGGGCCACTGAGGGTTGATACAGCTGCAAGAACTCAAGACTGACCCTGAAATCTCCGCCAGCTCTCATAGTTTTCGCGGTGCACGAGATAGTGACGCAGGTTGCGGGAGGAGATAGGGTCTTGGTTGAATCGCGGGTCTTGGTTTACTGAGGAAAGGTCAGAGGTTAGTGGCAAAGAAGTGGACTCGGAACATACTATGCATGATCCGAGACCTGTTTTTGACCAGACGCATCGTCGCAGGGGATCCGACCCAGATCCAAGAATATGGATGGCACCATTCGATTTCAGGCGCACTATCTATTCTGACCCATTTTCTGCAGTCGCGCGGCTACAGAAGGCACATCAGAAAAGAAGAAAAACGACTGAACGCAAGAGATACGGACCGCAGCATCGCACAACCTTGCGACCTTGACAAACTCCGCGTCGTAGTCGACTTCGATCACGAGACACGGTTTTGGATCCGCCGTCGGTCGCGTCCCAGAAGCCCAGCGTGCATGCCATTCCTCTGGTGAGAGGATAGTCTTGTCCATTTCACTCGACAGGCAGTCGCAGCGCAAGATGATCCCAGGACAAATCTCGTGGATGCTTTGGATGCCAGGAAACATGTTATAGTCGCCGAAAATGGAAGTTGGTACAACTCAGGCCGGTCGTGGAACGTTTTATAGCAGAGTGTGCCATCTCAGACGTCCGGACGTAGCACGATCTCGTAAGCCAGAAATGAGTCAGTCGGAGTCATGCAGCTTTTGATGTCCTGCCTGATACCCAAATCCACTGAACCTTCTTACTTCATTAGGTTTCGCTCCCGAGTTTTTCACTGATAGCGTCATCATAGTTTCAGACCAATCTCGGACCCGGATCAAGAGACAGGAGACTGGACGAATGACGGTACGGTGGGAATGGGAGAGTTACAACAGGAGGTGGCTGGGCAGAGTTCTGACTCGAAGAGAGCCGGATCAAATCGGCACCCGAGGCGTTATTCTTTCAGCTCGTGAGCTTCCAGTCTTGAAAAAAGCACTGAAGATCCCAGGTTCGAGAGAAATAACTGGATCCCGAGCCCTGCAAATGCAAGAGAGACCGAGGCAGACAATTGTCGATATCTATACGTTGTATTTGCTTCCGAACCGTGTGACACGATGTCCGAGTGGTTAAGGAGATCGCCTGCTAAGCGGTTGGGCTTTGCCCGCGTGTGTTCGAATCGCACTCGTGTCGCTTTTTAGGGAAACTTGCTCACAAATCTATGCCATTGCAACGATGCAATGGGCGGCTGTTTTCTGTACTCCAATGCGAACGTCGTTCAACTTCCGTCTTCGTTTTGTGGTGGTTCCAACTTCAAAGCAGGCAACGTGCTTTTTCATCTATCGTTGCTTGGCTGAGAACAAGATCGGAATCGCGGGACACCCAGTCAGTCCTCAACGCGCATGTGCTTTCCGCTATGCACCCAAAGGATTGGAGCTCCCAACAATCCACGCTTACGCCATCATCCAGGTTTCTCTCCTGCTGAAACTGGATCTGCACCTTCGCCGGTAGACGATCAGGATTCCCAGCCCTGATATGCCCCCACAAGAATCCCACTGTCATCACGCGCATCCCGGCGGATGCTCCCATGTTGCACAAATCAATATATTTCGCCCTTCCACGGCACGATCTCCTTGTATACGCCGAATACACGATCGTGACTGGCATCTCCCCAGCGACTCTTGCGCTTGCCATCTATCAGCCGCCCCGTCTCCTGCTCCCAGAAGCCGAACATCACGCGCGCGGTGTTGACGTCTTCGACAAACAGCGCCCGTCCCGATGTGGATGGCTGGGTGCGACGGCCCGACAGACGGGCGGCAACGGACGCCAGAGGATCCGTCAGATGGAGGTGAGTTAGTTCTACGAGTGTGGGAAGCCTTGGTCCGGGGTACACGACCGTTTCGGCAAGAGCTTCGTCATCACTCCCAGACGAGACAGGGGGAGAGCGTAGCATCGCAACGACAAAAGTCAACCCCAGTGCGAGACCCGAATGAAGATAGAGCAGAACGATGTATGCGAGCGTTGGAATGAATGGATAGCAGGCGTAAAGCTGCTGCGTAAGAGGAACGGAAACCGTATACGATGTCACGTGAAGCCAAATGTCGGTCAAACTGATTGGCAATGAGAGACAAGCGATGGAGGACAGAGATCCCTTACCTCAGGAGATGACCTATAGAAAGAATACCACCGACGAGCAACGCACCCTGGGCAAAGAACCCCGGCGCTCCAACGCGAGTGCGCCGATGTTGCAGATAGCCTGCAACTTCGAGAACAGAGCGCGGAGATGGCGAGGCGAACAGTTTCAGAAGCAGCCCGTATCTAACAACAACTCGGTATGCAATCAGAGTCAATCGGCTGTGGTACGTACTGCAGGGGAGTCATGAGATGGGACTCATCCGGGGCATTTGTATCAGGCTGCTGCTGGAATTTGACGCTGGCCGCGGCGAGCCAGTAAGCCGCGAGCCCGATGAGCAATGGACACCCCACGAACGACACGACATTCGACTGGAATGATGTCAGAGATCGACAGATCGGGGAGAAAACCCTCTCTCACCATGATTGTCGTCCACAGCAACAGCCTCAACGACGCTCGAGACCCATCCTCTTTCAAATAGAATACGTTTTCCTCGCCGTGCGTTCCTCGCAGCATCAAATACAACAACGTTCCCGTCGCAGACGATGCAGACAGCAGCGTGTAGAGGGCCCCAGGAAGGACAATCCTCCATCCAAGCGAAACGAGCGGCGGCTCCCGTCGCCTTCGCTTCGTGCTCATCCGCCTCATCGTCGATGGCTCGCTACTCGCAATCTCATCGCCCCGCTCCGCCCAGTCGTACAAGTCGTGTTTGCGTAGTGGAGATAACGCGGCACACTCGGGCAGCGACACCTCGGAGCGGGTGGCGGTCCATTCGCACGCATGAGTGATGGACGGCTCGCTTCGAGCGGGGAAGGGAGTCACTTTCGACAATGACTCGTCCAGAGCGAGTGGGCGCGCGTAGACGATGCGGATGGTGGGGCGTTTGGCCGGCATACTGCAGTCAGAAGGCGCAGGGGCAATCTGGAGGATATCAGCACATCCTCAGCACATCCACACATAAATAGGACTGACTCCACCCGAGTCGGGCACTTATCCCCAGTCATCCCGTCGCAGGGCAGGCAGGGCAGGCAGGCAAGCTTTCTGTCAGGGAGGGGCTTCTTCGATGGAAGATGAACAGTGATCTCAGGCCGAACTTTGTTGGGCTGTGCGCGACGGAACTTGCAGACCTGGTGAGAAATGTGGAGGCACTGCCTCGCACCGGTTGGTGCCGTGCGTATATCGTCATGCGCACGAGAAGGCGGCGTTGAGCGGCGGATGGGTGACTACTTGTATGTTCGGCGCAGTCTGTGAGATATGCAGTGCACTACTGGCGGTGAGATGAGTAGAGGAGACGAGAATGATTTATTGCCGGCCGAAACGTTTGACAGCTCCTCTCATCACGCAGATCCTGATTGATACTTGCCGCCAAACTTGAGGCTTGTTCTAACGTTTCGATGTACACCCCAGGGACCTCCAATTATTACGTAAAATGGCTTCGAGGCCCCCTCCGGAGGCCATCAAACCACCCCCTACCCCCCCTGATCGGAGGCCATCCTGGAGGCGCCTTCCTAATTGGGACGCTGCCTGGCCATTTGTCCACCGCTTGCATGGTATGCTAGGGATCGGCCTGAGTGCTGATATATGCTGTAGTAGTCATTATAAAGCCTCAGACAATGTCTGACCTCTCAAAAGCATGTATTTCTTGCTTGCAAATGGCAGACCACTGGGTGCACACAATTTGGGATCTGAGTACGTGAGCACTCCTCAGGTGCATAGAGCAACAGTAGATGTATTAATTCGAGATTGAGCATGAGGTATCTGTGCCCACACGCAAAAATGAGATGTTGCTGAAGGGATGGTTTATGGCCTCCACGACCTCCCAGGTGCAGAAAAAAAGGTGTTGGGTAGCCCACAGGCCCTTGAATTCCGCTTCAATAGATCAATTAGATGCTTATGCTCTGTCAAAACAACAGCCCAGCATATAAATTGGATGCTGGAGCAGTGGCAGAACAAGCCTCCACCGCCTCCAGGGCCGGGGATCAAAAGCGGTTACTGTAGATTCAGCCACACAAACTGTGTTCATGACATTATTTATCTTCATTGAGATGCACAGGATCCTTTAGAGCGATAGCTCAACATGTGAATTGGATGCTAGAGCAGATTACAGAAAAGCTCTCCACAGCCTCCACAGCCGGGGACTGAAAGCAGTTTCTTTGGATTTAGTGGTAGAAACTATGTGTTCAATGTCAGGTGTCTTATTTGAATGCCAAGGGTCCTCTATGGAGACAGCTCAGCATATGAATCAGATGCTGGAGCGAATGGCAGAACTGGCCTCCACCGCCTCCACAGGTTATTACTTGAAGAGTTGGGATGAGATGACAATGTAACAGACAGATATTCTCCTGGCTGACCACATTCTGTCATTTCTACCTCTAAATGCAAGTTGAATTGCTGCAGAATGTTAAAATGAGAGAATGGGGGACCCTGGAGGCGCTGGAGGCACATGCAAGATCCAATCAATATCATCAATATCATCAATGCCATCAATAGCATCAATAGCATCACCAATCATTGGTAGATTGATCAGCCAATCAGATGATGAATAAACATCGAACATCTAGTATATTCATTCCTGAGAGACACAGACTACATGTATGCTCATACTGAAAGTGGATTAGTGGTCCCAGGACATGCCCCAATGACATATTACATCCTTGTCTGAAGAACATATCATTGAAATTCGGAGTTTGCAAATGAACTGAAAGTCAACTGAAGATGAGTGGTACAGTGGAGTACTTTCAGCTCATTTGCCGAATCCCATTTTTAATCATATGTTCTTCAGACAAGGATGTAATATGTCATTGGGGCATGTCCTGGGACCACTAATCCACTTTCAGTATGAGCATACATGTAGTCTGTGTCTCTCAGGAATGAATATACTAGATGTTCGATGTTTATTCATCATCTGATTGGCTGATCAATCTACCAATGATTGGTGATGCTATTGATGCTATTGATGGCATTGATGATATTGATGATATTGATTGGATCTTGCATGTGCCTCCAGCGCCTCCAGGGTCCCCCATTCTCTCATTTTAACATTCTGCAGCAATTCAACTTGCATTTAGAGGTAGAAATGACAGAATGTGGTCAGCCAGGAGAATATCTGTCTGTTACATTGTCATCTCATCCCAACTCTTCAAGTAATAACCTGTGGAGGCGGTGGAGGCCAGTTCTGCCATTCGCTCCAGCATCTGATTCATATGCTGAGCTGTCTCCATAGAGGACCCTTGGCATTCAAATAAGACACCTGACATTGAACACATAGTTTCTACCACTAAATCCAAAGAAACTGCTTTCAGTCCCCGGCTGTGGAGGCTGTGGAGAGCTTTTCTGTAATCTGCTCTAGCATCCAATTCACATGTTGAGCTATCGCTCTAAAGGATCCTGTGCATCTCAATGAAGATAAATAATGTCATGAACACAGTTTGTGTGGCTGAATCTACAGTAACCGCTTTTGATCCCCGGCCCTGGAGGCGGTGGAGGCTTGTTCTGCCACTGCTCCAGCATCCAATTTATATGCTGGGCTGTTGTTTTGACAGAGCATAAGCATCTAATTGATCTATTGAAGCGGAATTCAAGGGCCTGTGGGCTACCCAACACCTTTTTTTCTGCACCTGGGAGGTCGTGGAGGCCATAAACCATCCCTTCAGCAACATCTCATTTTTGCGTGTGGGCACAGATACCTCATGCTCAATCTCGAATTAATACATCTACTGTTGCTCTATGCACCTGAGGAGTGCTCACGTACTCAGATCCCAAATTGTGTGCACCCAGTGGTCTGCCATTTGCAAGCAAGAAATACATGCTTTTGAGAGGTCAGACATTGTCTGAGGCTTTATAATGACTACTACAGCATATATCAGCACTCAGGCCGATCCCTAGCATACCATGCAAGCGGTGGACAAATGGCCAGGCAGCGTCCCAATTAGGAAGGCGCCTCCAGGATGGCCTCCGATCAGGGGGGGTAGGGGGTGGTTTGATGGCCTCCGGAGGGGGCCTCGAAGCCATTTTACGTAATAATTGGAGGTCCCTGGGGTGTCGATGTAACGCTCATGAGCGTATGTTCCGCGACTTGTATACATGTAGGTGTCCTCTATTCAGTTATTTCGGTCGGTGGTTGCGGTTTCATGCTGGAAGCTGGATCCGGCCAGATTGCTGATTGATTCTGAATCACATCGTCCAGAATCGGATCCTCGTCCTCCAGTGCTTCGCGCTCAGCCGTGTCCCCCTAACACATGATACCCGTCCTTCCTCCTGAGATCGAGCGGGAGGTATTCGAGACGGCAGCAATCAGGCATCCTTCTGTCGCACCTGCGCTGTTGCGAGTGTATGGAGGCCGGGAACAGCATGCTGATTCGCGGCGCGAAATGAGATCGCTGTCTGATTGATGGATCGCTGCACGTGCTCGGCATCATTCACGGCATATGACATTGTACTTTGTTGCTTGTGCTCTGTAAGGTTTATAAATGCTAGTTAATGTACACACTAGTTAGATATCATATTGTATGTATATATTCTTGTTAACAAGCGTTGAGTTCTCCTGGTCCTGAAATTGATCGGTCACGTGCAGTTTCGATGAGTCAGCAAGGTCGCCGAAACACTTTCACGTGATCCAGTCTCATTATTGCGGACGCCCTGGGCAGGAATCAATGAGTGTCCTCCATAGGTGTGTCATCGTTCAAGCTAATTAAGTAGTGCTGAGTTTGTAGTCCAATGGTACAACTCCGACCTGGTTGGATGCTTGCTTCCCTTGGAATAAGCTCAGGAGGCAGCGATCCCCGGGAACTAGACCGCCAGGGACTCTGCTAAGGCATCGAGAAATGCCTAAATCAATTAGATTAAAACAGTGCCACTCCAAACCGGCAGAAGAAATTAAATATTGTTTGAAAATTGCAACCTGTCTAGACCTTTGTAGAAATAAGCCTGAGCAGTCGAAGTAATGCTGTCGAGCACTCTGAACACGAGATTTTTGGAGTTGTACCAATGTACACAACACTTAAATGCAGATGACTGGTAGATTTACAGTTTACCTTGTACTCAGCAATGTACAGCAGTGACAAAGACTACATAATCAGGTTACTGTGAATTCTTCAAACTGTTGCGCTTTAAGCAGTAGATACTTGGCTAAATCCTCAGTGGCACTACTTAATTAGCTTGAACGATGACACACCTATGGAGGACACTCATTGATTCCTGCCCAGGGCGTCCGCAATAATGAGACTGGATCACGTGAAAGTGTTTCGGCGACCTTGCTGACTCATCGAAACTGCACGTGACCGATCAATTTCAGGACCAGGAGAACTCAACGCTTGTTAACAAGAATATATACATACAATATGATATCTAACTAGTGTGTACATTAACTAGCATTTATAAACCTTACAGAGCACAAGCAACAAAGTACAATGTCATATGCCGTGAATGATGCCGAGCACGTGCAGCGATCCATCAATCAGACAGCGATCTCATTTCGCGCCGCGAATCAGCATGCTGTTCCCGGCCTCCATACGAGTGGCTAAGCGTGTCCACATCTGGTAGGCAGCCTGCGAGAGTCGACACGCACAAGTCCCGCTGATTTCCATTCAGGATAAAGCCCGTTCTTTTCCGCCTTCTCTCGATCGATCGTCATGGTACCTATCATGATGACAAAGCGCTCGAGGTTCTCTCTGTCGTGCGGACGGCGATGCAAACCGATGAAGGTCGGGCCCTCGTCTGCCCCTCCGTACGGCACCTCTGCCTAGGCCTTCCCACGACTGACATGTCTGCATACGAAGCATACGTCTTAGTTGCACAACTTCCCAACTTGGAGAATCTCCTTGCTACTGCGTCATTTATAACTCCGGCGCTGCTCGAAGCCCTATCTCAATCTGGTGCCCGGTTGCGACGCCTAGCGGGTCCTATAAGCCGGATATTTGATCCGCAGGGTTCAACAGTATCACCTCTATCTCTCCCCTGCGTGTCGTGCCTAACGCATCTCGACATCTTCGATTCCGTAGGTGAATTCACCTTCGTACAAGAGCTATCCGCCCTCGCCAGCCTCACTCATCTTGGCATCTCGGGGTCTGTAGCCCCCTTGGTTGGCGAAATCCTCTCAACTTGTCCCTCCCTACATGTTCTGCTGATCCAATACTCCTCCCTCCGGAACCCACTAGATCCGATAGAGCGATTCACGGACGATGACCGTGTCATCGCTACACACTTCGTGAATTATTGGGCAGAATGGAAGCTCGCCGCTCGCACCTGCCGGGATGTGTGGGACGCAGCCGAGGAGTTCATCACTGCGAAAAGAGTGGGGACCATTTCTAGTATGTTCAGTTTCGTTCGGAAACTCTTCACTGCATTGAATACCCGGCACATTGCAGGTGACGTTTTTATCATGAACACTATTTCTACACAAACTTTATTCGGGAATTTCTAAGTACAGCTAGAAATCTGAGATGATGGGCAAGCCTAAGTCGAATTCACGATCTTCCATGCCTATGGCCGGTGGCAGTAGATGATTGAATTGGAAATGCTCCAGATCGACAGCGCCATAAAATTGATCGGTAGCGGAAATAGTGTCGTTCTTGCTTGAAAACAGAGCTGCATTGAACGGGATCTCATTTTCCTTGTTGCGTCTCAGTCCCGCGCCGAATCCAAAGAGCCGCCGGGTCTTGCGCTCCTTGATCGGTATTGCACACGTCCAGCCATGACGCAGTGGAGACGGGCCAGGTCTCCTATACGGCTGTGAGCAAGGCCGACAGCGATGTTTTGCTGCGTGTCGCCTGGGAGCAGAGATGTGTTCGAGATGCGGCGCCAGCAGTGAGTGCGGATACAAGGAGACAGTCCGAGCGTCCGAAGGTATAGGGGGCTTGATTCTCACAGAAGTAACGCGAAGATCGAGCGGTGGATGCGGATGTGCAATGAGACGCGACCAGGCAAAGGCAGACGCGAGTTTTGATTCAGAATCCGAGCAATTTGGAAGAATAGGACAGCTGGATTCCAAGTCCCCCGGATTTCCCTGGCAGTGAGTGTAAAGCGACTCGGACGAAGCGAGCATGTCACGGTAAGCCAACACGCACCTCAGAACTGCGCCTTCGGATCGTCACAACGACTCGCCACCCAGCCTCCGCTGCCCTCGCTAGCCCCAACACGAGAAGAATCACACCGAATGAGACGCCCAGTTCTTGAACGACTTTCTGTAGTTGCGTAGATGACGTTTCGAGAACTTCCACCGGACGGCCTGGCAGTGGCGGGACAGTCATTGGTAGCCCGATCGAGAGAGAAAGAGATTGAAAGGAGTGGAATTGAAAATGAGCGTGTGCGTAGATAAGTGATGTAGGATAGTTGGTGACGGACGAAAGGCAGATATTTGAGGAAAGCTGCAATGAGAGAGGAGGAGATGGATCACGTGACGAGTGAAGGGCCTTTCAAATCTGATTGTGTCTCATTTTGACCAGTAGCTACTAGCAGCTCGTTGGTCTTCCATGGGGTAATGGCTTTTGAAACTCGTGTCTCGCAGTCTTGCTTCTCTCTCCAGTGTACGGAATTCTCGAGACACCCGAACGGTCGGCCCATGGCAAGGTGGCCGAGCGGTCTAAGGCGCTAGTTTCAGGTTTTCGCGATGCTGCGCAGAGTTATTCAATAATTTGGTGGAGAATCTACTAGTCAGAAATGGCGCGAGTTCGAATCTCGCCCTTGTCATTTTGACCCTGAACACCCCAGCTTGACTCGGACTGCTGGTGTGCAGAGTACTAATCGGCCACCGTTACGAGCACCTTAGAGATGAGCGAATGCCAGATGACCGCGAATTCAGTCGATAGCAGAAGGCCGTTCAGGGTAATGAGTATAGGCGCAAAGTTCGGGGATGTTGACAATGCGGAACGCTGAAACCCGGCCGCGGGTTGACAGATTCCGCGGAAGAATCGAGCGGTATCCGATGGAGATCAGAGAAGAGCCACGCTGTGAGACGAGCCATACATGCCCTGAGCAACAAGTTGCTTCAGCATGACAAATAAATTTCACACTGTAAAAGGGCAATACCAGTGAAAAGACACCCCCGGTGGGACTGTCGGGCTCGCTCACTTCGTCGACGCCAATGTCTAGACAGTGCGGTGCGACCAACTTCAATGCGTAACGTATTGTTACGTACCACTTCCCCGCTTGATACACCACCAGGACACGAATAACCACTGCGACGAATGGGAGTGACATAACATATCTCGACTACTTAAAATTGACCTACTACGTACTGTAACAGCAGGAATGGGAAAGGAACGATCAGTAAAGATGGTTTTTGAGTGATTCCATGGGGTATAAAGAAAGAACGATGACAGTATCAACAAACTACTCCTCTTCCTCTTCTTCCATGACATTGTGCAGCGGTGCACCATGCACATATCGACCCGGACTCGCGCGACCGGCATCTTCCAGGTCGGGAGTGGTCGCCTCAAGCAGAGGCGGCGAGGCTTTCTGGGGCGGTGGTGCAGCGACTTCCGGCTTTGGGGAGACCGGAAGACCGGGTGAGGCCTCCTTCGCTGGTGCGCGAACAGGTAGCCGGGATGGCGGCGCTGGACCGGATGGCTTCGGTGGCAACGCTCGCTGCTCCCGTTCGCGGAACATATCGATGAGCGCAGAGGTCTTGCTCGGCTGCGGAGCGGCGATTGTGACCGGTGTCGGTACATCCTCTACTTCCTCCATGGCAGGACTGAGCACCGCGGAATCGGTCTTCGAATGGGTTGAAGAGATCCGCTCAGCCCGACGCAGGTTCTCGGAATCATCGAATGGTGGGATATCCACCGGTGAGATCGGCGTAACAGGACTAGGCTTCGTCGGTAGGGGACGAATCGCATCCAGGTTGCGGGGAATATCATGCACGTCCTCGCTGCTATCGTTACCGCTGAGCAGGCTGCGAGGATCGTCGTCGACTTCATCCTCGTCCTCGTCCTCGTTGCCCGTCGCGACAGACGGCGGACGTCGATCTGGGTGCAGATCAAAGTAGCTTGCACCTTGTCGATGATTCTGGCGAGCTGCTTCAAGCCGGGCTGCAAGGTCAGGATGAGTCGAAGCCAGCGGTGTCTGTTGCTCATCCTCGTCTTCGTCATATGGAATCGGAACGTCCTCGTCCTCGTCATCCTCCTCGACTTGTCTCGGCACCCGTTCGATCTCTGACACATCTGAATCCGGACGTAAGCTTATGGGTGGCGACATCTCTCGGCCCATCGTCTCAGCAGCGAGAGCCTGCGCCACCTCCATGCTAGCCAGCTCCTGGTCCCATCCACGTTTCTTCACCCGCAGCTCGGCATCTTGACCATCCATTCTTCGATCCTGCATGCTGCCGACAAGGATGTCGACCCATTCATCGCCCCGCTTCTTGTTGTCGCCGCCAGCCTCTGCCAGCCTCGTCTCAAACTCGACTGCAGCATACTCTGCTGGAATCATCCCCGGTCTGACTAACCCACCAGGACTAGGCCCGGGGATAATCCCGCCTGGTATCCGAAAACGCGACCCGGACTGCCGTCTCTGGCTCTTGCTCAACGCATCGCCTCCGCTCTCTGTGCTCGAGTTATCTTCGCGCAGCGGCGTAGTAGGCAACGACTCGGATCTCGGCGGAACAGTCATAGTGGTCGTCACCGTCTCCCTCTTCGGAACACCGCTGCCGGCCAGAGTCATCAGCTTTGTCTGCCCACCCTGCGCACGAAGCATGCTATCGAAGTCCCCCAGATCCCGCGTGCTGCCTGTCGCCGTCGGCGTGGCACCAAGGACATATGGCCGTCCATTCAGGGTCGATGCCTGTTTCCACGTCTTGCCTCCTCCTCTCGGCGCAGCGGGCGAAAACAAGCTGGGAAGTCGGCGACGGGTCCCGGGCGGTGCGATGCCCGCTAGCGCAAGCCGGTACTCCCGGGGTACAAACTCTTCGAACAGCACGACTGTGCAGCCGGGATCTTGAGCACCGCCAGATCGTGATTTGAATTCGATCTGTGGTCCCTTCGTGAGATGCTCACAAGCGAGGACATGAGCGACGCACCAGAGCCCATTGGCACTCCCTGGCCAGATCAGCCTGGGGGCCCGCAACACCCGAACTACGCTCCATCCAGCCACCGCCCCACAACAAATCACAGAAGATGTCCATGAACGCCTCCTCAATCACTTCTTCAGCCCCGATCACGGGGGCTGTATCCCAGCCGAAAGCAGGCAATGCCTTGTGGGCTTTACGCAGCTTCTTGGTCAGTTCCGCGTTGTTGGTTGATGCGGCATTGGGTGTCGCTGGTGATGTAAGATTCAGCGAGAGGGGAGTCGAGAACTGGAGCGTAGCAGAAAGTGGTGCATCCGATCGCGAGAATCCGGCACTTGAGAAGTCGTTCCAAGACAGAGTCTCTCGTTTTGCTGCCCGTTCCTAGTGGAAGATTGAATGTCAGTGAAAGCATAATTAACACATCACGTACGGCTCGGGCATTCTCCGTCAAATCAAACTTCAATCGACCGTCGATCCCCGGCTCTTTCCTGCTTGGCGTCGCAACCAAACCAGCGCCGGTCCCATGCGAGAATCCTAGACTCTCAAACTCGCCCCATTTGAGATCCGTCAGAGATCGGAAAGCACCGCCATCAGTGTCCGATGCCAGCGACGTATTCGACGGTGTGTAAGCTGATGAGGAATACGGTGAAGATCCGATAGAGGATGAGAGTGACGGCACATCGGATGTCATCGATGTCATCGATGCTGTTTGCGGATGAACGCCTACTGCCAGATCGAGTCGTCGCCGATAAGTGTCGGAGTATCGAGGGGTGCCTTGAGCGCCGGCCAGGATGTTTCTCCACGCTTTCGACGAAGCCCAGTCATTTGGTCCGCCTGAGGATGGTTTCGAATTCTGCGAGATGCCGACACGATAGTAACTCACTGCCACTGCTTGCACTGCTGCTGGCCCAGGAACTAGCACCCCTCACCAGATCCGCCGAATACGATCGCACATTTCGACGGACATGCACAATCCTCACAGTTCGTGCTCCGCGTCTTGGGTTTGGGCGCGACTTGCCGTTCGTTGTAGCAGCTAGCGAAGGGACGACTGAGACTGTGTAGAAGAAAGCATGATGAGCTTACCGTCATCCACGATGCCTTGTGGGTACATGCGAACCCATTCTCTCAACCTCGTCGGCCCATTAAGAGTGCCTTGATGATCAGTGACTTCTTCCCTAATTGCAGCCAAGAGCATGTGTTCAGCTGCTCTTGCACCACGAAGATACTCTCCATAGGTCGAGGGGAACGACGCAAAGTCCTCTGTGGTCGGAAATAATAGAGCTTCAGGATCGCTCTTCGAGTCTCCGCTCTTAGAATCCTTCCTCGGAGATGGCACACCGGAAGGAACGAGTCCCACTTGCGGGACACAAAGTCCAAACAGCAATGGAGAAAGGATAGTGGCCAAAGAAGGTGGCGTGTGGCCTGATTGAGCGGAATGTGCAACAAGTCGGATGCAGATAGCGAAAAGGGGCTGCAAGATGGGTTGCAGCTGGGCGGGTAGCGATGCGAGTAGAGTAGAGAATGCTGTCGGGGGATACGAGTTCACTGTGGCGTGCATTAGCGTCGGTATTTACGGGCCAGCCGATCAGGGCGGTGGAGATCAGGCACAAGGAAAGAGATGTGAGAGAAGAGCGCGAAACGTACCAGCTTCTTCACTCTTCCACCGCTCGTACCATGCCCAACTAAGCAATCCTCTCAGTTCTCGTCCATCCTCGACCCTCACCACCCTCGAAAGACCCCACCGAAGAGCCATGCCCAGCTCATGCGGTCCCGCAAAACGCGCCTCGTCCTGCCAGTCATCCTCCGCAGCTCGCGATGGAGCTGAAGATCCACAAAAAAGGAATCATCAGAACAGAAGAGATCTGAGGACGACCCATACACACCATCACCACACGTCTTCAAAAAGGCGCCCACCAGCCTTGCTACAGCTGACCGACGCACATCTAGCGCCAGCGCACTGAAAACGAACGGCGTAGTCACACCTGACTTGTCCAGGGCCGCGCACAGCGTGGCCGATAGCCTCGCTACGTCCGCCAAGCTGAGGACGGCATCCCTACCCGGAGACAGGAACCCATACGCCGCGCGCGGCGCGCTTCCCCCAAGAAGACCTGGGGTGGCGCCGGCGGCAGCGTTGGGGGCGGCGGTATTGGGCCACGGGGTGTGCAGGTCGGTCGGTACCGACGTGGGAAGGAAGCCGACCGCGCCGGACCCTGGCTCGCCCGTGTTCGCATGATAAGCACCAAAGTCATCCACTGGGGACAGCGGGCTGGAGGAGGACGGGACGGTCTGGTTGTAATTCGTCTGCGCCTTGATTTTGGATGGCGTGGACGCTGTGCGGGCACGAGAAAAGAGCGACGGCATTGGGGTCTGGTGTGGGAAGATGGGTGAGTGGGGTGATATAGAGAGCAAGGTACGGCAATGAGTTACCTTTTCCACCCTGTCAAACAAGTTCTGTGTCGCTCAGCTCTCTCCCTGGGGACTTGCGCCAGTCGAGCCTGCTCGCGGTCGTTGGTCGGTGGCAGATGTATGTCGATGGCGGAAAGAATGCTTACGTAATCCCACATGATTTGCATTGACGTGTGATGGACCCTCGGACCGTGGCCCCCCGCGATCTAAATCCCGAAACACCCGCAACGGAGGTGTAAGCTATAACTCAATCTGTGTTGCCAACGTCGGAGCCATTTACCAAAATGAACTGGATACTCGAGTGTCCCAGTTCTTTGCCTCGGTTATTTGCCTTCAGGCCTCAATATCTTCTTAAAGGGCCTTGTATAGGGACCAGGAACTTACCTGTCGGATGTATATGCTTCCCGTTCCACGGCAATTGAGCCTCCCGGGCAGTGTCGATGGTCCCTATGGTTCCAGTCATACCATGCGTCAATGGAGCTTCAGGGCTTGTGACGCTGATCTCCCCAACGTAAACGGCCGGAGACACATTCATCCAGGGGTCAAATCGCCATTACGAGTGCGAAAAATGCAAAATGGCAGCCCTTCTTCTGGACTACTATAAACTGCAAGGCGGTCAATCTTCTCTCATCAACTCTCCGCTGATGCTGGCGCAGAGAACAATCCGGGCATTCCAGGCTCACTAATTCCAACGTCAAAATGTTTCGATGTTACTATGGTAGCTGAGTTGCTGCTATTGGTTTTGTTGCCCAACTCGGACACGGCAGTTCGAATGCACTGAGTGCAACCTCTGTTTCCGATGACGACATCTTCTTCCCCGAATCTAGAAAGATCTCCGAGTCTGAGCGCACAACATTGAACGTTTCGTCTTCTCATTGGGAGGTACGAAGCACTGAAATGTTGACCCTGGATAAATCGGAATACGACCTACCTTGATCGAAAACCAAACAGAGAAATGATCCGTCTGAATGAAATCAAGACTTAAAGACCAAGCCGTCTAGCTTCCCTCACCTTGCTCTCTGACGTCATCTTAATTGTCCCAATGTACACACCAATCTCGTATCCTCGTCATGCAATCCACTCTAGCATTCGGTGAACAACCCAAAAACAGAAAAGTCTTATAAGATCCAACAGAACGCATTGACCCCCAAGTATGCCTCACTATCCTCATCCGTTCCCTTGGACCCACCAGGTGCGACGTAGCGAATCTGGTGTCAGGAAAGCTTCTCGCCTAAAAGTCCGTCGCTGTCCAGCAAGCTTCTCGCTCGGGAGTCCGTGGGGGTCCAACAAGCTTTCCAGAGCGGTACCGATATGTCCTTCGATAGCTAAAAGGATCCCCAGCCCCACTAGCTCTTCAAACATTCAGGTCTCGCGGAAGGGCATACCGGGCACGGCACAAGTCGCATGCGACTCGTTGAAGTACGGATAATCAATAATGCTAGTAAATTAAGTATGCAGCGAGTATGAAATCTAACCTTGGAAAGTACGGCCGAATTCGGATCTTCGACTCAATAACTGTATGCTTTGTCTCGGGTGGCGATAAGGAAATTCACTCCAAGCTCTTTCTGACATCTGAGGGACTTGGGCAATCATGAATCGAGGGGGAACGCAGGTCATCTGCGACAGACGAGCACAATCAGTCGACGAGGACAGCAGCAGCACAGCCTCGGACTCCTGGTTTGGGGACTCCTGATCACAAAAACAGGATGGTCTCAGTCTGAAACTGTTGACTGTTGAAGATTTTGTGCTCCTCTTTTTGGACGACACGCTGTAACATGGTTGTTGGATTGCTTCAAGGTCCTACCTCCACCATATCGGCATCAGACCCGGTGCGAAATTTGAATTCACACTGTCTCCCGAGTCTCCATCCGTCTCGACAGCATGACAAGCTTCCCTTTCACAACAATATCAGTTCATACAGCCCATAGCAGCGTAAATACTCCACACCTTCGGTGCCGGGTGTATGGGTTGTCGCGCCCTTCTTCTAAAAATAATCTAACAGCTGAATGTTGAATCGCGTCAAGATCCTATTCACTTCGCTCGCTTTACATCACCTGAACATCTGAGCCTCCCTTCGAATGAAACGGTTCAAGCCTGATGCCAAGGCCAGATTTTCCCGCACCGGATATTGACGTCCTGGAATGTGATGTGAAGCCGGGCCCAATCGCATCATCTTCCCTTCCACCATCATGCCCCGAAAGTTCATCAGTCTCTTATGTCCCCGATCGACCCGCTCAGACCCACTCCTGTTGATGATGCGAGACGGGCAGTCCACTGAATGGCGGACTCGCGCTGTTGGCTGCTGTTGGTGGGAGCACTGATGGTGCCGTTGGGAGGGTGGCAGTGAGCCCTGGCTTGGCGGTCGATATGAGCATTCTGTAAGTACAGCTCACCGCAGAGCCAATAAAGCTTCGATCCCATTCCATCACCGCGTCAATCACGGAGGCGCCCGCCGGTACGTGAAAGGGACCGGTGGCGCAAAACCGAGCAAGCCGAATGTGGGATACCGACGTGAGAAAAGCAAGTTGAGTTTCCAGTCAACAAGTCTACGTGGCTAGCGCGACGTAGGGTTTGCAGCATATGACACGTTTCGTTTTCAAAGGAGGAAAGAGAGACAGAGGTGAAGGAATTAATGCCGCATTGAGCCGATAAGAGGGTCGCCTCGACGCGTTCAACGAGCTCTTTGTTCGTGTGTCTTTTCGGTCGAATGAAATTACTAAAAAGCATAAATTATACGGGTATAATAGAATGATTAGATGGAAAGACTTACTTGATTGGTCTCAACTGTCCAGACACGCATGGAGATGAGCAATATGACACCCACTGAGCGAAATCGGTTTACTATGCAACCGACTGCGCTTCCAGACTACCAGCAGAAGTTGAGAAAAATACGTCTCGTCCCCATTTGGCGTCAAGCAATGTGGGTGTCTTCATCTCTGAGGTCATTTCCAAAAGAGGTGAGATGGGCTAAAAAGCGCTCATGTTGGAGAGGATCTCATGAAATTGAAACAAGTAGCTTTCGTCTTCTCCAAGGAACACCGGGCATAGTCCATGAGTAGCTTGATGTGGCGAAAAGTACCATGACGACCACGAAAGGGCAATGTGTTCGAGTTTCGATGCACAATATTCTCTAGGAGAGCAGGTAATTGAACAAGGGAACACAGCACTGATGCACGAAGACGCAGAATATACAGTGAGAAATAGGCCGCAGGAGGAAAGTGTCATGAGTAGTAAGTACGGCGGGACAAAGGAGGACAAAGACCGAAAGAAGTCAAGGAACCAGTAACGAAAAGAAGCCCTTGGAGGGCATGATACCTATCATCCGCCTCCGTGAATACCTCGATTCGGATGCTTGCGTGAGAGGTCGCTGAGAAAGGGAGACCTCTGGGCAGCACTCACCGAAGTCCGTTGTCCATGTCTCGTACTTGGAATGAACCTGCTCGCTCAAAACTCCTGAACTCAATCGCATCTCGTTCAGGAGTCGGTTCTCTGTCGATAGGGATTCCTGATCGATCGTGCTTTTAGCTTCCTGAACGCTGCGTTTCAGCTGTTCATGCGATGAGAACCTGCTTACTCATTAGAGTGACTAGTGGAGTAGAAAGGTAATCTCGACTGACGATTCCGTCAGCGCTGGCGAGACCCCTGACCCCTCCGAGCTATGCACACGTTCCAATGGCAGTCGCTCATGAGAGCGTTCTTTCGCGACCTCATCCGGACGTGGGATATACAAACGATGATGAAACCTCGAGACACGGATGAGATGACAACGCTGTAAGGCAAGACGGTCATCTACGTACCGCTTGCGGATGGGCCCGTCCAGATTCCATGGCAGCGTTGTCGAGCCCACAATGCAAAGCCCGACATTCCTTGCTGAAAAGCTATCCATCTGGACTAGCAGCTCGGTACGCAATTGAAGCAAGCTCTCATGGCTCCGGTTCTGCCCCTCTGGAAGTCCAGACCAGATCCGATCCACATCCTTGAGGAGGAGAACGGCCGGCTTGTGCTCCCGTGCACGGAGAAACACCTTTTGGATGGCACTGGCAAAGTCTCAGAGCCACCCTTCTCCGCAGTGCGCACGAACGCACGGAGCACGCACTCGGGTGTAGCCAGATCCGCGGGGCCAGCACAGACGAGGGGTACTCCTGCCTTATCGGCAGCAGCCAGGGCGAGCGCAGACTTCCCGGCACCCGAGGCGCCATAAAGCAGCACGCTGCAGCATCGCCTCCGGCTGTTGGCGAAGAGCGAGGGGAACTTGAGCGGCAGGATAATCGCTTCGAGCAGCACTGTTTTAGCGGCATCGACCCCGCGGATGTTGTCCCATGCGTGGTTGACGGGGAGAGCTTCCTTACGGTCATCGGCAAACGTTGATAGTGTGGTGTGGCGTGGCGGAGGACTGCACCTGCGACTTTGATCGTGGTCAGCATCGGCCGAAAAGTCGACCCACCCTTCAGGCTCCATTCCCTCAATCACCTTCTCAACATGGCTCGTTTCGGGAGACTGAGAAGACGATGCTGATGCTGTATTCATCGGTGTGGTGGTGGTCATGACGAAAGGCCGCGGAGCGAAAGATTGTGGTCGTGTACTACGTACGCACTACGGCGCTTCAGAATTCGGCGCGTACCACGAGGTTAGATGATGGACTTCCTGATCATTGTCGTGCGGTGCAAGGGCATGTGCACCGCAGCACAAACGGACTTGGCGGCCTGCTTGGACTTGCTTGTATGATGCAATCAAACTGGGACCGTAGCAAGAAAAGGTTGGATACGATGATGAGAACCCTCACTGAAGATTCCTCGAGACATATATGCGTGAAAAATTCTCCAGCTCACATAATTCGCCATTTTAACACAATTCCACCGACACTTGTGTATGATGCGTTTGTCATGTTGCTCAACTCGGATGATTCTTAGCCCAATCTCCCAAGTCTTTACGGCATAAAATCCACTGATACTGTAATTTACACGACGGTAGCCCGAATAGCCATTCAAAAACACAGAGGTAAAGGTCCTACCGGGTCAGGTCTTCGACCAGCCGACGTCTCTAGGAATCAGAATCTACTTGAAAAGCCAGTCGCAATTGCATATTTTCAGGTATGGACTGTCGGTGGCTGCTTTCTGCATCAGTCTGGCCAATGCGCTGCTTATCGGTGATCACGAAGTCTGTGAAACTGGCTAGCACGGGTGGCAACCCACAAACCCCAAATATTGATCCGAGGTCCGCCCTTCTCCGCATCTGCCGTTACCAAACAAAGCTCGGCCTCATTTCCATCAGCCCATTTTGCTCTCTTTTCTGACGTTTCCCCGCTCCGACCCGTCTAGCGTGGGTCTCGATTCTGCTTTCGCGCTCTGCCCCTCTTTAGGGACCGTCAAGCACGCGTGCTTGCCTAGGGCATGTGATGACTGGCTGCATGGCTCTCCAACAACTTCTCGTCTCGGAAGATGTGAAGATCAGCGCTCACGTGCAAAAGACCGATGATAGAGAGAAGTTCCGCACTACCAATAAGATTGGTCGCAACGGGTGTGCCATGGGCGATCATGGCAAGGAAGCGCGGAAGGGCAACGCGTGAGGGTAAACGTTTTACGAAAGGGCGGTCTGCGCACGTTTCACGCTCGTTTATCTGCTTCTCGTGCTTCTCGAGACGAGGACTCTTAAACCGCAGAATATCGAGTCGATTTGAGCTGAGATTCCTCGTGCCACGCCCTTCGATACACGAATATGCTGGCTGCTCTCGTTAAGCTATCTCTGCTCGTTGTGCTGCCCGCCGCCCATGCTGCTGCAACCAACGACTGGAGTGTGGCGTGCAAGGGTAACTGCTCGTACGACCTTCCCGAGGGTGGTGCGAGTATCCACCTGGTAAGTCCACGGTCTGTGTGTGCGTCGCTACGTGTCGCCTGATTCTGTGCGCAGTCTGGAGGGAGCAACGCTGTGTCGGATTTAACCACTGCCGGTGGATGGACGATTCTCAGCTGCGACTCCGCTGTGAACAACCAGACCATCCGTGCGGTTTGCCACTCCAGCGCATGCCAGCACGTTTTCGAAGGCCACGGTGCCGTTGATACGGTTGTGCGGTTGCCCGAGTCGGTATGTACGTGTTTTTAGACGTGAAATTGGGCCTGACTAGGCGCGCAGTGTGGAACGGCGCCTTTCGCTCGTGTCGTCAGCGCTGCAGTCGACCCGGACCAGAGCATCCCCGCAGGTTCCAAGGTTCCCGCAGCCCAGTCTGGATCGATGACGAACACAGTCTTCTTGATTGGCATGGACGTCGATTTCGCTGCCGTAAACCCCCAGATGTGAGTGCGGGATCTGCTTCTCGACGCAGACCTAACGAAGAATCAGCACTGGGCCGGTTGCTTTCCACATGTCGACGAACTCTACCGATGGGCCGGTCACGAAACGTGATGTCAAGAAAATCCGGAACAGTAAGGAGTTCAGCCCGACGGTCTGGTTCTATGCATGACATAACACCCAGACATCACATCCTACAACTCAACTCCGTCTGTGACTCTGTGAGTTCTTGGGCAACATATCCGAGCAACCGGCTAAATGGAATTAGTCCCCCCGTGGTTGTCGACCAGACATTCCCGATTGCTTCGGCGTCGATCTCGTGCGACGGATTCACAGCCTCTGTTTCCACCGACTTCAGCCTTAACGTGAACGCGTCCGTGACTTTGGGGCTGACCATCGCTGGCACAGTCATCCCGGCGAACATCAGCGAATTCGCCGTCTTCGCCGGGCTTGATGGAAAGATTCTGGGTACGTTGGGTATCCAGGCTGAGGCAACGGCTAGTGTTCAGTGTTGATATCACATGAAAATCTCTGACTTTCGAACTCAGGGAGCGTTTTCCTCCGGAAAGACCAGCCTCTACACTGCTTCCATCCCCGGATACAGCGTGCCCGGCATCTTCACAGTCGGCGTGAGTGTCATCTAAAGAGTATCAGTTATTTCTGACCCATCCTTCATAGCCTACTTTCACTATTTACGGACAAGCCGATGTCCAGCTTGATGCCCAACTCAACGCTGAGCTCGACCTTTCATACGACGTCAGCGGAGCCCGTGTCTACGTTCCTTCAAAAGAGACCCCGCCTGGTGTGGCACCGGCCCAGAGCAGTACGTGTTCAATCTCATAGCCACTCGTAAATTCTTATCATGCAGACTTCAAACTGTCGCTAATTCCGGACTTGACGGCGAATGCGAACATCACCGCGAGCCTGATCCCCGAGCTCGCCGTCGGCCTGGACGCTTTCTCCGGCATTGCCAAGGCCGAGGTCTTCCTCAACTTGGAAGCTGATGCGGGTCTCACCCTCACCAACTTCGATGCATCCGCGGGTGCTCACGTGACTGGCACTGGCAGTGCTGCTGCGTCTGGACAAGTCAACGGCTGTGTCGACATTGGCGCAGGGTTCTCCGCCAACATCGGTGCCGATGGATCCTTGTTCCGTGCGTATGCCTTGTTATTCGTGGCTCTCTCTCTGATGACTGAGTGCAGAATTTATTTCGGGCAACGTCACCTACCCTCTCTACAAAAACAACTGGGACCTTTACAACACGTGCTTCTCCGCCAATGGTAGCACACCCCGTCGTCGCGCTATCGAGGCTGCCCCGGTCAAGACCTTAGCGCGTCGTGCTTCGCTGTCCTGCCCCGGCGGGTCTTCCTCCACCAGCGTCAACTCCCTCCAGCAGATCATCAGCCAGCTGCTCCAGGCCATCCAGGGAAATGCTTCTACGAGCAAGTGAGCTTTTGATACCATTCAGTGTCGGCTTCATGTCCCGCGCTCGAAATAGAAACTGAGTTTTGATTACGGAGTGCTGTTTATTGTCGAATAGACTTGATCAATTATTTTCGGTCCTTGCTGCGCTGAGACGCCACAGCACCCAGTGGACGACTGATTGGCAAAGGGAATTCAAACGTGAGTTTCGGCCCGGCACTCTTTCCTGCACTGGGCAAGGCTGGGTATATCTGACTGTTTCCGCGGAAACAAGTTGACGCCTCCACCTCAGGATCAGGAAGCTCACAGAATTGCCACGCGATGATTTTCGATTAATACATCCTTACTCTGCATTTTCTGTAGCTCTCTGGAATGCATGCTTGCCCTGATGCATCCATGTCGCTTCTCCACTGCGGAATCAAGTGCTACCCACCGAGTGTTTTTGGTTATGATTCTCGAATTAGATGAGCCAAAAAATCTCGATGGAAATATACAGCTCTATCTTTTTGACATCACAGCACGAACAGCCACCTCTCATGATCAGGCGTGCGGATCCCGGCTCGCCTGGCTTTGATTCGAATCGTCGTCAAATTCACCACCCAATGTCACGGAAGCTTTTATCGTACTTCCTGCAGTAGAATCCGTTGCAAGTCTGACCAATGTTGAAGCTCGTTGCCGCGGCCACGATGACTTTTTTTTTCTGTTTGAGTTGGTTCGCCGAAAAAAATCTCAGTGTGTGAAGGGTCAGAGTCGACTTGCAGTTGAGGGGAGTGCATCATAAGTCCCCAATATACCTTCATGAATTGTCTGAAATCAGGCCTCCTCAGCAGACGAGGGATAGACAGACCGATGGCCTTATTTTGGTGATACCTCGATGAGAATCAATGGAACAGAAAATACGCGAAGCTGTTCATGACCGCAAGCAAATAGAAAAAATGAACATATAAGCGGGGTCTCCATAGGGATGAATAAACAAACTCAGATTGGAAATTAGCGAGTACTATACCACTAAAAAAATGCTTCTTATGCAAGATCAGGTCTGCGCTTTCATGGCGATGTTCGGATAGGACAACCCGATACAGAGCTTTGGTGACTACACGCACTCGGATCCAGAGATGGTGCGGCTCTCGCGGAGCTGAGCTTGGGATTCTTGATTAATTGTAGCCGGCCCGGGTGAAAAAAAAATTGCAGTTGCAGCGGCGGTCTTTCACGGCCGCCGCCTGTCTTGCTCCGCGGATTGCAGTCAACAGAATCTCCAGTCAGGATCATAACAAATTTCGTGCTCTCGATTGCCCGCGGAGCGGCTAATAGAGCAATTGCCGTGTGCAAGCCTTGGTGACCACTATCGGCCCCATCATTGTTCACAGCCAAAGATAAAAAAACGATCTCAGATCTTTCCACGTGGCAAGATTCAAGAACAAGCTTGGGGTGCTCGACCAGATAACAAGGTCTGCTAATTTCCAGTTGGTCTCCCCTGCCATGTGCCGCTTCTCATTCGGAAATTCCTATGCACCAGAACCCACTTGTTCTACATTCACATCTTGCTATTTTTGAACAAGCCATGATATAAAACAGACAGTCGCACGGAATCTGGCTGGAAATCATCCTTCTCGAAGTAGGTCTGGGCCCAGAGCATGCTGGAAGTCGAACACAGGTCGACTGCCATTCAGAATCTACCAGCGATAAGTGTTGTTGCTTGATTCTCGGGCTTGAGGAAGATACGGATGCATGCCGTGGTATGTCATGCAATACGCGTGTCCCTCTGCGCCGGCCGGCGCACGCGTCATGAATGGAGCATCGCGCACGCTCGCACGCAATTCCTGCACGATGAGCAACGTAGCTGATGGAGATGGCATCCCCGTCTGGCCCTGCCCACGACGGTACCGAGACCTTCACCCGGGATGCTACGATTACTTCAGCACCCATGGATCAGAGAATAGATAGGTCCGCGAGTCAAATATGTGGAAAGCTTGAGCCCGGCAACGCCCATCATTGACCCATCAATCGAGTTTGATCTTGAGGGCGTGGTCACTGGTGAGGGCGATGCTCCGAGACCGAGCTCTCAAGTCCATGAGCGAGCGGATCAATTCGCCACAAAAGTATGTACTCGAAATCTGCCGGTCGGCATCGGTCCCCTTGCTGAATGGGGAAATTTATTCGCAAGGTGAGCGCAGAACCCAATAGGTGCACTTCACAACTGAATTCGATCTCGTCACCAGAACCGGGCTGTTTCGGAGTGCAATCAGGTGGCCAGCGGCATGGGTGACCTGGCCTACAAGCAGTGAGTGCAGTCGAGGAGGTGATCTGAACGGATGATTGGTGGAATTCAGAGCGGCGATAGATTGTTCGCAAGGGCTACGAACGCGCCCAGTTGCATGCCATTTCCCGCTTGCACTAGCCGGGGAATTTTAGATGTGACGAACGGAAACATCTGCGTCGCCAGTCACGGTAGATGCGCAAGAGTATCGAATGTGACTGCGCTCAGATAAACATCTCAAATGTGGTGATGCGATGCTCCACAGGCCGGTAATTAGAATAACAAAACATGCGGAAAGCCAGCAGTTACCGGTGTGCAACTGCCAATGGCAGACCAGGTTGAGATCCTTGGTGCTTCCTCGGCGAGAAAATTCCGGTTCGAAGGGGTTCAACTCATCACCCGCCGACTAGTTCTGCACTCTGGACTTGTGTTAGTTGTTCTTCTGCGTGTTTTTTCTCGGGCGTATCAATCCCGCGGCGAGTTGTTGGCCGCAAACGGTAATCGATGGGTGATTAGCGCTAGAAAGCTCGGACGAGGCGATGTATGAGTCTGCAAATTTTACGAGTATGCGACACCGCGCACCTTCTTGTTTGGTGTCGATTCCCTCGTCGTGCGTGTCAAAAAGAGGGCCTATAAAAGACAGCGATTCGGAAAGACTAGAGATCATTCTACTCGCACCAGGACTTTCGACTGACGAATATGCTGGGCGCTCCTGCTGGACTTTCCCTACTCGCTGTGCTTCTCGCCGGGAACGTCGCTGCAGCCAACGACTGGGATGTCGCGTGCAACGGTACCTGCACGTATGACCTTCCCGACGGGGGTGCAAGCATTTACCTGGTGGGTCTGCTATGATCTGTGTGACTGTGTCGCTTCGTCTTAATGACTTCCATCGGCAGTCGGGAGCGAGCAACGCCGTGTCTGACCTGACCACCGCCGGTGGATGGACGACCCTCAGCTGCAAGTCAACCACCAACACCCAAACCATCCGCACCGTCTGCCAGTCTGAAGCCTGCGAGCACATCTTTGAAGGTCAAGGCGCGGTCGATACGGTTGTGCGGCTGCCTGAGACGGTGCGTGCTGCATCTCTTCCTGGTTAGCTGTTGATGTTGGCTGACTGCGACTTCAGTGTGGAACGGCGCCCTTCGCTCGCATCGTCAATGCGACTGTGGACCCGGACCAGAGCATCCCTGCAGGTGCCAACGTTTCGTCGAGCCAGGCCGGATCCACGATCGGCACTGTCTATTTGATTGGCATAGACGTCGATTTCGCTGCCGTGAATCCCCAGGTGTAAGTCCAGCGCGTCCTGTACATGCATGGCATGAACGGCTATACAGAACTGGACCCGTGTCTTTCCAAATGTCGACCAACTCCTCCGACGGTCCGGTAACGAGAAGGGCTATTACACTCACCCCCGGTTCGACTGTCACTCTGTGAGTTGTTGTCGCAGGAGATAAGCCCAGAAAAACAAACAGCCACAGACCGGCCATTATCGTCGACGAGACATTCCCGCTTTCTTCGGAGTCGATTGCGTGCGATGGATTCAACGCCTCTGTGTCGACTCAGTTTGGCATCCACGTGAACGCGTCGGTGACGTTGGGACTCAACATCGGTGGGACAGTCATCCCCTCCAACGTTAGCCAGTTCTCGGTCTCTGCGGGACTCGACGGCAGTATCATCGGCACGCTGGGTGTCCAAACTACGGCTTCGGTGACTCCCATCCTTCCCTGCGATACCTCACTCTGACCTGTGAGACCAGGGGACATTTTCGACCGGAAAGATCGCCCTCTTCACTGTTCCGATCGCCGGATACGACATCCCGGGTATCTTCTCTCTTGGCGTGAGTGATCTATGCTGGCAAGTAAGCCATCCGGTCTGAACATTTCCGCAGCCGTCTTTTACCATCTACGGACAAGCGGACTTGCAGCTCGGTTCCGAGCTCGACGTTGAGCTCGACCTGGCGTACAACATTAGCGGAGCACACACCTCCGTCCCCACCCAGAAAATTGCCCCCGGTGTCACGCCGGCTAATAGCAGTAAGTGTATTGATCTTCCTTGAAGTGGCGAGGCTCAGTCATCCCAGACTTCAAACTCTCGGTCGTGCCAGGCCTGGAGGCCAACGCGACCGTCACCGCTAGCCTGATCCCAGAGCTGGATATTGGTTTTGATGTCTTTTCTGGCCTTGCCTCAGCCGGGGTCTACCTCAATCTCGAAGCCGATGCCATTATTGGCCTGTCAAACTTCGATGCCTCCTCGGGCTCTCAGGTGACGGGCAACAACACATCTGGCCAGGTCAGCGGCTGCATCGACATTGACTCGGGCTTCTCCGTCAATGTCGGCGCCGACGGATCTCTCTTCAGTGCGTGGTCCCGTCTCCCGGCGGTTAGAGTATCGCTGATGGATATCAGACTTCATTTCCGGAGGCGTCAACTACGCCCTCTACAACCAGACCTGGGACCTGTACGACCAGTGCTTCTCCAGCGCTGCCAGCTCAGTCCGTCGCCAGGATGCGATCATCGAGGCCGCCCCGACAAAGAGCTTGGAGCGCCGTGACTCCTTGTTTTGTCCCGAAAACCTCCTCGCCCTGGAACGCATCATCAGCCAGGTGCTCAAAGCGGTCGGTGGTGGAAAGTCCGGGTGATCGACAAGTGAGTTTTCGATGTGGGTTAGTCGGTACTAGTGAGCAGTACATAAGTCAAGTGGAACAGAATACGAATAGAGACGTGGCAGTGAACATGCAAGATCATTCCGGAAGTTGTCCGTCTCACGTGCCCATTTTTCTCAGTCCTCCACTACGACGGAGCTTTTGCTTTCTACTTTTCGTTTCATCCGCTCAGATTGTCTTGTTGCTTCACTTTCAGCTCGTAGCCCGTGAATGAATCAGGGTGGATTGATCCGCAAGCCTACATTCCCTTCCTGTCTTGAATACCTCCTTCACGAAGACATCTACATTCACGTCTCTTTCTTCCTTCCACCGTTGCAATACATCTCTCCACGGTTTCCGTCCTCGTCACCGTCGCGACCTGCCTTGCCTCCGAGGCCAGTGCGATCCGGCATCTGCATCGGACTCTCTTGGGGTCTGGGCTCTCATCGCAGAGATCTCAACGCTCCGACCCATTTTGAGCGAGGGTCAAGCGGCGGAGAAAAGTAACTCGTGGCGGCGGGATGGTTTCCCAGTCGGAGCAGTGTTGATGTAGCGGAGCTGTCGTGGGGCAAGCATACCCACATGGTCTATGCGTTCGCGTCCGTCGCCCTTCCTATGACAATCTTTCTTCCCTCCTATCCTGACGCGTAACACAGCGAAACTACCTCGCAGCCGGATAACATCACCGTTGATGCTGGGTCGCTGAAGCGTTTTGTAGCCTCCGCTCGTGTGCATGTAAGGGAGAGTTCCACTGTATCAAGCTTCACTCCTATGACAAGTACCCCCTCAGAACGTCTCTCCTCTTCTTGCTATCGGTGGCTGGACATCCTCGCGCTACTTTTTCTCCGCCGTAGAGTCAATGCACAGCCGCGCGGCATTCGCATTCGCAATCCTGGGTCTGGTCAAGACGCACGATCTGAATGGGATCGATTTCGAGTGCGTGCGGCCGGGGTTCTCCTCTCATATTATACTAACTACTTTCGTTTTGCATCTGGGAATAGTCTGGCTCAGAAGGCATCGGGAGCAACTTCGTGTCGCCGTCCGACTCCGACAGCTTTCTTCTCCTCCTGCAAGAGCTGCGTGCCAAGTCCGACAGCCTGCAGCTTACCGCCGCGGTTGGAATGACGCCATTCTCCGGGTCCGATGGCGCGCCGATGAGGGATGTGTTAGAGTTCGCGAAGGTGCTAGATCGAATCGGTATGTGGTGCATTGGGGGGTCAGAGACGCTCCCGCCCTGGGTGCTTGCGGCAGAACTGATGGTGTACGATGTGTGGGGATCGACAACGCATGTGGGGCCAAACGCACCGATAACAGCCTGTGCTCCTAGCGCTTCGTAGTATGGTTCTGTCACATCGGCTGTGCAGGAATGGACTGGTGCGCAGTTCCCCGCCGACAAGGTGCGTGTCTTTGAGTCATCCATGACATTCAGGCACCATGCTGAGTCTCGGCTGAGTAGATAGTCCTCGGCCTCGCAGCTTACGGCCACAGCTTCAGAGTCACGCCGTCGAATGCGCTCGTGCACAGCCATCTCGACACCTCTGCCGCTGTCTCTGGAACCACGCCTCCGGGGCCCAACGACACAGACACGAACCCGACCGCTGTCAGTGGAACCTACACCTTTGCGGAGCTCGTCTAGACGGGGTTTCTTGACGATGAGGGGCACGCGCTGGTGAACTAAGCGATCGACGCGTGCAGTCGGACGGTGAGTTTCGTTTTGTACCGTCTTCACCGTTGTTCGAAGTGCTTAGCCCGAGGCCAGCCGTTTGCGTAGACGAGAAGAAAAAGATTATGGTCTCCTACGATGATGCAAGCTCTTTCGGTCCGTGCTCCAATGATTTCATCTCAGTACGGTATTCAAGATCCTCCAGCGGCTAAAGGACAGTACATTCTCGATTCCCATATTGCCGGATTCTCGGTCTGGGATGTCACAGGCGATCATCAGAATATCCTGATTGATTCTGTGCATAGCGCAACGGGGTTGGGAGACTGGAATTTGCTGTCGGTCATAGAGATCAACCGACTGCAATAGAGCATACACGCAAAGTTTTCTCAAATTCTTGCAAATCAGAGTTCGAATTCACGTCAGTTCTGCAGACAGATGTGGCGCTCATCTGCCTCGCGCTCCACAGCTCGTTGTTGCCGGACGTACAGCATTCAATTAACCCGAAAACTAGCCCGTAAGCTTGTTCCGTTGAGAAGTTAGTGTGTATTTGAGATAAATGGATGGATGCTCATTCTTCGTGAGCACTGAAGCTTACCCCGGAAGTAGATCAAATTTAACCATCAAACTTCCGTTTACCATCGAGATTGCCAAGAGGTCTTTTTAGCGTTGCGGAGGTGATTCTAGTGACTTAGATTGACTTGAAAATGTGTGAGATTCGCCTTGATATACCTGGAGACTTTCCCTGCTCCAGAATAAGTACGGATTCACAATAGATTGTATGCAGGTGGTCACGTGAGCCCAGTGAGCGCTTGATAACTTATAAGACACCAGCCTTGAAACGATTCAACCGCTGCGACAAGCATCCCGATCCTCCCTTCGGCTGGGGTAGTCTTCCTTCTCCCGAATCACAGCTCCGACATCCTCCAATAGAATGGACCCGAACTGCATTTCTTTAAATCAGGACAGCTTTCCTGTGCTTCAAGTTTCAAGAGTGTCAGACTTCCCGTGACCTGGCACGTGACATCAAATTTATTGCCACCAACTCACAGCAGCACCGATCTATGACCAGGCTAAGTTTCCGGTCCTACGAGCCGTCAAATCAATTTTTTGAAATACTGAAATCCTTTGTGTCTCTCTCAAAAGGGAGGGAGGCCCCCCTTTTTTTGCGCTTTGGGCGGTGGCGGCTGCATCGACGTCGCGGATCCACTCCACACGAACATAGACACGAGCTCTGCTCGGAATCACATCACGCACGGCGAGATCTCAAGCGTATTTGGCAGTAATGGGGCTCATATTTCACATCTATGGGCGTCTGATCAAGGTCAGGGAGTGGAGGGACTCCCGCTGTGGCAGTCTTCCAGTTGATGGGCGGCTCTTTTTTATCTCATGGAGGAAGGCTGTTATTGATTAGGGAACACACTATAAACGTCAGGCTTGTGCCTCCCTGGCCACACACTCTGTCGTCGACTCTACAAATGAACGCTCACACATCTGCACCGACCTCTGGACCTCTGCGTCCTGTCCTTCCGAAGGATAACACGCGCTACGACCAATACACGACTCTGTGAGCTCACTTTCGCTGTATCTGTCCTTCTGCTCATCCCCTCCTCCAGTCCTCAGCTTGGGCTCAATGGTGGGGGACTGATCCCCGTCGGTGGGCTCCGACATGCTGCCCCGCCCGCTCGCGGGAGCTGGGTGGCCTTCATTAACCCAGAAGGCAAGGCGTACTTCCTCCACGTCGAGAGCGCTCAGATCGCGGTCGTGACGGAGGCGGACCTGAACGACAGGACCATGCTCGAGCGCGCCTCGCTCTGGGTCGCCCATCTCCGCGGCCTCGCGGACAGCCTGGTGGCTGACCCTCATTCGGCGGAGGCATTTATCAGCATCAGCGGGGATGAGAGTGCTCATTCGTGTGAGTATTACATAGTGGACCATGCCGCACGCCAGGTCTTCTGGCTCGAGGAGGTGAGCAGCGACGACGTGGGCTTGCACGGAGCCGTGTCAGATCATCATCTCCGTGAGTCATCGCGAGCAGTTGACGAGCGCCGCATGAGCTGTTGTCAGACGTGCTGCTGGAGGAGCAGTATTGGACGCACCTGTGCTATTTCCCGATGCATCGTCCGCCCGTCACGGATGACGTGTTCTACACGCTCATGACCACGCTGTCGTATGGAATCGTCGACGCGATGACTTCAAGCACTTCCACGGTCTTTATGAGTGGGAATGCCCCCGAGTTGAACACATACCTCTCCGTCCTAGAGCGCTTCAAGTCGAGGGACTTGCGTGATGGGAATACGACTTGGATCGTTGGTACGGCATTCCCGATACCGTGACCCAAAATGTTTGCTGAGAATGCATAGCCCGAATCTGGCAAGCCATCTGTGCGTCCATGTTTCGATCGAGCGAGATCACAGCGAAACTGACTGACGTCTATTTATCCCAGACCATCAACGCATCTTGATACACTACGGAGAAGTGCTTGCCCGTATCGACCACGATCAGACTGTCCACGAGGTTGCAGTCACATCTAATGACACTCTAGCCATCATTCTGGCTACACTCACTTTCGGCTTCTCTCGACGCCACCAACGACGGTTGGACGACGCGTTCACGGATGAGGTCATCTTCTATAGTCGCTGGCAAGCTCTCGTCAAGAGCCTGAACGCAGAATGGGCCTCCTCCATCCACGGAAGCCTGATAAGTATCCTGTGAGTCGTCCCGCGCCCCGAGAGTCGCAGCGGGCCTGAATCACCTCACAGCCTGCATTTCCCGCTGGTGGCTATCACGGTGCCCATCATGCCCGATGTTACGCTCCCAGCTTCGATCGCCCTCTCCGTCTCGGGAATCCTCACTGGCTGTGTCCTGAGTCAAATCGGGTCAGAATTGGAAGAATTCAACCCCAGTGCTGCTGTGCGTTCCCGCTTGAGAATGAAATCAAACAGAATGATCTTGACCATCTGCAGTGTTCTTACCTCACAAACTTCAAATCCAGGACCTTCCAGCTCCAGCCGCTGGCATTCGTGTACGCCCTCCCGCGTGCATTCCAGATCTGGGGCACCCTCGCGCTCGGCGTCAACTGGGTTGCGGTGGCCATCGTCCGTCTCGGACAGATCCCGGCCCTAGTCCTCGTCGCACTGCTGTGCCTGGTGATATTCTTGTCCGCTGGTCTTTTGCGGGTGCTCGAGGCGCAGATCGAACAGATTACGGATAGGGTCGGGAGTATGTGGGCCAGACGGGTACACAGTGGAGAGTATCAGTTGATGGTGTAGGCGTGGTGGTGCTTCCCGTACGACTCTTACGATAAACATGATTGTTCTTTCATCTTCTGTTACGGCTGAATTCCATTCTTTCTGTCTGTCTGCCCTCAAGCCAGGGTCGTTCTCACTTTTCAACTCGGATCAACTCGGATCAATTCGTGACTATCAGTTTGGGAACCGCTTGAGACAAGACTGGCTACCTCCACGGCAGACCAGATTCAAGCCATCCCCTTGCTTTTCGCCAGTGCAGCCAAGAAGGTCATTGGGAGAATGCCATTCTTGCGTGGTCCATCGGCATTCATCCGCGCGACCTGCCGATCGCTCATCAAATTCGCGTGCACCTCCCCGTCCTTCATCCGCACCTGCCACACGTTGATCCCGCCCGTCCGATCCCCATGCTCGGCGGCGCACAGGTCGATCAGCGCGTGGAGCACCCGCGCGCACCAGTCGAGCTTGTCCTGCGGAATCGGGAACACGGGGAGGTTCCGCGTCTCGCGCACGACGCCGGCGCGGTCCGGGAACCCGACGAAGATGCGCGGGCAGTCGATGAGGCCCGATTGGATGTCCCATCGCGCGAGGTTTCTAAGCTGCGGGGACTCGAATTTGCGCGTTTTGAGCTCGACGTAGTGCGATGGACTCGGTTCGGCGGGGGAGTATTGGGCTGCGAGAACACCGTTCAGTCTCTGGGTGTTGAGAGGAATCTGTGTCCATTAGAGAGAACGCACCGTCGACACAGTCAACTTCGCCGACGAGTACGATATCGAGCGTGCCTAGTCGACGTTTTATACCGACCGCCCAGAGGGTATGCATATCCACATCATCGGCCATTGTGCCTCCAGTGGAAGGCCTCGAAGACAGTGTTTCAAACTTATGCCTAGACGTGGCTTTAAACCATTTTGTAGTCAGCTTGCGCAAAATGACTGACCCAGTGTAGTTCCCCTCGAGGTTCACGCTACGAGAAATGATGAGTAGCGTCTCTGGCTGAAAGGTGGTTTCTTACTCGAACCGGGTTTGGGTGCTGTCTTCCTCGAGGTACAGAGTCCCATCGAAATACGAGACGGCGAGGCTGAGGTCCGCACGCATCATTATCCTTCACAGAATCCTTACATCACATCACAAGTAACGCGGATCCTGTACGACGTACTTGGTGAGAATCCCGCGCCAGGTAACGACATCAGCCTCGAGCATTTCGGCGCTCCGTTGGGCGCCTACACACATCGCGAAAACGTTATCCAATCGACCTCCTTTGAACGCCTTGTCCTTGAGTGGTCGACGCAAAAATGCCTTCAGGCCGTCGCGGACGTTCTTTTTCAACGCTGGGGATGGATTGGCGTCGTTTCCGGTGAAGTAGCGCATAGACTCGGTGCTGTCAATCTGCAACTGCCCGTTGACCAGGGACATGCAGGTCAGCTGGGTCGCGGGACCCAGCGCTGCAGGGAGAGTGCATGCACTTGAAGGTGGATCTGAGGATGAGAGGACGCGCATGGTGGAGGTGGTACAATGCAAAGTTCTGACCAGAGGGAATTTAAAAGGCCAAGCGGGACGTTGTCATTTATCATCGAGTACGTTGCATTAGATTTTGTATGGTCATATGTATGATACACTCAGAGCCCAGAGCCCGCAAGGCGCTTATACGCACTTCGAGACGGCGTTGCTCAGGATTCCAGCATACGTCGACGCTCGGCCTTCAACGCCCCCCAAGCTTCTAGTCCACAATTGGCGGGTAGTTGGTCCCACAGCTGATCGAGAAGCGCCGCATGCCTGTGGCGCATCTCGTCAACGCACACGTCGCATACCTCGTTTCTGAACGCGGCCCAGCCGTGGGCGCGCCACACAAAGAACGGATGGCAATCCCACACGTAGTCCCGTTGGCTCGGATCCGCAGCGGGTAACAACTCCTTCGCCCGTGCACGAGCGTTTCGTCGGGCATTTGTCGACGGGCTCGGCAATGATCGACAGGATGGCAACAGTCGCTCGCGAGTGCAGATGCGCGAGCGAGAGCAGCGTGTTTTTCCGCTATAGAGCCTTTTCATACGCGTCTGAAAACACTTGCTATTGCACTGAAACTTGATTGGGATTGCTAATCAGAGCCCACACCGCCACCCGTCAATATAGACATGCCAATGCCCTCACGAGACTGCTCTCACCAATCCTGCCATCTTCCTCCTCTTGGCGCTCGGGCAGTGAAGACTTGACTCAAAAGTGTCCTGAAAATCTACCGGTCCGCAGGTCCGCCCGATGGTGAGGCTTTCCAAGCTATTTTGCTCCTCATGCGATGACCCGTAGTACAGTAGAACTCGGATTCTAAGCTTGTTTATTTTCTTCAAACAGCCTGATTGTGCGAGAGGACCATCCCATAGCTCTATTCTATCTATTCGAAGGTGAACTTGACTCTTACAATCTCCTCTGACACATCCCACAACTTGGCAGCATTAGCCTGGCAGACACGCATCAGTGAGTCGTTTTCAAAAATACAGCTGCCAAAACAGAACGTACCGGATCCGCAGAGTGTTCTTCGATTTTGTCGTTTGCGACCACTGAGTCGTCCAAGTATGCGCCAGGGCTTGCGTCGAGAAGAGGGTCGAACGCAGCAGCCACGGTCGTAGCTGCGCCCTCGGGGATCGTCTTCCACTGCATATCCTGCGTATTCGGTTGGCCGTCCGGCCCGAGGATCCCTTGGCTCTTCATAGCCTCGACCGACTCCTCCTTGTTGAGAATGTTAGTCAAGATCGCTAGTGGGGAGAGGATCAGCGGGTTGGACATGCGTCAGCGGGTGCCTCACTCCCAGGATGCAGACTGTACCCATTGATCTTTCCCTTGGACCTCCTCGAGAGCTCCGCCGCGGTCAAAACGTTGGCGGACTTGGACTGAGAGTACGCAATGAACGCCTGGTAAGTCTCCGGGTCGGGCTTCTTGAGCGTCTCAAAGTCAAGACCCTTGCACAGGGTGTGCCCGATGCTCGACACGAATACGACGCGCGGTATGAACTTGTCTGTCCAGGTCGCGAGAATCTTCGGCGCGATGAGCGCGGTGAATAGGAACGGGCCCAGGTGGTCCGTGGCCATTTGATTCTCGAGTCCGTCGACGGTCAGTTTGAACGGGCCAATCGGGGCCGCGGCGTTGTTGATAAGGACGTGGATCGGCTCTTTGTAGGAGTTGACCTCCGCTGCAGCGGTGCGCACGGCGGCGAAGGAGGAGAGATCGAGGATGAGGGTGCGAGTATTGGCGTGCGGGACCTCCTTCTTGATTGCAGCCTCCGCGAGCTTCAATCTGCGACGTGGATTGAATCAAGTCTGCCTCAACAACTATGGTGGATCGCACCGCTCATCACTGTACCCAGTGATCACGACCAGGTTCGCATATTTCGCGATCACTCGCGCAGTCTCAAATCCGATCCCGTTGATGGAGGTTCCAGTAACAATAACTGCGTCAGCATCAGTGCTGAGCCAATTCATCCAAAGTACGCCTCTACCAACCATTCTTGCCTTTGATCTCATCTGCGAAAGCCGTCGCAACGTCTTCCGCGGTGGTGTTAAAGTTGAAAGTAGGGTAGGACATTTCTGCGGGTGTCTTTGGGGCGGTCGTGTTGTGCCTAGGCGGGTCGCTCCCTTTCTATTTCAAACTTCGCTTGTGCTTCTGTTGCACTTGGTTCTGTGCTCGCGCTTCCGGACTGAGTAACGGCCTCGGCCGACGGCGGCTCATGATGCAACGCGTGCTTAGCAATCCCGCCCGAGAAGTTCTCTCATTAATAAGTCCGGTATCCAAAGTCGTCCATCTACCTCTGGTCCGGAACAAAGGCTTGCCAGTTCATAAGCGAGCGGAGTCATTGAGTATATATGGCTGTGGTAGGAATGCGGGCGTCATGTGTGCATTATGACGGGGGAGCTTGGCGGCCGATTTTGCCCGGTTTGTTGTGTGCAGAATCGGCAATGAAGCTTTAGAGAAGATTAGGTTATTCAATTCTGATTTGTATCGGCATGGAGCGTACCGGAAGAGACCCGAAACTCCTCATCAGGCTCTTGATCATATGCCAGGTCATCGCACCGGGTTCATCTATGATTAATCAGTAGTCGCCGAAGCCGGAAGTGACACAAAATTCACAAACAGAACATTAAGATCCCAAACTGATCTCGTGCCCCTGCATAACGTTCACAGCAAGTATCGGGTTTGGGTTCAATTGATTATCAGTAAGCGAGCCTTGACCAAGCTGTATATTCGAGTGGCACTGGGAGGCCGTTAAGAGGACATTCAAAGATTATCTCGTGGTTTCGGTTCGCGACTATCTCAAGAATGAGCATGGCAAGAAAAAGATGTCATCAGGAGATACAAGATGATCATACTTCAAGCAATGCGAGCATCCATTCGGCTTGGGCAAGCTTTTCTTTTTCATTGTCCCATAAATCACCCAGATGATCTTTGGGATGAGACAGCCTTTGGCTACCAGGGCATTCAAAAATTGTGCCAGATTTATCTGAACAGGATAAAATCGTAGGAGATGCTTCCAGTGAGTCCATAGCAAGATACAAGTATAGAAGAGGAATTCCTCCTGGTACTGTGGAATGCTTATCAAAAGTGGTGTAGCCCCTCATCGTCACTCATAGCAGCTCTATTAACACGTATACACAGCCTCTGTGGAATCAGCAGTATGCATATCTTCTCATTCATTCAAAGCACGCGACATCGGATGAGTAAACCAGATCTGAACTTCCAATATGGCTGTCTCTATGGTGGGCAGACGCAAGATGCACATTGAGTCATGATGCAGGAAACATGAGGTGAATTTATAACAAGCGATCCGGAGAAGTGATTCAGACTCGAAGCGCTCCGGCTATGCATCCCCGCAAAGCAATCCACATTGCTCCGCGCAAACTCTTTAAACTATTCATCCATCGATCCGGCCCGTTGACCGTGGCTCTATGACAAACGATTAGGACCGGTTTCTCAGTCCGAAAAGCCTATATAACCCGCACAGAACACTGTCGGATGTCACTCACTCACTCCACTTCTTTTCACTACATACCGGAGAGCAAGTATATCAATGGATTCATCCCCAGCAGAGCTGCAAATCGATATCGTGATCACATCCTCAGTGCGTAGCGTCTCTCAAGCGTATCTAATCGATTCCGCTCTGTGCAAGTGTTTAACGACCATCTAACTTTTGTTCTTTTGACCAGTTTTCCACCAAGCCGGGAATGGGCGACGAAATGGAGACGCTGCTCGGGAAAATTCTAGCACACGTGAAGCAGAACGAGCCTGGGACGCTCGAGTGTTCGATTGCGCGTAACGGGAGCACGGAGAGCTTCGTCACGTGGGAACGGTGCGGCCATTTTTTCTTGGTTTCCCGCCTCCGTGCTGCTGATGTATCCCCTTTCACTTGTCTAGATTCAAGGACACCGATGCGTTGAAAGTTCATTCGCAAAGCCCGTTCTTGGCTGAGCTCATGAATAGCGGGTTGCTGGAGAAGGTAGGCAAGCCCGCGTGGTCGCGGGATCGTTGCGGGGCTGATCTTCTTTGCAGCCGCCCGCGGTGTTGTTCTATAAATACATTCGGCCGACGTTGTAATTCCAGTTGTAATCAGTAGTAGTCGTGTCGCTGAATCCTCGTGTGTAAATCGGCTGAAGAGCTACATAGGAAACCCTCCGCTTATTAAGTCAGTCCGGAATAGTGGGAACCCCACTTAAATCGCGTCTTGCAGATTGAGCCTCAGGCAGGCATCCAGATCTCGCCGTCCAAGGGACTCCCGCAAATCGGGTCCAGCGGGACTTTAGAAGTTGCGGGGCCCAGCGCTGCAGGAAGAGTGTCTTTACTCGAAGGTGGATCTGAGGATGAGAGGATGCGCGCGATAGAAGAGGAACAATGCCAAGCTGCGAACAAAGCAAATTTAGCATTTCTCATCCAGTACGTTGGAGTAGATTATTATGGCAGTCATACTTATGATACAATCAGAACCCAGAACCTGCAAGGCGCTTAAACGCTAGCTTCATGCACTTCCAGACGGCCTTATTCAGGACTCCAGCATACGCTTCCGCTCGGCCAGCAACGCATCCACCTCAGTTACCACCGCCATCACGCGGTTCTCCCCCCGCGGGGTACCTACTGGGTACCCTCAGACGTCTTGCTGAGGGTACCCAGTAGGTACCCCCTGGCGGGGGGTGGGGGGGCCATTTAGTCGATTTAGTAGCGGGGGCATATGCGGGGGTCAGGAGGAGGGGGGGTGTATGTAGCATGTGACTTGTCCATAAGAGCGGGTAGCTGGGCGGGAAAAAAAAATCCAATCACATGACGCGCTGCATGGGCGGGATGGCGGGATAAAAAAATCACGTGATGCGCTGCACCAAATATTACCAAAATGCTGGCAGGGGTTGGCGGCGTCATTGGCGGGGTCACTACCACCCCCCCGCACACCATGGCGGGCAGTGGGCGCATTATCACGTGACTTTTTGGGCACCTTTTTTGCAGCATTTGGCATGATTTTGGAAATGCTGCTTGATACATTGCATGCTGTGGCAGACAATGGGCGCAAAATCACGTGATTTTCCGCCAAAAAAATGGAAGACTCCCCAAATCATCCCAGTATAATTTCCATAGGTAAATAGGCTAGTTAAACATGAACTTGAGCTTAGAAAAACCAAAATGCACCCTGCACAATGGGATTGGTGACACACTTGATCCCATCATTTGGCAGGGCCTGCCGCAGGGGCTGCCGCGGGGGGTGCCGCGGGGGGTGCCGCAGGGGGTGCCGCGGGGGGTGATGCGGGGGCTGCCCCAGGGTTGGTCTGTTATGATCCATTTTTGTTCATTGAAGATCTTGTAGAGGTGAGCAGGGCAACAGGCCAACTGGGAATTTATAGGAAGACATTGAAATTGATGCAGGGGTCAGATGCGGGGCCCACTGCAAGGTCTACTGCAGGGGCAGGGGTGCATTATATCAAATTTCGATGTATCTATTCTGGCCATGGCCATAGAATGTCACATAATTATCCTTCAATTTGGCAGGGGTTTCTTGGTATGGTCTGCAGCTAAAGATATTTGATTCCCTTGTGCTTTAGCAGAGCCTGGGATATTGAAAACATGCAATAGCACCTGTATAATCTGTCTATGTAGGGTCAAATACAAGTTATAACTTGGTACATTTGGGCATGGTCTGCTCAAGCTATTAGGTCAAATTTAATGTTTGAAAAATGCGCAACTTGATTTGTTTGGCAAATCCCCCAAGGGAGTTTTCCATGTGCAGCCAAATTGATCGCCAGGAATAGCTACTGCTCCTTGTCCCTGTCTGTTTGCTTCCAATAGTCTGTCTGCTCCCAAATCTTCCTCTCCATTTTCAGGATATCTGATACAGGTGTTAGGATTGTTGATTGATGGATTTCATATTCCTTGTCTACACACCATTTAGACACTTTAATGGATGTGATAATACTGTGAACACTAACAATTGATTAGGCAGCACTTTTGTCCATCCAATCCTTGCAGGGGCTGGGGCAGGGTTGATGGTGGGGGCTGCCGCGGGGGCTGCTGCGGGGGGTGCCGCGGGGGGTGCCCAAGCCTCTGCCAGCCTACCCAATGTGGATCAACTACAGGATCACTTTCCAAAGCTTCTGTACTGCAACCCGAGTGACTTCCAGGTTACCTTTACCCAATTCCAGTGACACAACTTGCCTGCTCTTGTTTCTGGCCGACAATTGATTTTATAAGCTTGAGTGTGTATGTGCACTTTTTGGTGGGAAAGGAGGCCATTTGGTGAGGGGCAGGGCACCGAAACATTGTCAAATACCACATTAAACATGACCAGTGGCTTACATCTCTTCAAACTGGCCCCTATCTCATGTTTATCAAGACCCTATTTTTCGGACCCATTTCAAGTTTTTGAATGGTTCCAGGGTCCAGGGCTCTCAGAATTTGTTTCAGACACTGCCAAGGGGTATATCATTCAGCTGTATTGAGTTGTTCATTTGTAGAAAATATATTTTTTGCAATACCCAAAGTGAACTATGTTGAACCATTATCTATGTAGGAACCTTGAGCAACTGTGAACTGTTTTCATGTTTCGAATTTTGGATGGACAAATGATATGAAATACCTACATATTCAACAAGAACAGCATAGGGAGACCTTATTCCGATGGTTTTCAGCTGCATAACTGTAGAAACAGTGTCAGAAGAGCGGGAAACACTTAGGTACGACGTTTATACAGGTTCTGATTGGCTGGTGACTTGACGTGTTCCGAGCTGTCAGATTATGTAATCTTACATATGAGAAGATGGCAGGGGCAAGGCACCGGTGCAGCGGGGGGTGTGGCAGGGGGTGTCAGCCTGGCGGGGGTGCATGCGGGGGTGCAGTGGGGGGTGCCAGTTTGGCGGGGGGTGCCTGCAGGGGTGCCAGTGGGGGTGCAGGTAGAGTTGCAGGCAGTGAGTTATGGCAAGAACGTATACAGTCCCAGTAGCAAAAGCAATCATGTATGTTTCTGCAGTTTGTCTTGCAAGTATCCAAGCTCTAAGTGGAAAGAATTTTGTATATGAAATCTGAATTCATGCTCAATCTCTGGCTATTGTGAGACAACTTATTAGTGAGTTAGTTCATCCTCTTATATACGACCCAGGAATGAATTGAGGGCATGTCAAATCCGCTATGTTCCATCTGTTCATGTTGCAGCTTGAGAAAATCATTTGCAAAGCATCACAGAACTTCTGATTTTCAATGAGTCCCAGTCAGGAAGTGAGACATTCAATGTGTACTTGACATGTGGTACAATGTGCCGCAGGGTAAGATTACACTGTGCTAACAGTGTGAACAATTGACTAATAGCCATGTATGTAGAATGAGCGCACCAAAAAATCAATGAGATGACAGTGGACCCAGTGCAGCCAACCTACCCACCCTGCCGGTCAACACATGAACAAATCATAACTTGTATTTGACCCTACATAAACAGATTATACAGGTGCTATTGCATGTTTTCAATATCCCAGGCTCTGCTAAAGCACAAGGGAATCAAATATCTTTAGCTGCAGACCATACCAAGAAACCCCTGCCAAATTGAAGGATAATTATGTGACATTCTATGGCCATGGCCAGAATAGATACATCGAAATTTGATATAATGCACCCCTGCCCCTGCAGTAGACCTTGCAGTGGGCCCCGCATCTGACCCCTGCATCAATTTCAATGTCTTCCTATAAATTCCCAGTTGGCCTGTTGCCCTGCTCACCTCTACAAGATCTTCAATGAACAAAAATGGATCATAACAGACCAACCCTGGGGCAGCCCCCGCATCACCCCCCGCGGCACCCCCTGCGGCACCCCCCGCGGCACCCCCCGCGGCAGCCCCTGCGGCAGGCCCTGCCAAATGATGGGATCAAGTGTGTCACCAATCCCATTGTGCAGGGTGCATTTTGGTTTTTCTAAGCTCAAGTTCATGTTTAACTAGCCTATTTACCTATGGAAATTATACTGGGATGATTTGGGGAGTCTTCCATTTTTTTGGCGGAAAATCACGTGATTTTGCGCCCATTGTCTGCCACAGCATGCAATGTATCAAGCAGCATTTCCAAAATCATGCCAAATGCTGCAAAAAAGGTGCCCAAAAAGTCACGTGATAATGCGCCCACTGCCCGCCATGGTGTGCGGGGGGGTGGTAGTGACCCCGCCAATGACGCCGCCAACCCCTGCCAGCATTTTGGTAATATTTGGTGCAGCGCATCACGTGATTTTTTTATCCCGCCATCCCGCCCATGCAGCGCGTCATGTGATTGGATTTTTTTTTCCCGCCCAGCTACCCGCTCTTATGGACAAGTCACATGCTACATACACCCCCCCTCCTCCTGACCCCCGCATATGCCCCCGCTACTAAATCGACTAAATGGCCCCCCCACCCCCCGCCAGGGGGTACCTACTGGGTACCCTCAGCAAGACGTCTGAGGGTACCCAGTAGGTACCCCGCGGGGGGAGAACCGCGTGATGGCGGTGGTAACTGAGGTGAACGCATCCCAATCTTCGAGTCCACAATTGGCGGGCAATTGATCCCACAGCTGGTCCAGGAACGCTGCATGCCTGTGGCGCATCTCGTCAACACACACGTCACAGACTTCATTTCTAAACGCAGCCCAGTCGTGGGCGCGCCACACAAAGAACGGATGGCAATCCCACAGGGAGTCCCGTTGGGTGGGATCCGCAGCGGGCAGCAGCTCCTTGTGCATCCGCGCCAGCCGAGCGCCCGAGCACGAGCGTTTCGTCGGGCATTCGTCGACGGGCACAGCGATGATCGACAGGATGGCAATGGTCGCCCGAGAGTGGATGTGCGCGAGCGAGAGAAGCGTGTGCTGAACGTCCTGCGAGAGCTCATGCCAGTCCGCGCAGCTCTTTATCCGCGCGTGCGAGTACGTGCCCGCGCTGTAGTACGCCCACGGGAGGAGCCATTTGACACCAGTGCACTCGAATACAGCAATCGCGCGCAGATCCATCTCAAGGACACCATCGATGTACCCGATGCTGTTGACCAGCGGTGTATCGGGGTCATACTGACCCCGCCTCGTGCAGAAGGCTGTCTCGAGATGCAGCACAGCCCGCCGGAGCAGGTAGCCCACATCGTACTTGTGCGCAAGCCGTAGAATGCCGAGGACAGCATCATAGCCGACTGGCGCGGGCGGCGGCATGAAGAAGCTATGAGAGTCGACTACAGAGCGTGGGATGCTTCGTGCAGCGCCACGCACCTCGAGTCGAAGATCGCCCGCAGAAACACCTCGACCTCATCCTTGCGATCATGCAGCACGACGACCTGCGTACCCTCCAACGTTTCCGTCTCATCGACCGGCGGCTGCGGGATGCCAAACATCGACTCGAAGACCGTCGATCGGGCAGCGAGGATCGCGCGACTGACGCGGAAGACGGTGTCCTCCGCTTGCAGGACGACCATGCCTTTCGAGAACCAAAGATCCGATACCCTGTTCACCGGGGCGCGTTCTTGGTGGTCGGGGACCATGGTCGGAAGCGAGGATTGCATGCCTGTGGCGATGTCGCCATCACCTCGCGTGGATCAGACCGTCCCCTGCATGCGGGAGTTAATTATGTAAGGAATGATCGGCGTGCGTGCTGTCACTGTGACGGCGCGGCTCTCCTCTTTGCAAGCGACGCTTCTTTCATTGAGAACCGCTAAGCACGCGCAACGCAATTCGTCCATGCAAATCGGCGCGTACTCAGCATCCATCCATGTTGATGGAGAGCCGCTCCCGGAGTACGGACTGGAGACTTCAGCGGATGGAAAGGAGGTCTCATGCTGGATCCCTTCAGAAGCAGGCAAGGTGGGTCGATCCTCCCGCGTACTGACCACTGGACCTGATGGTTCTGCCAGGCGTTCACTCCCAACTTCAGGGACTCGGCTCCGTCCCTCAAATACACCACTCTGGCGAAGCTAAACGTCGACGACGTCCGTTGCCCTGGCACCTACCTTGGGAACTTGAGACCTGGCCACAGCGGCCGGTTAAGTCACCAGCCAGGTCACGTTCTCTCCGAGAGCAAAATCGAAACAATCGCAACTGGTCCCTACAGCAGGCGCCAGATTGTTTTTGGAAGCCGCGTTCTGACCGGTGCGTCTGGCACGCAGTAACTTCGTCCGCCAGACTAAGACTAACTGCAGATGACGATGCATACCTCGACCAATCCATTTCACCTCACGCCGGAACCATTCAAGTTGCCTTCTCCCACTGCGTAAGACACGCGAACACAGACATTGCGAGTGCCTTCCATGTACCGAAGGCTAACGCCATCCACGAGCGCTCCAAGAAAGCGGCAGCGCATGTCGTTGAGTACGTCCGACGAGTGCATTCCTCCCTAACCTCCCTCAACTGCTGTCAGATTTGGTCCTGAGATCGGCAACGACGGCCACACATTGAACAGGACTAGCTCTTGCGATCATGTCCGCACCCTAGCCAGAATGGTCTTCAAATACCGGCCAATAGGTGAGATCTTGCGTCACATCAATCTCAATTTCTCTTTAATCTTTCGCGAGAACTGTTGAGGGCGCAAGGCATCGCACCGCAGCTCAAACCCAAGACCACCCCCGTCGACAATCCGACCGTTCTCGATCTGACCCTGGACGAGGATGCGGATGACGGAGAGGAGATCCAGAGACTTGAGGTATGCTTGCCACTAGGGTTTGACCATAGACCCCGATTTCGTGTGTTTCAGGCACGGCTTCACTCGTTGAGAGAGAAGAATCCGAACAAACGGAAAATCAAGGACGAACCCGATGTCGGCGGCTCGGTCAAGCGCAAGAAAATCAAAAACGAAAGTTCCTCTTTCAGGCTGGGAGAAGTCATTGATTTGACATGATAACGATTGGTCTCAAACACTATCTAAGATACTTGTTATGCTACTCACAGAGGTAAAATACTATCACATAATTCATCGAATCAAACGTGGGTTCAACGCGTCCGTCGAGAGCAGCCACAGCTCGAGCGCACCGTCACGTGCTACCTCATAAAGAAACACCAGTTGATCATGCCAGCATTATGCTCCCTTGAATCTGAGCTAAGCTCAAAGCTGCGGAGAGAAATGTCGCTTCCAATGGATGAAGATATACAATATTGGTGCATTGGATGCTTGTAATCGACGACATACGAATTAAAGAGATACAGTTTAGGAATGCCCGATTTTCAAAGATGATCCCATGAGGTTCATTCCTTCCCTCCTGCCGAAGATGCGGACGACGCGCTTAGTAGTGACCGCCCGAGAGCTGCAGATAGCGTCAGACACGAGCTCAAAGCAGCAGTAGCGGCACGCACCTTGGCCTTGTCAAGGGCAAGGGAGTGGCCCTTGCCAGCAGAAGTGACGTCGAGGCCGGAGAAGTCCCAGGTCCCAGTGCAGGCACCGCAGTCGATGACGAGACCGTACGCGTTCTTGGTGCCGGAGACAGTTGTCGGGGAGCCGGAGAAGCTGACGCCGGAGATGGGTCCACCAGATCCGGGCTTGCCGTTGTTGGCGGGGTAGCTCTGAGTGATCAGGACGCCGTAGGAGGTGATCCCAGAGAGCTTGTTGCTGCCAGTACATTAACACAAGCAGAGGCCGAGTACCTGCAAAACGCACCCGTCGTAGACGACATTAGAGACCTTGGCACCTTTGGCAGAAGCCTGAACCTTGATGCGGATACCATACAAGCTGTTGGTGACAGTGTTGCGGAGCGCCTTGAAGTTGGTCACGCTCTTTCCGGAAGCGATGGAGCCGATGGAGATCCCGTGGCCGCCGGAACAGTTGTTGTCCTGGAAGACGACGTTGTTGCCGGAGTTCAGTGCAAGACAGTCGTCCTGGTTCTTCACCGTGCAGGACGAGATCGTGACGTCGCTCGCGCTCACGTCGAACGCGTCGGTGTTGTGTCCACCCTTGGAGTCACCGAGAGCTAGGCAGCAGGTCAATAACACGAACCGGATTTCGAATGAAGCAATGGCGCTCACAGTTGTCGACAGTGACATGAGAAATGGTCGCAGCACCGCCGGAGGTGCCGACGGAGATCGCCTGAGCCGGCGAGTTGAGGACGGTGAACTGCTGGAAGGTGCCGTAGCCCTTGACCCTAAAGCACCAGTTGAATATACGCCCCGCTACAGGAAATCAGGCACATACTTGACGAAGGGGTGGGGCTTGAAGGATCCGCCGTTGGTTCCCTTCCCGTCCCAGTACGAGGCCCCGTTGCCGTTGATCTTGTGGTTTCCTCCGTTGAAGTTGATCGCGGGGGTGTTGAACGTGAAGAGAGGACCCTGAGCTGCCGAACCAGTCAGCACAGCAAAAACCGCGGCATCAGCCAAAGTCACGTACTCGAAGTCTTTGTGAAAACGACGTCACCAGCCAAGGTAACGGTTGCACCCTTTGCGGCCTGGAATCACGCGTCAATTGAAGATGAGCTGGGAGAAAGAATAAATTGATGCGTACAGCGATGGTGATCGTGTTTCCAGCGGGCACAGTGAAGCCCTGGATAATGACGTTGGAGCACCCGCTCAGATTCTTCGAGCTGGCTACGCTGTTGACCGTGCAGGACGCGCGCTTGTCGTTCTCGATGATGGTCATGTTCCCCGGAAGGGCAAGCGCCGCACCGACGAGGGCAGACAGCTGGAGGAAAGCAACGATGGAAGGCATGTCGAGAAGTAGCAGTGGAAGGACGAGGAGAGGATGGTGTTTTCTGGACGGCTAGATGCTCGTTTTTATATCGAATTGCGTTGTAGCCCCACCTGATGACGATGGACCATTTGTCGACACGTCAACCCATGAGGGCATTTCCCCTAACGTGACCAAGTCCGAGTCCGAGGCCTTCAGAATAGTCCGTCGCGTATAGTCGATTGAGCAAAAGACCAATTCCTCCACGTGCCAAGCAACCCGGCCGCCTAGACTCATCCGCATGATCGCGATCCCGCCCGGGGTTGGCAATATTGGCGAGTATTTTGCGGAGCAGTGAAACCTCCCCTCAAGCTCACAAGATTTGCGTCCTCGTCAAAACTGGCGGGGATGTTTTCTCGGGAGATATCGTTCCGCACACTGTCCACCAGCGATCCGCCACCGGCGCCACCGAAGATGACGCGGTTGTCATGCATTTGTCCCGATGCCGAGAAGTTTCCAGGGCGGATAAACCCGGTTGTAGCCCTTACTCCAAAATGGCTTCCTTTCATCCGCGGCAGCTGTGAGTGATCCGACCCATGATGTGTCATATGTGTCATATGTAACAAAACACAGTGACGAAACAAGGACCTGCAGGTACTAACTCCAAAAATTATCCTGGCCACAGTCTTGTGGATCGACTTGGGAAATTTTACGAACAGTCCCATCTGTGCTCTATATAATGCGAGATTCTGTTGGAGACGTCATAAGGAAATTTTTACTTGCAGGCAACCGGGGAATTACGAAGAGGAAGTTTTCTCATCGAGAATCCGAAAAAGATCCGTCAAGACCCAGGGTCGATTGAGATTGATGGGAGATTCACCGCCAGTTCAGCTCGAGGAATATGGAGGGGGTCTAAGCCCCCGGGCCGTCGGGCCTGGACGTGCTCGGTGATCGGCTGACCGCCAAGCTGCCGAAGCAGCCCAGGCGCGGTGTTGCGAATATAAGCAAGGATGTCTGATGACTGCGCCGACCCGGAGCGAGGAAATAGAACTTCGAGCGTCGGCCGACGTATCGCTATCCATGGTTTGATACGAGTGCGACCAATCTGACTGGTAGGTTGACTTGAATCTCTTTTGGAACGCTTTGTGAGTTCGGGTGAACATGGGACGTTTCAATCTCCTCTGTAATTCCCGCAGAAGAAAAATGAAAGTTCATAAAAGTATGTCAATTGGTTCAGAAGCTTGTCTTGCAAAAAATATAAGCGAGTAATACATCCCCAGTTTACATCGAATAAACAGATAGTTTATCCTAGAGATTCTATCGTTTTCTCGAGTAGTCCGAAACTCGCTGCGTGACTAGGAACTTCTGCTGCGTCTTGTGAGCTGAAGTAAGAAAAGGAGCGAGTCCTTGACAGAACCATCCGGCTAGCCCACCTGGTCGAGGCACTGGCCCCGTGGGGAAGCTTCTTTATTTCGAAGCCACATTGAAGCGGACCGGCGGGTTTATTCCTCCGTTTTTCGGAGGGAGTTCCGCCTTAGTTTATTAGCATATGGTCGACAGTCGTCCTTATTGTGAAAAGTCATCGTGCGTACTCCGCTCAGTGCCTGTGTATTAGTCAAAGTGCACGGACAGGCAGAGAGCGGCATCTCTCAGCCAGTTCAGGGAATATAAGGCTGTAAACGACATGATGATCAAACGGAGTGTATGCGGGGAGACCGAACAAATCTAAGGGCACATCCGACTGAGTTTGAAGCGCATCTACCGCCCAGACGCTATAGCAAGGGTAATTCTATCGACAGACGGATTTGACTGAAATGCATCCCAACGGTCGTATAAGATGTGATGAGGACGATAGGGATGGACGAGGAGCTCCAATTATCCCCAATAAGGCTAGGGCCAAAAACATCAAATCCCCCAAATTTCGGCCCGGCAGAATCTTGCCCAGATTAGGGTCAGTTTGCCTGGCCAAGCGCCCACCTTTGGGGTATAAATTAGTCACACTCTGTGACATATGCGCCAGTAGCCGAATTTTCTTTTGTCTCGCAATCGGGGTCAGACACAAGTCAGCAATCAAGTACTTGGTAACATCCACCATACAGTCACGATGGAATCTCCTTTCGGCTCATACATCGGTACAAACTACGCTCCCAGCGCTGGAGAGCTGTGCCAGATCTTTCACTTCCTCAAGGACCCCCTCGATCGCTTGAGTTCGCTCGACAGGGAGATCGCACACGTAGCCGCCACGCTCAGCCATCTCCAATCAGAGCGACACGTTCTCCAGCAATTCGTTGCCGCGCACCAGGCGCTAACGCACCCCATCCGCCGAATCCCCCTTGAAATCCTGCTTGACATCTTTGCCGCGTGCCTGCCCACGCACCGAAACCCAGTTATGAGCACCGCCGACGCACCGCTCCTCCTCGGCAGAGTGTGCAGCTCCTGGCGGCAGATCTCTACAACCACACCGACGCTGTGGTCCCGCCTCCATATTGTCGAGCCTGGGTTGCCGTGCCAAAGTCTTGAGGCTGCCTCGGTCGACCACGGCACAGCGAATGATGCAGAGAGCGCTCGCTCTGAGTTTGAAGCGCGGATGAGGCTCAGGGTGGACGCAGTGAAGCTTTGGCTGCGCAGGTCGGGCGAGGCGCCGTTGTCGTTGTCCCTCCTCTGCAACACGGATCTGCGTTCGGATGGTGAAAGCGCGATACTGGAAGTGCTGCTCGCCGTGCGCCATCGGTGGGAACGGATAGAGTTGGCTGGCCACTTGTCGATGCGTCAACTGCAGGAGGACTGGGGCTCTGATGACGTCGGTCAACTACAGAGTCTGCGGCTGACCATCGACAGGGCGCCTGTGTCTAATCGCATTTCTCAGTGGGGAAAGTTGAATCTCCTCCGAGCACCTCAACTCCGAGAGTTGCATGTTGTCGGGGACACCGTCTGGCTATTTCCGCTCAGGCTGCCTTTGAAGTGGGATGAGCTCATTGAGCTCAATTTGGAGGTCTCAGTCACCGCAAATATCTCCAGCGCTGTACTGCAGGACATCCTCAAATTATGCCCCAGGCTTAAAACCCTACGTTCTTGGGCATGGGATGGGAACCCACGGCTGGAATCTGGCGGTATCATCACACACCACGCTCTAGAGACGCTGGATCTCCATTATACCAGAGGTCTAAGGCTTATAGTCAGTTTGGAACGTCTGTGTGGGCGCTCTCGGTTCCCCAATCTGCGCAACTTCAGATTTTCCGGGTACACTGATGAGCAGGTGCACTTTGACTTTGCCCCTTTCATTCTTGCTTGCACACGGCTTGAGTCGGTGCATGTCGGCATCGACCTATTTTCAAAAACGACACTGGAAGAGTTTCTCATCTCCTTGCCTCCCACTTTATGCTCTCTATGCATCACAGAATCAAGGATATACGACCGGAATCTAAACGTCTTCGACAAAGATGCACTCTCTCTTCTAGTTCCTACTCAAACAAGCCCAATTCCCTGTTGTCCCGGTCTCCAGAGTTTCACAGTTGGACCCTGCGTTCGATTCTCGGGTGCATCTCTGCTATCTTTCATTCGCTCTCGGATGACTTCGACCACAAGTGTCCCCCTGAAACATGTCTCAATCGCTTTCCCCGGCGTCATTCAAAAAGATATTCTGCTTGCTTTGCAGAATTTCGTTGCGGCTGGTCTGAATGTGGACATTCAACACAAGGTGGAGCTGTCCGCAGATAATATGTTTACTCCTTGGACCGGAATCACAGTGAAGTAGTCAATCCGCTCTATCTCATCTTGTAATTAGGTAGAATCCAAAGATGGATATCGGCTACGAGCTCAGAAATCAAGTGCTCCATTCCACATCGGACGGACTGCAGCACGCACGTCGTCCTTCCACATAGTTTAGATCCAGAGTCGAGTGATGACATCTGCAGTAAGGCAGTTTACGTATCTTCGATCCCGTGAAAGCGAAATCCAGACAGTACTTGAATCATTGTGGTAGCGTCAGAGTACAACGGTAACAAAGATGTTCCCCGCAACATTAAATAAACTTTGTTCCCGTTCAATGCTTCGATGGTGGCTGTGTGACACGGACGTCAATCATCGACCGCCCACCTTGGCCCATCCCCCCAGCCTTCTTCCCGTTCTTCACCCACGATGCAGTCCATGATCCACTTCCCCCCACCCCACCGTGCGATCGAGAATGCCGAAGACTGGAACGACGGCTGGGAGAAAGTCCTGCGCCTGCCGCAACTCGCGCCAGCCAGAGCCCCGTACTTCGTCTACGGGTCGATGCTGCACAACATCCGGATGGACGCGGAGGACGCGGTGCAGGACATGATGTTCCATCTCGACGAGATGAAGTCGCTGACGCTCTCTGCGCAACGCATGCTCGCCATCAAAGCCGTGCAGCATCTGGCGAACGACGACTTCGAGCGGCGCTGGCTGGAAGCGAGCCCCGCCGAGCGCAGGAAGCACCTCATGTTGGCCTTCGTCAAGTCCTGTGGGAACTCGGATGGGCTGAATTCTGCCCGCACATCGTGTGGTGTCGAGCTGCGCCTAACGCGCCTCCGATTGCTTGGGCGCGCCTTCATCGATCTGCTGCAATCGGCGATCATGCTGGATGGGACGATGACCTCCACAGAACCAAAGCGGATCGCGAACCCGGACTGGGATCGATTTGAGGCGAAGCGGAAAGCTGATGCACATGCGACGAATGAGGAGAAGCTCGCACTTGCACAGGTCGTGCTATTGCGTACGAGGCTCATATGTGCGCACCCTCATCCTCAATCTTTGTCCGGGCTGGAGCTGATGCTTATCGAAGGTCAAGTGTTGACTTATACCCTCGATTCGTTCCATGGCAACGAGATCAAAGATCTTGTTGTGCTCAAGGACAGTCGCGAGCTGCAGAAGCGTCGGGCGAGCAAGACACCTGAAGAAAAGGAGATTTACAAACGGATGTATGGGCTGAAACTTGCTAACGAGATCATGAGCGAGGAAGACGCTGGTAAAAAGGAACGTCTCAGCCACCGTCAATTGACGTGTTCACGAACCGGCTGTCCGGCGAGGGTCGCAGAGCTTAACACCAAAGGCACCCCCGCCATCAAGTTCCTGCGGTGCAGCCAATGCTGGGTCAAGCTCAAGCGTCAGGTTTCATATTGCTCCCGGTTCGCCGAGCTTCTCCGATTTCTGTCACCTGTTTGACAATACGGCAGAGAGTGTCAGAAGGAAGATTGGTCGTTGAGACACAAAGCCATCTGCGGGAAGGCGATGGACTTTGAGATGGCGTCGTCAGCCAGCAGCAGTCTCTCGGCCATACTCAAGTCTTCCAACGTCGCACCGTCTGACATCCTCGCCAATCAGATCGAGCTGTGCACCAGCACACCGTGTGCAGACTATTTCATCCTGTCGCCAGAGAAATTCGATTTCGAAGGGATTTCGTTCGCCCACACTCCGTCCTTCTCCGTCGCATTCCGCAAGTGCAGAGACCACGCATTCGAGACGCGTGACCCGACGTCATTGGCTCGCATGGCGCACTTCTTGTGCTGGAGCTCGCTCGTCCCGGGTTCGGAACGGGCCGGCGTCACACCGAGGGTGATCGTGGTCCAGCTTGCCATGGAGTTTCAAACGTCGCCGGAGGGACTCAATCTGGGTATCCTGGGTATGCAGAAGTTGCAGAAAGCTGATCCGTGGAAGCGGCCGTAAGTCCTCCTCTAATGCGACTTGAGATCATTTTGACGTGAGGTGTAGTCCGCTTTTGCATGGTACGCCACCTGATGATTGGGAAGAGGCTTGTGCTCCCGAGTGGAAGACCGTTGTTATCAATCTTATCGAAAAGTGAGCAATTGTTTGTAGAATGGCCAAGTGTATCGATAGTTGTGTTGCGATGAATGTAGCTTTCTTGTAGTTTCTTGATTCCCAGGTTTCATTCGGGAGTCTATCGAGGACTGATGCATATTAGTCTATGTGATTGAACTGTATGCGCCGGATGCCGGATAAAATTACCTTAGAACTCAAGGCGATCATCCAATAGAGCTGATACGTGCTGCAGGTCCCAGCGGAAAGCAACACACGTTGTTCGTGAGAAGGATCAACATGGCTCTATCTCGTGACATCTGATCGCATCGGGACGGTGGCGGCTCATCGTCAGACTCATCATGTCGCGCTTGCTGAGACCTCAATAGTGAAAGCTACGGCATGCGTAAGATTCCTCATCTTACACAGTCACGATTTGGAGCCTATATCTAAAGCGGGAAGAACTTGACTCAGAGCAGATGGCATCGCTGGGAGTCGAGTCACCCGGCACTGGCCGGTCGGAGCCGGTTTCATCTGAGGAGGTATATCATCTTGAGCTAGTATGCGCCTGCTTTCTCGCGCTCTGACGACGAGCCGCAAAGACTATCGACTCCGCCATCGTCCCGCCGTTCATGCAGTTGTGGAGATTAGACTTGGACATTGACTGGATCATCGACCGATTACTTGATGGTACGTTCCTCGCGTATTCATGGATTGCCATCTGAGAGGGGACTGCAGTGCGGGGAAACCGCCCGGGAAAGGCGGTAGCGTTGCAGGAGGTCGAAATCCACCATCTGTGCATCAAGGCACGCGAAATCATGCTCAGTCAGCCGACCCTGCTCGAGCTAGAGGCGCCAATCAAAGTCTGCGGCGACGTCCACGGGCAGTACCACGACTTGCTGCGGATATTCGAGTACGGGGGATACCCGCCCGATGCGAATTACCTGTTCCTAGGCGACTATGTGGACCGCGGTAAACACTCGCTCGAGACGATATGTCTGCTGCTGGCGTACAAGATCAAGTATCCCGAAAACTTCTTCCTGCTGAGAGGAAACCACGAAAGCGCCGCAGTGAATCGCATATACGGCTTCTATGATGAATGTGAGTTCACAACTTCTTGATATCGAAGCCACTGACTCGGCTTGCTAGGTAAAAGACGTTACAGTACAAAACTCTGGCAGACATTCGGGGATTGCTTCAACTGTTTTCCAATCGCAGCTGTCATCGGCAACCGGATATTTTCGATGCACGGCGGGTTGAGCCCGCTTCTCAGATCGATGGATCAGATCCGCCGCATTGCGCGGCCAGTCGAAGTCCCGGCCAGCGGTCAGCAGCGTTGACATGATCGGCACAGAATTCGTCTGATGCTGCTTTTCAGGATTGCTCAGTGATCTCTTATGGAGCGACCCAACACACGACCACAGAGGATGGTCGTCCAACGACCGTGGAGCGGGGAAAGCGTTTGGACCCGATGTCGTGACGCGGTTCCTAAAGGAGCACGATTTGGACTTAATCTGCCGCGCTCATCAGGTGCGTAAAAAGGTTTTCATAGGTTGTGCCCCCCGACTCAACCTTCCGCGCAGGTTGTGGAGGACGGATTCGAGTTCTTCGCCAACCGGCGTCTGGTGACCGTCTTCTCGGCTCCAAACTATTGCGGCAAATTCGATAACGCGGGGGCACTGATGTCTGTTGACCAGGACTTGCTCTGTTCGTTTCAGGTCAGTCAAATATTTCTCGCATCACCGTATCCTCATCCGATTTTGGATAGATCATACAGCCGTTGGAATCTCCGTTCACCCTTGGCTAAAAGTGAATAGCTGAAAGGCCTCATACCGAAGATGTTCCGCAAGAACATGGATCCATCACGGCCCAAGAGCCGTAATTATTTGATTGAACCCTCGGAGTCATGGTGCAGCTAGTATATCGATCCTGTCACTTCGAGAGTAGCACGACTCGGGTACCCCGGGCCTGTGTGCTGATCCGCTCCACACCGATCAAGCGCCGGCTCCCATGCGTCCCGCCTGGATCTTAAAATTGTAAAACACAACATTGTTTTCCTTCAGAGTTGCAGTTGCAAGAAAAGCCCGTGTCTCCTTTCCAAACAAGAATCTTTCATCTTCCTTGAGCCGATTGTGCATGGCTTCAGTAGTTCTTTGCCTTCCCTTACTTATCAGGCACCATCGGCCATTGTCACAGCACGTGCGTGTTGGTTGACCCAAAAGCTGTGCTGGCAGCAAAGCGCGACGTCACGATATATATAAGCGCGTTTTTCGGGAGCTGATCCGCGTGCGCTCAGTCGTCCCCCTCAACACCCTCTCTTTCAGGTCCGGCCCACTTCCGCTGCGCGGTCTCACGAATTCCGATTACGAACATCATCACCATGCTTTTCACGCTCACACTCTTTCAAGTCTCCCTGCTCGTTTTCCCCGCTGCTGCGCAGCAGATTCAAGATGTGGTGCGTGCCTACTGTATACCGGCGCGTCTGCGCATCCGCACGCGCATCTGCTCATCTGAAACAGTGGCAAACGACTGCGAACAAAGCCTCCCTCTTTGCCGACGTCTCTCCCCACAAGCCCATCGACTTTGTCAAGCCCGGTCTCGGTGCCCTGGCCGACATCGTCGTCGCAGACTCGCAGACGTTCCAGACGATCGAGGGATTCGGTGGATCACTCAGTGCGTGCCTCTACCTGCCTCTTCTCCCCATCGCCGAGATCGCGCACCAGCCGACTCCTCCGCTCTGACCCTGAGTAACCTCAAGTCCAAGAACGCGACAGCCTACTGGGAGATCGTCCACTACATGTTCGACGCGACGGACGGTGCCAACGCGGCCGGGTTCAACTACATCCGCGTGCCCATCGGCGCGTCGGACTTCTCTGCCAAAGGTGCGTCGTCGTCATGGCTTTGTGCAATGCACCACGGCATGCGGGACCGAGCGTTCTTGCAGTCTACAGTCTCGATGACCACAAAGGCGACACGACATTTTCGAAGTTCAACATCGACAACGCTCCTTCGCATCTGTTCAGCACGATCCAGGATATCATGACCGTTAACCCCGCTCTGAAGGTGCACGTTGTGCCGTGGAGTCCGGTGAGTGCGAGCTGCTTTTTCCAAATGATCCGGTTTCTGAGAGATGGGTGGATGGTATAGCCGGCCTGGATGAAGAAGGGTGGAAAGATGACGGGGGGCACTATCCAGAGCCAATACATTCGCATCTGTGAGTTACCCGTCGGCTCAAACTTCCCTACAACCTCATGCATGGCAGACCCGACGTATCTGCTCAAAGCGGTTCAAGGCTTCGTGAGCAAGGGCATCAACATCCATGCGATCTCGGTGCAGGTGCGTTGGCTCATCTGTCCTTTGACTACCCACCTGACTGGTCGACAACCCAGAATGAGCCCCAGAACAAGTACGCATATGATTCATGCTCCTCGTTTCCACCCTTTGCTGAGACCCGGTCAGCAACCCGACCTATCCTACATGCACCATGACGCCCGGTATGTCGCTACGACTCCTGACTGTCTTGTTCTCAATTGGTCGTGCAGCAATTGAAGGCCGCATTGGGTCCGCCCTCCGCACTCTGTTAAACCAGAACGGTCTTTCCAGTGTCAAGCTTGTAGGATATGAGGTTTGTTTCTTGTCCTCCCATCTTGCTCGTTCTCATGCATGTGTGTCCACAGCACAACTGGAACGATGCAGCTGCCTATCCATCTACTCTGGTGAATCACTTTTCTCTTGTTGCCTGGGCAGATGCTGATGGAATGTAGATCCATGACGACAATGACTCTTACGACGGTGTTGCTTTTCATTGTTCGTCACCACTCCTCGTGTCGTCTATTCTTCCGTCTTATCATGCACAGGCTATGCTGGCGACGTCAAGAACCAAGCAGAGTTCCACAAGGCTCACCCGAACAAGGTGCGTTGTGTTTGACTTGATGCTTCGTGTGCCAAGACAACCCATTTAGAACATCTACTTCACGGAATGCACTGGCACTGTCGGCTCGGACTTTGCCGGTGATCTGACGGTGAGTGATTGGGAAATTGTCGCGCGTGCAGGGTAACTGATGGTTCTGGCAGTGGTATATGCAGAATCTGTGGATCGGCTCCCTCCAGAACAACGCTAGCGTCGGACTGATGTTCAATCTCGCTCTCGATGGGCAAGGGCTCCCCACTCTGCCTGGCACAAACAGTTGTGACGGTGGCTGTCGGGCGATGGTCACTGTCAACAGCGACGGGTCGTTTGAATACAACCAGGACTGTACGTATGAACCTGTTGTTCGCTAGTGTCCGGCCTGACCTTTTGCAGTCTATGCGATGGCCCAGGCCTCTAAAGCCATCGTTCCGAAGGACAATGGGGGGCCTTCTGGATTCCGGACCGGGGTGTCGGTGCAGGGGAAACATGCTTCTGCACTGACTGTGGGTTCTTACACGACTAAACGGGTCTCGTCCTCAGACTTTAATCGGCACTCTCTTGTCGTTCTCAACGGTGCGTTCGCACCGTCTGTCGTCCAACTCATGCTCATGCTCACTCTGGCTCGATAGCCCACAACTCGCCGTTGGCGTCGACAATCGATTTCCGAGGAAAGCAGGCGACATACACGTTCCCTGCGGGTGTCGTGCGTGCAACATGCTTGACTTTCCCTTGCCAAATGCTGATCGTAACCTAATAGACGACTCTCTGGTGGTTCGCACCGCCGGCTGACGAAACCAGTGGCGGCCAGACGAATGCGGTCGCGCGAGGCGTGGCGAGGCACCGCAACTCCTTCCAGGTCAGGCGCCGGCGCCTTTGATTTGAACCTGGGGAGTAGGGTGCGGCGATTCGTTCAGCTGCTATAGATTAGCGTAGTTCTATCTACATTAATGTACACACGACCAATACACACGACCAATGGAAAGCATGCAGGCACAGAACAGTGAGCGTCGACCTCCCCGGCGTGGCCCAACTGTTGTTGCCTAGACCTTGGAGGCTTTCAAATCGTCTTTTTATGCTTTGGTTCCATGCCCTGCAGTCCCATGAGAAACAAGAAGAATCAGGGACCGTGACATGCATTTGAGACGGTGGGGAATCTGGGGACATCGAATCGCTCCCCATTGAAACTCAGTACGAGACGTGCTCAAACTACCCTTTACGATCACGTGGTAGCTTTGGTGTCAGCGGATACAGCTCAGGTGAAAGGCGTAGTAGAAACCATAAACTTGGGGCGGCTCTCGCACGAGAGAGTAAGGTGCCTACGGTATTGTCTTTGAAAAGGTTGCTTGATTTGAGCAAGTATATAATTTCGTTATAATCAGTGATACAAATTGATTCATGTAACTACGAGCATTGAATAGAAAGCCATGCACATGAGTGATTCCAAAGCTCCGGTCACGTCTCTTCCGGCTCACGACTACCGTGGAAAGTCGGGACACGGCCCGACATGCCGAGGGAGACACGAGGGCGAGGGACCCAACTTTCCGGGTCACTCCCACCCTCTACCTCTGTCACGGTCTCGCACCGCAAGAGCGCTTCGACGGCATCCTTGAGCAAGGCATGGCACCCATCGTGATCAGACGCCGGCGAGACCGAGCGCGGGGGAGACAGCGACTCAGGGGTCAGCGGCATGTCCAGGAGCGCGGACAAGGGCGTGGACGATGCCGACGGCGCAAAGGAGCTGGCAGGGTACGAGGCCGGGGAGGAGTACGTCATCACAGACCCGGGAGGACGTGCACCCGGAAGAAGCTTGCGCCATCCCACCGCCAGCCCTCGGTCCACTTCGACGCGGCCCACGCGTAGAGGTCCACCAGATACGTGTTGACGCGCTCGACGAGCTCGCGGGTGCGCGCGTACCGGAACAGCTGCACGCCCCACTCGATGCCATCGCCATCTCCGCTGCCCGCCTGGACGAACTCGTCCAGCGCCTCCGGGGTCGCGGCGAGCTCCGCCCAGACGAGCGCGTCGGCGAGGTGCAGGTGGCGCCAGACGTGGAGGCTGAGCGCGGGGAGCAGCACGCGGTACATGGCCCACTGCAGCATCTCGATGCGCTGCGCTGCAGGGGGCAGGAACACCATCTGGTGCGCCTCCGCGGCGCGTAGGAGTTTGTACTCGAGCGTGAGGTTCGCGATGCGCTCGCACAGCGATGCGACCGTTTGCATGAGCGACGCGCCGAGACACCGCGCGGTCACGCTGGACGCGGACCCGTCGTCCAGCGGCGCGCCGGCGGGGTCGACGATGCCGTGCGAGACGAGGAATTGGCGCAGGTCCGGGGCGAGGGCGGAGAAGGGGAGCCCGTGGAGCATGTAGAACGGCGCATGGAAGGCCGGGCGGGGGATGCTGAGGGTCTCAGGCTGGGCGATGGCCATGTATTCCGGGTTCGAGGGAATCGGGCTGGTCATTGCTGGGCCGCTCTGGGCGGACGAGTAGTATCGCATGGGTGGTGGTGGGTAGTGGTGGATGGCAAATCTGGAGGTCGGTACATTGTTTTTATATCAGAATCTAACCAGTTTTCGGTGGCAGAGCTTTGACCATGCGAGAGACAATGGGGGAAAGAAGCGTCAAAGCGCACCTCGCAGAACCATAAATGACCTTCCTCTTTGTATTCATGGAAAGGCAGCCGAGTGCACCGCAGCCAGAACTCCACCCTTCGTGAGGATTGGATGGTGACGAGACATAGAGAGGGAACGGAAAGATACGAAGAGGAGTCAAGGTGCGGGATCCAGCTACATTTGTCTCAAACAACACGCAGCGGGAGTCATAGCGCAGTGCTTTGAAATGTGTCACGGCCATGTCATATGTGACTGGTAGCGAAAATCGATTTCCATATTTGATCGCGATGGTTGTAGTGTGTGATTCGAAAGGAAGGGAAAGAATCAGACAAGCCTTGCCTCCTTCATTCAAGCTCCTGCTGCCCGAACTTCCGTTTCAGCGGTCGTGCCACCCGCATCTCTTGTGCAACCTCCATCAGAATCTCCCTCGCGACCTGCATCTGCTCGCGCTTTCCTGCACCGACTTCGGTGCTCGATGGAAGCAGGAACACAGCACTCGTGATGCGGTCGAAGAGTGAGTCAAACTTGGGCAAGTCCATCGTCACCTTCGGACCCTTGGCTGAGAGAACACTCATCGATTGTGCCTCGTCTTCTGCCACCGTTGATGATTGCAAGCAGCGGGGAGATGCGGACCGGATGAAGCTGGGCGGTGTGCAAGCCTTATCCTCCTGTTTCAAGCTGGTGCTCTCCACGCTGGTGCTCCTCACGCTGGTGCTGACGACGACAGTTTTGATCATTCGAGCGGGTGAGGGATCCTGCGCTGGACTGGATGTAGGCTGCGTCGAATATACTTTGAATCTTTCCTGTGCTTCCGGTGTGATGGTGAACCAAGTGTGATAGCTGCACTGCATAGGACGCGACGTCAGCGATGCAGCCTCGCGCTGCGATAAGAGTCGCGGAACGCACCGCCTTGCGCCGCCTGTCCACTCTGTTCTGTTCGGCCCGTGTGAGGTAGCGCGCTTCCATACTTCCATGAAGGGTCGAAAAATAAATCCATCTGAATTCAACTATTCGTGAGACGTACGTACGAGCAGCCGAAGGATGCGACGAAGTCGTTGAGGGCAGATTCCTCGGATGCGTTGAGCGATCGCGTCTTGAGCCCGGCCTTCTTCACCGGCCCCTTGGCTGTATTTGCATCCTCCAGCAGCCGAAGGAACGTCTTCTTAGCCTGCGTGGAGTTTTGTCAGGTGCCATTGATTCATCCACTTGGATTCAATCGCATGATCGATTCCTCCGAGTGGTGTGGGTCGAGCTGACCATCCACAACTCACCTTTCTCAATGCTTCACTGTCTACGCTACTGATGCTGTGCTCGGTGGATTCCATTCCCAGCGCTGGTGAGACCAGAGAAGAAAAACGCAACTTTGAACAAACACCGGGAACAGCCGGTTGGTCACGCGTTAGTCATGTGCCCAATCAGCTGATGGAATTCTGGATGGTTCGAAATCTATTTCAACAGTACATCGATCTACAGATACACTCCTTGCAGCTTGCACAGAACATCTTGCGCCGCTTCATTCTTCGCGATCTTCTTGTTCGCACCCTCCCCGTGCCCGCTGGCTCTACCCACCTGCACATCGACCAACCAGCCCGGCAAACCGTTGCGACATATCCCGTATTTGTACTGCCAGTCTCCAAATAGCTGGTGAGATTGCATAAGCTCGTGCAGTTGCGAGATCTCCGCCCCGGATAGAGATGTTCGGGGTGTCTGCTGTGCGGTCGCCTTCTGCGGTGTTGATGGCCCGGACGAGTGCTCTTCCCGCAGTTTCTGGTACGCGGAAAGACAATACGGCTGGAGCAATGTCTCGAACCAGTTCTTGACGGACGAAAACCCGTCTTCGTGAAAAAGGGCGCCGATGTAAGCCTGCAACGATCAGCTGCGTTGGATTGGGAACCCAGCGCACTATCTCACCCGCAAGACATCGCTGCTTCTTTCCGAAGAGATACCAAAGATTTCGCATTCGACGGCACTGCACAATTAGATTAGATTTATGTAACAGGGACGCGAAACAACTCACATCTCGCTCAATGACGCGTCGTTTACAATCTGTTCAGCAATGGCCTGAATACAAAGATGATTAGACAATGACGGCAAGCCCTTTGATGCAAAATTACCTTGGCAGGCTTACCCATGAGTCTCGGAAAGTTCTGCGTAACCAGCGAAATCGCTATCAACTCTAGTGCTGACGCGCCCAGACCGATCAAACTGAGAAACAGAGCTCTGAATCGGAGCACAAATGGAAGGCAAGTCACCCACGTTTCATGAGGAAGCGCGAACTTGACCTCAAAACTACCCGTTTCAATACTGTCCAGCTCATCAAAGACCTGCAGGCGAAGCTGGGGATCGACGATTTCAGGAAGACGAGAGTTGCAGCGCTTCTGCTCGACTCTAATGTCGCGTCAGCTCGGGTCGGCGTAGAAAGCATTCCCTCACGTAGACTCGGGTTCATCGGTGAAGAAGTCCGCGCCATTCGCAATGAGCGAGGCACCATCTTGCACAATTATCCATCATAACGCCCGGAGACGGATCGAAAAAGCCACCCACCAAGATAGATCTCAGCGACGTATTTCGCACGGATGCGGTCGAAAAGCTCGCGATCCGTTGGAAACTCTTGGTCCTACAGCGAATCAGTCGTCCTGTCTCGGGATCGAAGGGAAAACTCAACGCTCTCCAACACCGAGATCCACTGCGTGTCATGGATAACCGAGACATCCACATCCGGGTTCTGGTATGGACGATGAAGCTTTACCCGGCCGAAACTTCCCAAAGTCAACACGTACACTTTCCAGGATGCAGGCATTGATCATATCCGACGGATGATACGGCTGCCGGGAGTGATTAGCCAAAGTCTCGTCTAACGAGCAACCAATCCTAAATCACCTTGTCATCGTCCCGCATTCGACCGGATCCACCCCCAAAAAGGCCGCGAAGCGATGCCGGATCCGTCAGCCTGCGAACGAGGCCCGGGCCGCGCGGGCCCCCCATGGCATCGATATCCGTCTTCTTCAGATTCAGCATCGACACCGCCCTGCCCGTCTTGCGGCCCAGCACACCCGACCGCACCGCGACCTTGAACCCGCGGATGAAGACGGTCTGGTTGTCGCGCCAGGTCTCCTCGCCGGCCCGGCGGGCGCTGGGCCCCGAGTTCGCGAAGGAGCTGATGGTCTCCCACCCCCAGCTGTACGCGCCCCCGACAGTCCCGACCTGGGCCGCGGTGCAGCGCAGCGAGAGGCCCGTCACGCGGTGCTGGTTGTCGAGCGCCGCGACGCTCCAGGACGTGCACTTGTCGAACCCGGTCACGAGGTACAGGTCGTCCTCGTCGATATCGCGCTCGAGCGTCTCCGACGCGAAGGTGTACCAGCTCCGGGCGTGTTTGATCGCGTACTTGCGGAAGCGCTTGAGCGGCAGCGCGTCGGTGCGCGACGCGCCGTCGGGGAGGACCAGGAGGCCGATCTGGCGCGACGTGTTGGAGAGCTCGATGTCGATCGACGCGCCGGCGCAGGGAGGCACGAATCTGCCCTCGCGAAAAGGCCAGCGTCAGCATTGGCCGCTGAATGGGCAGAAGACGCACATGTTCCCGTCAACGCCAGCCTGGAAGTCAACCCTCCGCTTCTTGATCGCAGCGCTGCAGATATCTGACCCGGGCTTAACCCATTCGTCCCGCCGCGCGAGCTCCGCGGGTTCGTTCAGCGCCAGCCGCTCGAAGCCCGCGGGGACGCCCATGACGTTGAGCGCGTCGTCCGCCTCGCGGCACACGTTGAATAGAACGCTGACAGATCCATCGAACGCGATATGGCACACGTCCCCGACCTGCGTGCCATGCATGCGGTACTCGGCGGGCGACGACTCGAACGGCTGCGGGAGGAAGATCGGGATCCCGTTGCCCTTGGAGAGCAGCTGGCGGCTGTAGATGCGACTGTCAGACATGGTGCGCAGTCGAGGTGCAATGCCGCTAGGTGACCGAGTCCCCTCGTGCGCTCCCATCTAAATACGGAGCGGCGACCTCAGCAATGAGACACGTAAATGCACACGCACATCGCTGTGGCCTGCGAAGTCGTGGGACACCCGCCCGCCTCGATCAAGAAGGCAAGCATCGCCGCTCGTTTTAAACAGTGCCCGTCCAATCGGGGCCACCTCGTTGTAATAGACTTTAGCTGAAAGTGGCGATAGGCCCTGATCGATTTCATAAGGCCACAGTATCTCTGCCATGAATAGATGAAGCTGCTGCGAGGATGGCAGCAGAAGTCGGAGTGCTGTTTCTCGACGACCCTCGAGAAAGATGGCACCGGGTGATGGTCATGTTATGGCTGTACATCATCCGAAAGCGATGCACATGCGAGTACCCCGGCCTAGTGGGGTGAAAAGGACTCGGAACCAGAATTGTGATCTCAAAATGAAAGTTGTAATCTCTGGACCAATAAGATCAGAAGACCTGTCTTTACACACACCTGCTGTCATCATACTCAGTGGATTCGCAGGAGCAGGTGAAGCCTGATTTCCTCTGGGCTCGTGGCGCGCCTCGGTGCAACGGAGATCAACGATTTTCTATTCCTGCGTCCGAGCCAGCCACCTTTCTTGGTGTCATGCACGTCCTCGTGGTCGTCAAGCAAGACAAAACCTTATGAGAGTGCCAGCCGGATGGTCAGCGTGCCCCAGATATCCCGGATTACAGTTGCGGAGAGCAGTGGCCGCGGGAGATCGGTTTGAAGTCATGCCGGGAGATTCTCACGGTGCGATGAGCCAGTTCGGAAGCAAACAAGCGATAAGGCAGTCATATCAATGTTGACTCGGTGAGAAACAGGCAGGCTCTGTAATTACCGCGGCAGAAATGGTGTCACCAACTGCCCTCGATGGCTGCTTTATTGCGGCCGCAAGCAGCCCTGAACCCATGAATGGAAGGGAAATCCAGATCTCATCATTCATGTTTAGCATGGGCCAGTTTCTGGGAGCTGCGCAGCGCATATTTTCCACGCTCGGGCATTCACCGGTTGATTGACCATGAAAGAATACAAGACCCCGACGTAACCAAGAACAAACTACATGAATATCTAAACGGAATGCAGGGGCTGCTTCGCGATGACCTGCTTGAAGAGCTCGAGCGACGCGGCGGGCTGGAACGCAGCCTGTAACAAAGACGTCAGTTCAAGCGGGGAGACTTGACCACAAGAGGGATGTCACTCACGACTTCGTGTCCAGCACCATATACCCGACTGCAGCACATCAGCATGACCCCTGTGGGTACACAGACGACAAAACACGCACGCAAAAGAAAAGTTGTCGACGTTTTTGATGGCAGCGATGGGGGTGCCGTTCAGGGTCATGTTCGTGAACGTCTGCGCGGCGAACTTGGCCTTGCCGTACCAGTTCATCGCGAGGACCGCATCGTGGTTGCCGACCCAGTTGCAGCTGAGCCGCAGTCAGCGCCCCCAAGTCACACACAACATGGACACGCAGACACGCACATGATATCGGCATCGCCGGCCCAGATCAAGATCTTCATCGTCGAGTTGGCCAGCTGGCCGAGCTGCGGCAGCCAGGTCCGTGCGTCCTGTCAAAAGCCTGAGTAAACAGCCCTCTGCATCACTGGTCAAGCGACCGCACATCTCCGGTGGTCGCAAACTTCTGGTACGGCGCATTCGGGCACTCCTGGTAAGTCACTTCAGCCCCGATGGCGGTCTGGACACTGCGCTGCTGGAGGTAGTTGACGTAGTACTCGGGCGGGAAAGCCTCGCTCGAGTCCTGGCGGAGGTCGTACGGGTCCCGGTTCCCGACCGCGTCAGAGAACATCGAGCCCTGAGAAGGTGAGTCCGAGGTACTGAGCTTCTCGATCTTCACTCACGCAGAAGTTGTCGGCATTGATGCAGATCCGGTTCGACGAGGTGCCGGTGCCGGCGTTGTAGCAGTTGGTCTGCTGCGCGAGACATCCTCCACTCTGGTAGTAGGTGTTGTTCATCTGCGTGATCGTGGAGCGCGAAGCCAGTGCTCCGTAGCCAGGTGCATTGGCAGCGAAGGACACGTATGCGAGGTTCTGGATGAGCGGGTCGATCCATCCGCTGTCCGAGCGGATAAGTCATTGCAAACATATGCCGGAAGAACGCACTTGTTGATCATGAGTGCGCTGACGACGATGGGAATGCCGGTGACGGTGCCAGCGGAGATTGCTGCGTTCTGCGAGTTGAAGTACGAGACGAATGCGGGGCCGTAGTGTCCGCCATAGGACTCAGTTGCGAAGATGAACCTGGGGAAGTCAGCAGATACCCTCCGCTATACGCAAGCACAACGCACTCCCGACTCGCGTACTTCGAGAACTGTCCGCTCTCGAAGAGGATCTGGAAAGTTTGCCAGAACTGTTCTGCTGCAGTCTTGCGGTGCGTGAGAGGGGAGAGAGAGCAGCAGGAGGTCAGGACACACCTGGGTCGAAACCACCGTGTCCGTGCCGTGCGAAAAGCCAGTGCCGATCGGCTGGTCAATGTAGATCACTGCGTGGCGCGTGAGCATCCCTCTCTCGATGTACATGCGACGACGGGACTGACTGTTGCTGACGGTGTTCCAGCTGTACGGGTTCACTGTCGTGCTGCGTCCGTTCGAGTTGGCCGTGCAGGGGCCGTTCTCCTGGAACAAGCCCTTGGTACATGTCAGCATCTACGCCCCAGAATAGGACCGAGCGAACGTACAATCTCAGACGCACATCCAGGACCGCCATTGATCCTGCACCTCACGAATCAGCGTTCTATCTCAAGCCCTGCCATCAATGACCACGCACCACAGCGTGAAAGGCGCCGTCGCGGGTGCGGTACGCGCCTCAAAGAACCAGAACCACTATCAAGAAGCATCACCATCAGCCCCAGCCCCATCCCTCAGCGCGACAGCAGCAGATACGCACCACCGACATGCCCGTCCCAATATCGACATACCCCGAAATCTGGTTCACGCCGGGCGTCGTCTCGCAGATGCCCGAGTTGTTCACCACGCGCAGCGTCACCTCGGGGTTGATCTTCGACACGAACTTGTGCTTCAGCGGGGCGGCGGGGTTCGCCGTCGCGACGACCGACGTGGCGAGGGCCAGCAGCAGCGGGGGGAGCAGGGCGATCATCTTCATCTTGCAGACGGCGACGAGTCGACGCGCCGCGCTTTTCTAACAGGTGGGGCAGGGGGGCACCGCGTGGGTCGCGGAGATTCGCACGGCGGAACATGGTCGATTGAGGAAGATAGCATGTTTGGGACTTCGGGGACCATGCGCGGGGGCCTGCTGGTGGCCTGGCGACCACAAGGGTGAGCACATGGTGGCTCGGTCTTCTTTGGCGCTTGATTATCTCCGGATATCGCTGGGCCAGGGTCGTTCGGACATCGTGCATTGGTGGGCTGCTGCGGAATGGTGTGGACTCGGACTTCGTGATTCATCCAGACGCCAGGCGGATCGAGAAACTCGACGGAGGAAATGATGCGGATTTGGGGCTTGTGATCGCGGATCAGATGGCACACCTTGTATCCATATTGTCATGATTAGAGTCGAGAGGTTTACGGCCTCGGCACTTTTAAGTATTCCCGAGGCTCGATATTGATAATGCGCGCTCCGCAGACCTGTCGCGGTCCATCGATCTTGATTCTTTGAGCATCAACAATGAATGAGGGGGGAATACAAGACAACGTTGTGACCATGGGCCTTATGTGTGCTGTGATTCTTTACGAACGGAGCTGACCATGCCCCACTCGATGAGGTTTACATCCAGTTTCTGTTCACTTTTTATCGATAGTCCATTTTGCGTTTCATTTCCAGCCAGGAATTCACGGAACATCGCGTTTCGTCATGGGCAGTGTGGGATGCAATGTGATCCATACTTCGCACCGCATCGCGCTTGTAGTCATGATTCGTTGCTTCGCTTATGGAAGTCACTAAACGCATGTACCGTTGTGTGCTTTCCTCCTCGAGTTGCCTGGCTCACACACAGGAGTAAAAACATCTGATTTTATTTCAGATCTCATCAATGCTCTGGCTCGGTCGAGACAGCGACGGCTCGCCGACCGGGTGGCCAGTACAGGACAAAACTGCATTTCGATGCGCTGTAGATACTTCAGGGAAGGCTCGATCAAAGTATTAACCGGTTGCCGTACAGCGCAGCTAGTCCGATCCAGAAGGCATTGATCACTCAGAAAGCTTCCTAGTCGGCTTTTCGAGTAGCAAATGTGCGGTAAATTGTCACAGAAGTTTGTACAATGTCTAACAGTAATTCATCTAACGAGAATACATTCTGCACGTATACTTTCTATGTTCGATTCTGTGTTCACTCAAATGGAGCTCCTATTAATTTCACACTAGGATTTGAGAGGTTTGACCTGGGAGCCGACTGAAGGTTGTCAGATGCGACGAGAAACCTTTGCACACACCAGACCTCGATTAACTGGAGTTTGTGATAGTTTCAGCCCCGGTTCGAGCCAGAGACATGTCATCAATTGGAAAATACATTTATACATGGTACAGAAAACGTGGCCCGTCGATCGAGCTTGCGCCGCAGGTGTCAGAATCCGCGGTACGGGGTCTGGTAATTCGATACGAGTATCGCTGAGCCACTGGCAGAGTCGGAGCCTACTGATCCTGCATGATAAGAGCGAAGAAACTCCATGACACGCCGGTCCTGGGATCAGACAAATTCGTTCATATCCGCAGTGAGATTGTCTAATTGCACACACCATCCCGGCTTGTTTGGTGCATAGTTTCTAGATGTATAGATCAGAAATGCTGGATCAACTTTAGGAATCCGATTCACCTGTTGGATGGTAGCGCAGGGTACGCCAGAGACCTGTTGGTCTCTCATACGACGCTGCGGCGATTCAACGAGCGGTCAGTAATTCGAACTGACTGATTCCTGACCGTGAACTCGGACTGATAAGAAACCGATTTAACCGCGTCGAAGATAATGAGCCCGGGGTATAACTCCACAACGCGGCGCGCCAATGCCTTGCAGGTGTCGCAGAAGGCCCGACGCTTCTTGTCTCGGAAGTACTGGGACTCGGAATCCAGGACACGAATTTCTCCGTCACCACTGGAAAACCGGCCAGGCATGGAAAACCACTCTGAACATTGGCCACAGGGGTTTAACCCAACATCGAGATCAGGCAGCTCGGGAAATTTCCAGTGGAATTGCGGAGGGATCTTGTTCAGCCTTTGTTGCGCGATGTCGTTGGAGGGATTTCCCGGCTGTTTTGGGGCGGAGGTTCCATAGGAAGCCTTTTGGGGCGCCCTATCCACGAAGAAGGAGCCGCTCGCCATCGCGGGCAGAGTCAGATTATGATGCTCGTCAGTGTAGCTGTCGATGAACGCGCCTAGGTCACGGGGTTCCCCAGCGTGATCCTCTGAATATCGCCGGACCCAAGTATCGGGTGGATACTCGCTTGGAACAACCGCGCGTTCGGGAAGAAATCCCAGAGGGTAGTGGACAGGATCCCAGGACAGTCCTGTTTGGAATGAAGGCGTGTCTTGACTCTTGCATTTTGAGACTCGTACCGTTGTCAGTTGACATCCGATCGGGAGTTGAATGGTGATTTCCCGAAGACTGTTGCGCGAGAATTTTCTGGCTGGGATACTGAACGACAATCGGGGCGACCTGAGGGGCGGAAGAAGTGGCACCTGGGACTGCGGCCTGAGCGCCAGATCCGTGCAGCCTCTGCAGACGAGGGTGTTGGATAGAATTGTTATAGAAAGCCATTCTGAGAGATCGAGAAGACAAAAGACAGCGGTGGGCAGAGAGCGATACAAATTCGCTCGAAATACCAGAACTTTATACCTCGTCAGCATTGTTCAAGTTCTCAAGCAGTGAGCTCTGAATCTTTCTTGAGTCATCACATTGACAAAGTGTGTCAAGGTATAACAAGGCAAGAGACTGCCGAGCTTGTTCTGCGCGCGTCTATGGATTGTGATCAGGGCAAAGCGGAAAGGCGAGGATGTTTACGGACGGATAATTCCCATATGCGGGTAGTTATGTGCCGCCATTCGTTACGTTTCGTTACGTATCCGTCTCCCACAAACCGCTTACACAACGAAACGGTCATATGGAGGCCGGGAACAGCATGCTGATTCGCGGTGCAAAATGAGATCGCTGTCTGATTGATTGATCGCTGCACGTGTTCGGCATCATTCACGGCATATCACATTGTACTTTGTTGCTTGTGCTATGTAAGGTTTATAAATGCTAGTTAATGTTCACACTAGTGAGATACCATATTGTATGTATGTATTCTTGTTAACGAGCATTGATTTCCCCTGGTCCTGAAATTGATCGGTCACGTGCAGTTTTGATGAGTCAGCAAGGTCGCCGAAACACTTTCACGTGATCCAGTCTCATTATTGCGGACGCCCTGGGCAGGTGTCAAGAGGTCCGATAGACATCCTGTCCTGACACACCTTCTTATCGAGAGATTTCCGGCCTGTGGGACAACGTCCGAAGATGATCTGTCACGCTTGTTGATCGCCTCAGCTGTGACATTGATGCTCCGACACAGAACATGTCTCCTCCCTTCACCATCGACTTGCCCAACGAGCTTCTGGTCGAGGTAATCTCCTATCTCTGCCTCAAATCTCTCATTTCCGGTCCTGCTGTGTCTCGTGGCTGGAAGGAGCTCATCCGTATTGCCCCGCTGAATCGCACTCGCCGTCGACTCCTCCTGCTGTACAAGCGCATCTTGCGTTCCCCGTGGTTCGAGGACAGCCGTGCCCGGCCATCCCGCAACCTTTCCGCTTTCGACCGGCAGGCCTACATCGACCGAATCTACGAGCAACACTACGAGATCCCTCACTCCACTCATTATTCGATAAAATTGGTCTGTTTTTCCCGCTAATTCATGTTAATCTTCGAGTGCCTCTCAGGGAGCTGCGCCTGGTTCTGGCCGTCGTTTATTTCACCAATTGATTCTATCTTATATGATCACTTTTCATCAGGCCATGTAATGGCACAGTGACGCAAAATGTAGTTTATTCAGCATCGGTGCCCTTCTCAAATCGATGGTGAGGAATATGCCAGGGCATACTCATTCCTCGATTTCGGATTCTTAGCCCGAGTGGTTCTGGGCTAATTGAACCATCTCTTCGCACATCCATCACTCACTTACATCAACTCAGCTTACAGGGACGTGGGGGTCTGCCACTTTTGTGAAACGGCCAAACGGCTTAAACCTTGAATGAACACAGTACATATGCTAGCATCTCCAATCAATTTATTTACTCTTCTGTGCATGTTGGGAGATGAGCTGCGCGTCGAGCAGCTCCGCTGTTACTTACATGTGACGGGGCACACTCTCCCGACATCTGAATTGGTGCCGTCCCACACATTGACTAGCGACTGGAGCTGGAGGATCAGATCGATCAGAGATCATATGGGCCACCGTTCACGGTGGGTTGCCTTGCTTGTCAAGGCTTCTCCAGACCCTAAATTCGTGCATCAATCAGATCCCATCACTGATGAAATCAATCAGATGACTCTGTTCCGGATTCCGATCCGATCAATCGTACCTTCGTCTTGAGTATGTCATGGTCTCATTCACTCTTCACTCTTATCTTTGTACTTACGCTCCCTGCTGTTGCTGGCATTATAGCGCGGCAAGGCAGTGTAATTTATAGTTCCATGCACAATGATGACTCTCTTTTGCAGTGTGCACCCACCTGTGGGCTGTTTTTGTTTCTGCTTGTGTCACTCTCTAACCGCGCTGCTTCACATGCCACCACTGCACACACAAGCACATGCACCGCATGATGTTGTCTTGCCTCATCTAGTCTCTGCTGGTGGTGCCTGATATGGACAAGAGCCTGAAGAAGAAGACGAGAACGTCTGGTGCTTAGTTACGACTGCGCTGGTATTTTACTTGTTTTATGGTGTATAAATTCGATTGTATGGATTTAATCGGCAAGCAAGGCATGATGTCGGCGGAGCCGACGCTTTCTAGTCGAAAGATCCAAACTTAGGTGATCCCATCAGGCCTTCTGTCACGGACACCGTCACGACGTCTCTTCAGGCTCCCGTCGGCCCACCACGTTGCTCGCTGCGAGCCTTCTCCCTCCCTCCCTCCCCCGCCGCCCCACCTCCACGAGATTCACGAAGCATGATAAATCAAAAGTACATCGGCCTCATGGTCTCCGTCCTCGGCTCCTCCGCCATTGGGACCAGCACAGTCATCCAAAAAATGGTGCGCTCCCGTTCGCCGGGCACCTGGCTGGCTGGGCGGGGATGCTGAACGCGAGACGCAGGGCATGACACCCTCCGCTGACGGCCGGTCCGCGACGGAAAGCATGCGCTTCTTGAAGAATCCGATATGGTGGCTCGGGACGGCAGCTTGTGCGTTCTTTCCGGTTGCGGTGCGAATCCCTCTCCGGTACTGATCCCTGTACGCGCAGTGATCATAGGCGAAAGTCGGTGCAGCTTGTGTGAGAGGTGTTCGAGGCTCATCGGTTCGCAGTATGCAACTTTGCGGCATACACCTTCGCACCGCCTGTCATGGTGACGCCGCTGGGGGCCCTGAGTGTGATCGTGGGGTGCGTAGTGATGTGCATCCTTCTTTGATAATTGCGGGCTCAGATAAGTCGCCAGGGCTATTCTCGCTTCGGTGTTATTGAAGGAACGGCTCGGACATCTGGGTCGTGTGGGATGTGCGCTCTGTATAATTGGGTCATCGATCATCGTATTGCATGCGCCTGCGGATACAGAGCTGGAGACGGTGACAGAGTTTCTGGCATTTGCGCTAGAGCCCGGTGCGTCGTCCGTGGTGATTTGGTTCGATTCAATTTTGACGAAGGAATTAGGTTTCCTGTTCTATTGTTTCACAGTGACCGTTTTTTCGCTCGTGATGGCCTTCCGCGTTGCTCCAAAACACGGTCGCACTAACCCGCTCGTCTACATTTCTATCGCGTCTCTCGTCGGGAGTATCTCCGTCATGTTCGTGAAGGGCTTCAGCATCGCTGTCAAATTGTCGTTCTCTGCAAGCAACCAGTTCATATACCCCAGCACCTATCTTTTTGCTCTCATATCAGCCGTGTGTATTTTGATACAGCTGCATTACTCCAACAAGGCCTTGGATTTATTTTCGGTCAACCTGTGCGTTTGATTTGAACATCATCGCTTCACGTGCATCGTTCTGACAACATACTCTAGCGTGAATCCGGTGTATTACGTCGGGTTTTGCTCAGCCACGATCGTGGCTTCCCTGATCCTCTTCAAGGGCTTCAACACTACTGACTCATCGACAACGACTTCTCTCCTCTGCGGGTTCATTATCACGTTCCTTGGCGTGCACATCCTCAATCTGTCGATGTTGGAGGAATCAGCGGCCAAACGCGAATCTGTTCTACTCCAGCTCCAGTCCGACGACGAAGCTGGCGACAACGGAGAGCTGGACTTGGAGTGGGAGGGAGGCCGGCGACGACGTTCGATCAATCTCAATATCATGCGCACGCCTTTGTTTGGGCGATTCGCTGATGCCCGTGATGAGGAGCGCACTAGATTAACTACTGTTGGCGAGGAGTATGAGCAACAGAGCATGCGCATATCTCCGCGGCCCGTGTAATCTACGGACATATCTGCTATCGAATCGCTTTTCTCGCTGCGTTTCGCAAGTCTTGGAAGCAATGGAGGAGTCTGCACCTGCTCTACCGGATTGCATCCAGGCTGTCCTTCGTCGTGCCGCTTGCAAATGTCCTCAGCAGCGACGGTCCAGGCTGAGGACAATGCTTCCGCGCTCATCGCACGATCTATTTAAGGTTGATCGTCCGCAAGTGCAAGTGTGGTGGGCTCATATGATATGTTTATGGTGACCTTCCGATGAAGTTGAGTCTACTTGATCTGGCGGAAGCATCCTAGTCGTGGTGGAAACGGTGGGAAGAGAATTACCGGAGAGCACGTGCACCGACAACGCTGCCGGTGGATTCTCAGACGCAAGGACTAGAGCAGGTAGGCTTTCGACCTGGAGCGCTCAATGGACTCTCAGGAACCGGGAAGTCACCTATGAACAGAGCTCATTTACTTAAGACAGTGACAACTTGAACTGTTCATTCCCGGACACCGGAGTCGGGAGCCGGATCAGGGTCGGACCGGTCGATCATCGCGCTTAGTTATAAGAAATTTGAGAAGAAGTTTTTGTCACGCTCGACGCCCGTCGTCTCCCCGTGGTCCTCCACCTTCGTCCCTGGCCACGAAGGATGTTCATTCTGCCTGCCCCCGTCCCGGCCGACGCGCCGCAGCTCGAACTCGCGCTCCCGGCGGTCCCGGCATGGTTCTCGTCCCTCCGCCTCCAGTACATCGGTCTCGCTCTCGCGCTTCTCACGACACTCGCTATCCTCGCACTGGTCCGGGTGGTCCGTTGGTTCCGCCGGTCGCCTGACGGCATCCCCGCCACGCTCGTGGAGAAAGCCGGGAAGACTGCTGAGAACGAGGAGTCGGACCCGCCCGTGGTGCGCAGACGGTGGCTGACGCGTTTGCTGTCCTGGAAGACGTCGTTCCCGTCGGTCACCGTGGAATCCGAACCGCTCATGGAGCTCCCGCGATCTCTGCCCCCCTCTGTCCGTCCTTCTGCGCAGCCCGTGCGTGGCCAGCGCGGACGACGTGGCCCTCGTAGCAACCGTACAAAAGTCCCCTGTATGTCTCTCCTTACGCTGCTAGCTGCTGATTCACACGTCCCCAGTGTCTGTAATTTGCCAATCTAAAACGCCTGCTTCCATGGCCAAAGCGATCATGAGCCGCCATGTGAGTTGCGGGCCCCCTGTCAGTGTTATCCTGCTGCTACATGCTGAAGTCATCTCTCCCCATTAGAATCACCGTCGTCCACCTGCTGCCCCATCTGCTTCCTCTCGTTGCTCCACCCCGTCGTCCCTCGCTCGCAGTGTGTCCCAGTCTTCCCCGTCGTCGGCGGAAGACACGGTGTCATGACACCGAGGACAAAGCTTGATTCAGTTAGCAATGGGAGTGCGCCTGATAATCGGGCTGCTGCTGATCAATCAGCCCGAAGTCATAACGACCTGATGATGACTGTCATGAGGTCGCTGCACGCCGGATGAGTCCAGGCTTCTGGCCCCGGCCTGATTGAGCGCGCTGCCCGTCAGTGCGACGTTCGAGTTCGTTCCAGTACCCACCACTTTGATGTTCATTTGAAATCATCCTGCGTTCGTTTTCCCACGCGATGCTGAGGACCAGATAACGCCGCCGTCGATACGTACTCGTGCTTGAGTGAGAGAATACACGGCCGGGAACACGGATTCTGAAGCTTCTGATGCGGCCAAAATGGTAACAGAAAGATCGCTGGGGGCTAGGTTAGCTCGCTCCACTGCGCGAGGCTCTGGTCGGGTATGTCCGTGACGGGTGAGAACACAAAGAATAAGATGAATATACGATTATCGCGGGAAATTGCCCATGGGAACTTCGCTGGTGAGTTAAGAACATCAGATAGAACTATCTAAATAGATTCTACACTCCGCTTAGCTCTCCGCTTCTTTGAATGCGTCAAGTATGTAGTTCAGCAGAGAACATGCCATCGGTGACGTGCTCGACTAACCGGTGATATCCGAGATTTTTGAACTATCACGTGATCAGGAAGCGTCCGCCGCGCCAGTTTTTTTTTACTGACTTCTGTGAAACATGCCAGGAAGGGTTGCAAAGCACACCACGTTTTTGTTAAATTTAACCTTCCTTAAAACGCTGTAGGTCGAGTAGCAAACATGTCTTGTTTTATCGGATACAATCCTGGAGAAGCACATCATGCTGTTCGCGTGAGCTATTGCATGCCGCAGCGAGGAATTGTTTTAACTCGTATTCATAATCTGGACCGTGGCATTAAATTTTATTCTCAGATGGTGGCAGAGAGTAATGTTACCCGCGAGAAAGAACGATATGTCTTTGTGTGTCGACCGAGACCATAGTGATATTTACAATTATTGAACCTGGTCTTGGAAACTCACCCGGTTAGGACCAGGTGAGAACACTAAAGGAGAAAAGGGTCGTCAAGACGAGAGATCAATCTGGATCAAGCTGTATTGGCGAGCGATACATATGGTAGAGGAGATGGTAGAGAGAGAGAATATATATGCGGTCATGATCAGTGATGTACGTAAGCAAGCAGGCTGCTTGCAGGTCTGAGCGAATGCCTGAGGTCTTGGATACATTAATGGCACAATCCGTCCGATCTAACGGATAGGAGGTCCCTGACAGCTTGAAAGCTGTGTCGTCTGATCCGATCGCAGGCATCACCGAAGCTTACAACTCCACGTACCTACGTCATAAGGCGATGCACGATGCGCAGTATTGCACCTCTCTTCCTGCACACCCCACCATGTCGCTATTCCGGCCCCCCCAGACGCTACCAAAAGCCTTGATAGTGCTCGTCTTCACGAGTGTCATCAGCCGTGTACACGCTCAGTCGACCACTTGGAGCAATGGAAACTCCACAGCGAGTCGGGTCGCAGGGATCATTGGTGCGTCGAAACAGTCATTCCACTCAATTGAGCTGGCGCTAAATGGACATTCCCTTCGCATAGTTGCTATCCTGTTTCTCCTTGTCCTCCTCATGCTCATCTTCTCCTTCCGCCGGCGTCAACAACGGCGCTTTGCCGCCGGTCAGCCCACGTGGGGCTGGGGCGCCTACCGTCCTGGGCAACCAAATACGCTTCCGCAGCACCAGCAGGAGGTTCCTTATGGACATGGAGGATACTATCCCCAGCAGCAGCAGCAGAATCAATTCCAGGACGGAGCGCCCAGACCGGGATATCACCCTGGATCGGAGTACCCGCCGCAGAAGCAGACTCCGGCACCTCCGCCGTATCAGCCCAACGGGGCATATGCGCCCCCACCTGGCCCACCGCCTAATTTCGGCGCGGTGAGTCGCTCTCGGCTTGTTTCCCATTCGTCCGTCTGATGGATTTTGGCGCAGGCTCCTGGGTCCCCTCCACCCGCTCACGTACATGTACGTTTCGATATTCTCTGGCTGTCTACTTATTAACCCTCCGCCAGGACCGACAGAACTCCTTCGCGGGAGGTTTTAGAGCGTGAAGCAGTCAGTCTTTAACATGAAATGCCCAGCACTGTAAGTATCCTATACACGAACCTGTACCACGTAATACCACCGGAACTATTGTAGCATTGTTATCACACCGACCACAGCGTTAGATCTCCAGGGCGTGGAGTCATGACTTTGCATGCTTACGGTTGAAGTGCCTCATTTGGAATCTCCCAGGGATGGAAAGAACATAAGTTGCGCGATTAGCGCAGCGATCCTAGCGAAGCGGATGCAAATATAATAGTTACATTGGACATTCAAGATCGTGAATTACAGCAATAATGACAGATTAGACACTTTCGCTTTCAGACAGGCTCGTCAGTCCCCTCGCAAACGCAGGGCCCATCTCGAATTCTGAATCAGACACGCTGGACTTCGTCTCTGTCACTTTGTGGACCTTGGGCGCGGTGAAATTGAGCGTGGAGCGGGTTTCACGCGTCGGATTTGATGAGCCGAGAGAGGTGGTCGTCGTCTGTTCGTAGGAGTTTCCTGTTGCGACGCGCACGACGATGAGCAGCGGTGCGATTGCCTTTGAAACGAGAAACATCAGCTGGTGTTCTGCAGCAGAATGTATTGGACACGCACGTAGACCTGCACGGCGATCGGCTCCATCAGCGCCTGCGCAGGGTGACCGATCGCGAACAAGACGATGAAGATGAATTGGACGACGAGGAAGAGCGCCCCGCTCTCGATGATGATCCCGTCGCGCGCTGTGCTAGAGTCTGCGCGTTGCCGCCCGTGGAGCGCGTTTTCGAGAGGACGGAGTTGTCGAGCCCGCGTGTCATCCACCAGAGTCGGCCGACGATCAGCGCCGAAGTGATGAAGTTGAGGATGATCGAGAGCGAAAATGTCGCGTCGCCCATGGGCACGAGGGCCGTAGGGACTTGTTCTCCAGTGGGACTGATTTTCATAACAATCCCTGTAACGGACATTCCACACGCTGTGGGAAACACTGAGCGACCCTAGCAATCCGAGGATGTGGCTGGGAACTTACCGAGGGCACCGAGGGCAATCAGAAAGGGGAGGATGATGATCCAAACATTCTGTGCCCAGACCAGATAGCAACGATAGATCTGGAGTCTCGTGTCAGTTGCAGTTCGAGGTTGAGATGGAATAACATTACCAACACCAGTTGCCCGACGAAGTCAGCGAGAATGAATGATGAGTCCGCCACTTGAAGATCTCAGCTCTCATGCTGACCCTGAATCACAAAACTACTAACCAATAAGCTTGTGCGTCTCGCCAGAGATATGAGGCCGTGGAGAAACCATCTAAAATCGGCAAGAGTTCTTCACTGATTTCCTGCACAAACGACGATTCACTCACAGTTGAAACATACACGTTATCAAAATTCAACGCGAAGTGAATCGTGCACAGCGCTAGCAGTATAATCGTGGCGAAGATGATGGGAATGATTGTGTGGTTCTTCAACACCCGAGGGCGACAGAAGAGGAACGCAGCCGTGCCGAAGAGGAGGAGATGGACCCCTGGAGTAAGATAAGATAAGATGACGTCAAGATGGACGGAGAGACTTTCCGTAGAAGATGCCTTCGAGGCCGAACCCGAGAAAGGTCGCCTGGTCAGGATTTATTGTGTGCGCAAGGTCGGCGGACATTTTGCGGGGGATGAAGGAGCTGGGGGAACGAGCTTGGTCGAATTCGCTTCCTCGTTGCCGCTCTTTAATCCTGCAAGAGTAATGATGACGATGAAAGGGACCTTCGCTTGGGAGCATGAGGCCGCGGAAGACACGATCTTGACACGCGTTCGGTCGAAGTGCAGGGGTGATTGGAGCACATGCTGCCAGAGTCTGCCCAATTACCTAGTCAGTCCAGGCTGCCAAACGCTTTGTTTGAACTAGAAGGTGGCTTTTTCACTATGGTCCATTCGCTATTAGACATAGAATGATGATGGATTAGTTCACTAAACGGGGAGAACAGTAAAAAAAACTGTCGACTGTGATGCAGAGGTTACTTCATCTTGCTCAGAGCTTCTTACGTCTAGATTGGCGTATCAGTGAACGCCGTTGATGTTTATCAGAAGTCCAACCAAGGTCAAACGGAGAACTCTGAGAAGAGCACCGCCTCAGCCCGACCATATGCTACGCAGGCACTCTTTGACCTTCACAGGACTTGGGTGCCAGATCGGATAGATGCCTATCAGGTTCGGTGTCGGTGTATCGTCTTCTGGTGTGGTACAGCCTGCGTTTCTTGCACGACTAGCGGGTGTGAGAGCAGAATCCGATGAAGCATGTCGAACAGAGAGGACTGATTGTTCAGCGAGCCCGACATCGTTCGCTCTTTGCTCGTTGCTGCCCAGTCTTGAAGCCTGTTGCCAGGGTCACTGCGAACAAAAGTCCTAGTCATACCAGCCAGATACAGCAAAGCGCGAGCAGAAGAGCCTAAGAATCGACGGTTTGATCTATTCTTGCGATAAGAAAGATTGAAAGCGAGTAGAGAAAGGTAAGGGAGAGACTTTGAAGGGTAGTGATACAGGGGAGGGCGAAGGAGGTAAACAAGTAACTGACCATGGGAATGCGGGGTTGCTATTGTCAAAGAGAAGAGGGCGTTGATTGGAGGTGGAATCCGCGGACCGTACTAAGAGACGCCGAACTGGGGACTATAAAAATCAACTTACCATACCGAGTGTGGGCGTGCAGTCAGCGAGACTTGCCCGGGAAACACCACACAACATGATCCAGAAACTCATCCCACTCATCGTCCTTTCCCTCCTCGCAAGCATCGCCGCTGCCGCTCCAGGAAAAGGTCGGTCGATGCACCGACATTGTCGTGGATCTGTTCTGACCCATCTGCTCAGCATCCTGGTCGGCGGGCTCTGACGTGGAGTCTGACAACCGTCGGGCGTTCTGGGCGGCTGAGCTCGAGCCCACCGAGGAGCATGGCCATGTCAAGAACAATCCTCGCTGGGACGAGCTGCTGTGGTCAGGAGAGGACGAGCCCACTGAGAACTTGAACTACCGACGCGCAGTCGGGGACGTTGAAGAGGCTTTAGCCGCCACCAAGCGAGATTTGTGGGGATTCACTGGGGAGCCTGTGCAATCAGATCAATAGTGGCGATCGTCGTCGAAAGTATCGAGGGACTAGCAAAAACTATATGTAATGAGAGGCTTTGGGCGGATCGAGACGGAGTTTGAGATCAAGAGTTCTGCAGTGTGATGAATATGTTCCTCATTGCTTGACTGCTATCAAACTTGTCACGCGCTGGCTCGTCCAGCAGCCTTGAAACGTGACCCAACTCCGGAGCGGATATCGGCGAAATTATGCCGATGCCGATGCCGTGACACGCGTAGCCGGCGTTACTCAGCCGGCCGTCGTGCTTGACTCCATCACCCATGCCGTCCGACTCGTCGTCGTCGTCGCCGTCCCCAAACGCCAGCGGAGGGAAAACGAAGCAGCGTCGAGTGACGCGGAGCTGCGATGCCTGCCGATCAAGGAAAAGTCAGTTACGTCCCATATCACTTCTCGGTTCTTCTACTGATCCCCCCCTCCCCTCCTGTCTCAGTACGATGTGAGTATTGCCTCGCAACGGACACGTGGATCTGGTGAATACGGGCTGAATGGATGATACAGGCGATGGAACGCAGGACGGGACGTGTGCGCATTGCTCGTCGTTTGGGCTGACGTGCACATACGCGCTGCCGGCGCAGAAACGGGGCCCCAAAGACAAGTGCGTGCCAGAGCGCCCTGTGCGCGCACCATACTCAGGCACGCGCTCCGCAGAACACTCGAGGAACTGCGTGCCCAGGTCTCCGCGCTCGAAGCGAAACTCGAAGCCCTCTCCTCTGCGTCTATACGGTGCCGCAAGTGCGGATGGACGTCGTCGGAGGATTCACCAGAGGCAGACGGGTCGTCATCCTCCTCGGCTTCGAGCAGCGTGGGCACGCCCAAGTCTGCTCTTGACCCTGTGAGCCTATCAGCGGAAGTCGATGACGATGAAGACGAGCTCGTAACCCGATTCAGTCGGTTCTTTGTCGACAAGATCAAGGTGCATTGCAACTTTGGAACAGCAAGTACATTTGCGTTGGCGAATACTCTGTTGGTCGTGCGTGGTTCTTCTTCCGCTCATCGTGATACCTTTCAACGGACATGTAGGAGAAGGAAGACGCAACCGGCGCAACGCGGACAACCGCTCGACGACCCGAAACCTGGGACCCTTTCCCGGTCAGTATCGTCGGTTTCATCTCCGCAACATGTATGCTGATTGAGTCGTCACAGTGGGAAGAGGGTCCGACGCCTCAGTTTACCTTTCCACCCGACAACACCATTCTCTCGCTGATGGATCTGTATTGGGAGAGAGTGCATCCGCTGATGCCTATCTTACATCGGCCGACATTCGAGCGGTCGATCAGAGAAAACGCACATCGACGGGATGTTGGATTCGGACAGGTTTTGCTGGCGGCTTTGGCCAATGCTTCGCGGGTGTGTGACTGTGGCCCTCTGTCTTGTGTCCAGACTCAGCCTTCCATAGTTCGCCGAAGATTCCTCCGTGTTTCTCGATGGATGTCTTCCGCTCTCGGCAGGCCACAAGTTTATCCACCAGACGATGGATATGCACCGAACTCATCTGGAACCAACACTGCATTCTGCGCAGTATTTTGCAGTGCGTGTCGCCTCTCTTTACACGTTGCTTCTGTTTCTTAACTTCACCTAGCTGATGGCCGGATTCGTGAAAGGTTATTCTCGCCCGTTTATGGCATGGTATTATCTCGTGCGTCGACTTATTTTCTCGTCTCTCCAATTCGCTCAGGAACATAACCTACCAGGGCCTGGCTATGCGGGTTCTCCAGGGACGTCAGTCACTGAAGCAAAAACGTGTGGTCGGACAGTTCGATTATGAATGTGAGATGTGGAACCGGATGTTCTGGTGCGCATGTTCGAGTGCTCAGACGACTGGCGTTGTAATTTTTGGTGCAGGTGTTGCTTCACCACGGAGGCAACCATATGCGCGTATGTCGGACGGAGGCCCATCCTTCGGATCGAAGAGTGAGTCATACCTCGGTCGATTACTAGCTCCGCGTTTCTGATCGTTATCTGTAGCTATGATATGGCCCCACCCCTCGAGGTGGATGACGAATTTTGGGGACCAGACCTCTATCAGCCGCACAACAAGTTGGCCATCAGTTCGTATTTAGTGTACAACTGCAGTCTCTGCGAGGTGAGTCGCCAATATTTCACGTTAGGAATTGAACCGAATGATGCTATTCACCTTGCAGATCTTGTACAACGCCCACCAACGTCTCTATGCATCGAAGAAAACGCAGATAAAGAATGGTTGGAACACTGCCGAGGCTGAATGTCAATCGATGACTGAACTGGACTCGGCGATGAACGCTTGGTTCAGCTCTGTCCCTGCGCATTGTCAGTGCGATTCTGCCTCGCTTTTGGAAACATAACTAACCGGCTTCTGCAGTGCGCTGGGATTCCGAGATCGCGCAATCCGATCCAGTCTTGTTCAATCAATCTGCGCTGCTGTTCATGAGCTACCATTACGTCATGATGATTGTGAGCAGGCCATTTGAAAAGCCCGACCTTCCACTTATGCTCCATAGATCCATAGACCGTATCGAAACGCCAATCGGAGCACCGCGGTGCCCTCGACGGAGATCTGTCTAGGCTCTGCGCGTGCAATACTGAAGGCTTGTGTAAAATGGCAGCCGACGCTGAAGACCACGGCGCCCTATGAGTTTTTGGTCCGTGCTTTCACTAGACCACAATTGCTTGGACTGATCTCAAGAGATCAGAATCCGATTTTCGTCGCAGCGCTCGTACTCACGAGCAAAGTGCTGAGAGGCAAAGCCGCCGGCCATGCTCGACAGACGGAGAAGGACTCCCAGCTTGTGCAAAACGGGATGGATGTGCTCCAATTTGCCGAGTCTCGGTGAGTGTTCAGTTTGATCTAGTGTTTTTGTGTTTCAACTGAATTACGTCAGCTGGGCCATGGCCGGGCGCTTCGTGGACATGCTGCAAGAACTAAGAGAGTTGCGGCCGCCGGAGCAGCAGCCCATGGTGACCCTCGCTCCCGGCGTCACGATAGAGCAGCTTCTGGGCGAGCTCCCCACGAGCGAATATCTGTGGCCGAGGTTTGGGGCCAATGAAACCAACAACCTGATGAACTTGTGGACTGCACCCATGGATATCGCGTGCGTCAGCTTGGTTTTGTGTGCTCGCTTCTCTAATGACCGGGATTTAGAGCGAATGGGGTTGAGCAGTGGGATGCATTTTTGGGCAAGAGCGATGAATGGATGGCGCTTGACCCGTATTAGGTTTTGTTATGAATTTCGGTATCTGTATTAATATCTGTAGCATATCACACCCCTCCTCGTAATGCTTAGGCACAACACACACGATGCAAGTATCCTGACACTTGACAAAAAATTGCGGCTTGGCCGATGTGTTTTCATCTTCAATCGACGGTCCCCTCGCCCTGGCAACATCGCGCGCTGCACGAGCCTCGCATTCCAGCATCCCAACAGAACCGGTCCTCCGTGAAAATCGGTGAGGTTGCAGAATGAGAGTCGATTGTGGTACAGTACACACAGGTAGGTATATATATGGATAAATAGCTGGCTAGCTATCTGGTCGTTTCAGAGATTGGGGTATCGAATGTGCGGTTCGGGTATCTATCATGATTATGTTTAGAAAACGTCCTTAGCCAACACGTACGGGCTCACAAAAATCGTCGCAGTCGCCGCAGGGCTTTTTTGACACGTCGCTGAGGATCCATATCCCGTCAGCTGCCCCGCACTCATCAGCGCTGTTGACACATACCTGCACCTTCCTCTTCCATGATGCGGCTCGGCGCACAAGCCGCTTCTCTTCCTCCTTCTCCAGGTCCGGCGTCCGTGGATCGTATGGGACGCCTATGGGCCACCGATCGTCAGGTGTCTGGACAGCCACTGGTCTGCAAGGCGGAGCGGCGGCGGCCGAGGGGATGCCGAGAGAACGCCATGGGACTCTGCCGCCCTTCTTCGTTCTGGGGCCCGTCGTCGCGATTCGGGCCTGATGCCCGGGTGCAGACGCATCGTTTTGGTTCCCAGCGCCTCGAGCGACCTGCTCCCGCACATCCCGCTCGTCGTCCTCGTCCGTGTCGATCCACGACTTGAGGCCCTGGTGCGCATACGGGTGCAGCCCATTGCGCGTGGGCACGCTCCGCTTCGCCGATGCCGGCACGAGCGTCACTTTCGTCGTCGTCTTCGGGGGATGGCGGGGGCCGGGCGGCGCATCGACGTCGGAGGAGGAGGACTGCGTGTGCGTGGTGCCTGATTGGGTATGCGTGCCGGTCCAGGCGAGGGTGTGGCTGTCGGCGGACCACGTCGTGTTGCGCCGGTAGAGTGAGTCGGTCTGCGTTGCGCGTCAGTGTGCGTGCGAGGGAGGAAGAGAGAGAGCTGTGGGTGGTGGGTGGGCTGAACGCACCGATGCCTGGCTCCGCAGTCCGCCACTGAACCGCTCCTGGATCGGCGTGAAGGGGTACTGCAAGAGGGGCTCAGCAACATCGCTTCCGGCGCAGTGCCCCGCAGACGCACCTCGTTCGCATGGATGTACCCTGCGGAGCCGCTGTAGGGGTGCGCCATGGGCCCGTGCGGCGCTGGGGCGGAGAGGAGGTGGGGGAGGCGGAGACAAGGGAGGGACAGGGGATGCGGGAACAGCCCTGTGGCCCCATGCGTGGGTGCGAAGACCCTGCGCGACGTGGTCAGATCAGGGGGAAGTCCTTGGATGGATGGATGGGTGATTGACGCATCCGCTCAGTCTCGTCTCGGGGTCAGTTTCAGGGTCGGTGTTGCGAGGAGTTGTTATCCATCGCGGTTGTGCTGCGGATGTGGTGTGCGCTGGTGCGAGGAGTCGTTGTCTGCGCTTTGCACGACCAGTGGTCTGAGCAGCGCGCAGCGTGTGTCGGCTGGGATGGGATCAGGAACCCGAGATTGCAAAGATGGTAGATTGTCAGGATGCTCTTTTAGGCCGTGATGTGATCGCTTCAAGGCTGTTGACTTGCTTTGTCCCGGCCGAATTTGGATTGCTGAGCTAGTAGGGGATCTAATTCTATCTAATTGGTTTCCGTCGATAGAGGGAGCCCCTGATGATTCCCACCAGGTACATAAGACTTGATAAATCTTTTGAAGGTTCAGTGAGCTGACACTCCCATGGATGGAACAATAATGATCCCCTGAGTGGAGCTGTTCTATCTAGGTCCTCTACATCGAGAGCGACTATACGTTTCACAATTGCTTCCATGCAGTATAGCAAGTCATTATACTATTTCAGGTATCTGCTTTATCGTAATCGTCTCGACCTCCACGTGAGACTACAGGCCGGCGTTGAACGTGAGAATCTTATTGATCAGCCCACCGCCAGGGAAATCCAGCATGAGAACACCGGTGCGCTTGACTGCCTGGTGGACATCTGTTCCCTGGCCGAGGTAGATCTCGACAAACGGATTCACGCCCTGAGCGCGTGTAATCAGCACCCACAACACGCCGCTACAGAACACGGGAACATACCTGGACACCGAACGCCCCGCCCGCGACCTGGTTGGGGAACGCGAATAGACTGGAGCCGGAGCCAAAGTTCACAAAGATGCTGCCGAAATCGGCGCCGGGCGCGTTGTACGCGTCGAGGAAGCGGCGGACCTGGTCGCGCTTGGTCGCGATCGCGCCGACGTCGGGGACGTTGTAGTTGTCCTGGATGTACGTCGAGTCGCCGTCATTCCAGCCGGAGAACTGCGCCAGCCCGTAGGAGTCGGTGCGCCCGCCCTGGGGGCCGTTGATCACCGCGAGCACGATTTTGCCGCGAACGGCGCCGAGCGTCGGCGTGCCGGGCGCGGAGTTGCGGTTGATGCTCGGCGCCCAGAACGCATTCGGGTAGCGCGCGGTGTACATGTCGAAGATGTCCACGAAGGACGCCTGGCCGGACACGTCCGTGCACGACCCGATCTGGCCCGTGCACTCCTGCTTGACGCGCATGAGGACGGCCTCGGTGGGATGCGCGGAGAGGTACGCGCTGACTTTCGTCAGCACGTCGTCGAAGTTGGCGTCCTGGTACACCGCGCCGTGGTGCACGACGAACGTGTTGCCCGACTCGATGCGCAGCCGGATGTCGAACATGCGGATGCCCGCGCTCAGCTGCGCCGTCAGTGTGTCAGCGGACGTTCCGAGGTTCTCTGGAAATGGCGGGTCAGCAGGAGGGGCCAGCGCAACTCCGCATCTGCGCACCTTGGCATTCTGTGATATCACCGCCGACCAACGCCAGGGACTCGTGCGTGCCGGGGATCGACAGTGCCCCGAGGGACGCGCCGTCCGACACGGTCATCATCCAGTCCGGGTTGCTTGCCGTCGTAAGCGTGCGATACGAGTCGCTCTGGCGCTTCTCCATTGGCAGACTCCGGAGCGGCTCCGACAGCACGCCCGGGACGAGCAGTAGCAGCAGGGACAGAGAGAGGCCGTACATGGGGGCAAGGCAGGAAAGGAAGGGGAAGCCGAGATCCTAGAAGCTTGCACTAACGACGCGAGCTTTATACTTAGTAGGTTGGTATGCAGAGATCGTCCGTTTCCATCACATATGACCATGCGCGTGTCAGGAAGAGATGTGTTCTCTTTCGTCTTGTGAGAGTCTCGAAGCCCGGGTAGCATCTCTCGGCCCTGGAGGCGTCGGTTCCTCTGCAGAGCTGAGTCTCTCAGGGTGCACCCCGCCAGCACAGGCAGAAACAGTCACAGAAGCGATATCGTAGCAACGTGCATGCACATCGGAGTCGAGACGAAGAGGGAAGCTCCATAAGCGATCAGATCGTCGCATGGCGCTAACCGAAGACCAACGTGGGATCCCTGTTTCGTTTCACCGGTTGTAGGCCTAGGAAGGAGGGTCCAGAGAGTGATTAAGCCGGATTCTACCTGTGAATCCGCGGGCAGGTTACGTGCAGCGGAGGCGTCGACGATCTTCCCATCAGTTTTCGGGACTGGATGACGTACGCGAGGAGGCTGTGCATGGACCCCTTAGTTCAGTGGTAGAATGTGTGATTCCAGCGCTTGGTTCCACAAGGTCATCCGTTCAACTCGGGTAGGGGTCATTTTTGCACAAATCTCAGCCGCCCCTTCCTTTGGAGTGTAATCGGTCTTTGGTCTGTGTTTTCTCCGAGTTCAGGTAAAACAGCCAGATTCCGAGCAATGTACATAGATCTCATTCTGAATATCACATATCTTTCTCTTCCTAATGTCCCTCTCGCGTCGTACACCCAGCTGCGATCGCCTCGGAGACATCAGTGAGTCCTGAACGCGGAATAACTTTGTTGCCCACATGTCTGTGTTTGTTCTCACGCTGTGGCTGATATCGCATGGGAGAGCGTGTCATGATGATGTCACAGCCAGTTTTCGCTCCGTGCTATGCGCTCAACAGGTGCGTAAAGACGCAGCATTGCCGACGCAGGAAAAGGATGAGCTTGTGTGAACGTCATCCTACAGGTTCCGAGCGGGCGTATATATACCACGTCCAATTTCATTAGCAGAACTCATACCAATCAGTCCTCTTCCCCTCAATAAACACCATCTAAACACTATGGTTGGTCCCCTCCCCAAAATCAGCCAACACAACGAGACTCACTAATCTATTCTAGGGTTCTATCTTCTCTGCTATTGGCCGCGGCATCATGGCCATCATCGGCGCCATTGCCAACGTCCTCGAGACCATCGTCGGTGCCATCACCACCGTCATCGTCACAATATTCGACGTCATCGTCGACATCCGTGCGTCTTTTTTGTTTCCTGATCCAGTCTGAGCCTCTGCTGACGACGAACGGGACAGTGTGCTGCAGGTGCTTCGGCTCGCGGAAGAGCGGGCGCAGATATGGCCGCCACAAACGTGGCGGCGCGGCAGGGACGTACTAGACGCCCCGGACATTCATCACGACATGCCATGACGATTCCTAGATACTTATACCACTCACATTAATGATTGTGCTCCCACCAGTCTGAAATATTCTATTGATCAGGAATCTGTGACAGTTTTGAGTTTGTGTCAAGCCAAGGCATGCAATATCTTCGACGCCCGCGACCACGTTCGAATACTTCGGGGGTACATATCTCGTGGTGCGTTCAATCGCGCTTAGTTCGCCACTCAATCCCCTCTATGACACTTGGCGGGTTTGCCGAATGCAACTCATGCTCCGCGGATATCGAACAGTGTGTGGATGACATTACACTCAGCCCTTCCCCAAACATCGGACTAAGCTGCCAATCTCAGCCCTACGGACTTGACAACACAACAAGATACCCCGTCCTGGGTCTCTTCTAAATCTACTCGAAATCGAACTTGGTCCCAACAATCTCCTCCGACAAATCCCACAATTGAGCAGCATTGGACTGACAGCCGCGTGTGAGTAATCTTTAGCCGGCGCAGCTACTCACCGGGTCCGCAGTGTGCGCCGCGAGCTGGTCGGTCGCGACGTTCGAGTCGTTCAGGTACGCTCCGGGGCACGCCTCGAGGCGCGGATCGAACGCAGCAGCCACGCTCGTAGCCGCGCCCTCAGGGATCGTCTTCCACGTGTAGTCCCGCGTGTTCGGCTGTCCATCCGCGAAGAGAATCCCGAGGGCCTTGAAGGCCTCGAGCGACTCCGGCTTGGCGTTGATGTTCGTTGCGACGGCTACATTGTGTGTGCGTTTGTTCAGTCATGCGTGAGCTGCTGCCGCACCTCCGGGATGCAGACTGTAGCTTGTGATCTTCCCACCGGATCGCCGCGAGAGCTCGGCTGCAGTGAGCGCGTTGGCGGACTTGGCCTGGAAGTACGCGTCGAACGCCTCGTACGTCTCTGGGTCCGGCTGGCCTAGCGTCCTGAAGTCGACACCCTTGCCCCGCACGTGCCCAGCACTCGACACGAATACCACGCGCGGGGTGAAGTCCGCCGTCTGCGCAGCGAGAATCTTCGGGGCGATGAGCGAGGTGAAGAGGAACGGGCCCAGGTGGTCCGTGGCCATTTGATTCTCGAGTCCGTCGACGGTCAGTTTGAACGGGCCAATCGGGGCCGCGGCGTTGTTGATCAGGACGTGGATCGGCTCTTCGTAGGCGTTGACCTCCGCTGCGGCGATGCGCACAGCGGCGAGGGACGAAAGGTTAAGGATGAGGGTGCGAATGTTGGCGTGGGGGACTTCCTTCTTGATTGCGGCTTCGGTCAGTTTCAATCTGTGAGGTGGCATTGATTCAGGAAGCGTCACCTCGACGGGGCCGGCGCAACGCACCGCTCCCCGTTGTACCCAGTGATCACAACCAGGTTGGCATGTCGCGCGATGGCCTGCGCAGTCTCGAATCCGATTCCGTTCAGGGACGTCCCCGTAACAATCACTGCGCCCGTCTCACCGCCAACGAGCGCCGTCCGCAGAAAGCGACGCACCATTTGTGCCCCTAATCCTATCTGCGAAAGCTGTCGCGACGTTTTCCGCGGTGGAATGGAAGTCGAACGTTGGGTAGGACATGACTGGGCTGGAGGTGTTCGCGTTGGTCAGCCCGCTCGCTCGGTCTTATTTCGTAAGTGCGCGAGTCTGTCGTGCATTCCGTGGCAGCGGAATCTATGCCCTCCTTGGATACGTGGCTTCGAAACACCTGCGCTCGGCCGCCTTCGTCATCTATTCTGAGTCAGGGCGATCTGTGCACCGGCTACAGGAGACCGTGGATCCCTGACTCCTCCAGCTGTTCACCCCGTTGCAGGGAGACAGTCCGAGACTAGGCTGATGAACTCAAAGCGCTCGACAGCCATCAGTTCACGACTAACTTCCTTAGCGACGTCGGAGGATCTGCGGGTGTCAGGCTGTGGTGGAAGGGACTTCTCGTCATTGTTGGGTGAAGGGCTAGACGGGAATTCTCCGAGACACGTGATAAGTTCAATTACGCACTGCCACACACTTGAGGTATTGGTCAAACACACGCCAAAAACTGCGGTGGGCCTCTGGTATAGCTGTATACCTTCGGACCTTCTCATAAACAAATTCGAATACACTTGCTACCCTGATGAATTTCTATTGGCATCGAGTGTGTTGATGAGGTCCCACACTGCCACCTGTCAATATGAATAAGCCTTGACTCATGCCCTCATCATTCATGGGATTACTCTCATCAAACCTGGCTTGCCCCCCCTCTTTTGCGCTCCGACAGTAAATGCATTACTTAACGTATTGCATCTTTCAGTGCTCCCGACGATCTACCGGTCCGCAGCGCTGGCGCCAAAGCTTTCTTGTTCATCAGATGACGCCAGTAGAGCACTCAAATATATTTCAAACCCCAAAAGAAAAACAACCCCGAAATTTCTAGATTTCTTTACTGATTTTAAGCAGCTTGTCTATGTGAGTGGCCCATCCTGACAGCTCTCCTCTATCTATTCGAAAGTGAACTTGACTCCCACAATCTCCTCTGATAAATCCCACAACTTCGCAGCGTTTGCCTAGTAAACGCGCGTGAGTGACCTTTTTCAGAAAAACAGCGGCTAATAAAGCACGGACCGGATTCGCAGAGTGCTCGTCGATTTTCTCGTTTGCGACAACCGAGTCGTCCAGGTAAGCACCAGGGCTTGCGTCGAGAAGAGGGTTGAATGCAGCAGCCACGGTCGTGGCCGCACCCTCGGGTATGGTCTTCCACTGGATGTTCTCCGTGTTCGGCTTGCCGTCCGGCCCGAGGATCCCCAGGCTCTTCATAACCTCGTGTGACTCCTCCTTGTCGAAGATGTTCGTCAAGATCGCTAGTGGGGAGAGGTCAACGGGTTGGACAAGCGTACTAAGCTGCTGCCTCACCTCCCGGATGCAGACTGTACCCGTTGATCTTTCCATTCGACCTCCGCGAGAGCTCTGCTGCGGCCAAAATGTTGGCAGACTTGGCCTGGGCGTACGCGTTGAACGGCTGATGAGTCTCCGGGTTGGGCTTCCTCAGCGTCTCAAAGTCAGGGCCCTTGCACAGGGTGTGTCCGAGACTGGACACGAATACGACGCGTGGTGTAAACTTCTCTGTCCTCGTAGCGAGAATCTTCGGCGCGATCAGAGCGGTGAAGAGGAACGGCCCGAGGTGGTCCGTAGCCATTTGATTCTCGAACCCGTCGACGGTCGGTTTGAACGGACCAATCGGGGCCGCGGCGTTGTTGATGAGGACGTGGATCGGCTCTTCGTAAGCGTTGACCTCCGCTGCAGCGGTGCGCACGGCGGCGAAGGATGAGAGGTCGAGGATGAGGGTGCGGATTTTGGCATGCGGGACCTCCTCCTTGATTGCCGCCTCAGCAAGTTTCAATCTGACGGCGGCGTGGATTGAATCAAGTCTGCCTCGACGGTTTTGACAGTACGCACCGCTCCTCGTTGTAACCGGTGATCACAACCAGGTTGGCGTATTTCGCGATCGCCCGGGCAGTCTCGAATCCGATTCCTTTGATGGAGGTTCCGGTGATGAGAACTGCATCGGTATCAGTGCTGAGCAAATTCATCCAAAGTGACGCTTCTACCAACCATTTTTGCCCTTTATCTCATCCGAAAAAGCAGTCGCAACGTCCTCAGCGGTGGTGTGGAAGTTGAAAGTAGGGTAGGACATTTGTGTGGGTGTGTTTTTCAAGGTGGTCGTGTTGTATCAAGGTAGGTTGCTCCCTGTCGATTTTATACCTCGCCCTCGCGTTTGACGCACTTAGCTCTGTACCCGCGCTTCCGTGCTGAGTAAGGGCCTCAGTGGCCCATGATGAAACTCGGGCTGAGCAATCCTGGGCAGTCCTTCCGTTGAGAAGTTCGATATTACTGGTCATCTGGTGCGTAGTCGCCCATCCACCCCTCTGGTCCGGACCAAAAGCCTGCCAATTGATCAGCAAAACGGAGTCATGGAGTATATATGGTCGTGGTATAGATCTGGTGATCATGAAAGCATTATGGCCGGGGAGCCTAGTGGCCGATGTTGCCCGGTTTGACGGGTGACGGCTCGGCAATGAAGCTCTCGAAAGAGTATTTGTATCGGAATAGATCGGAATTCCACGTACTCGAAACTCTTTGATAGGCTCTTGATCATATGATTTGTCAACTGAATGCCGTCATCAAATTCACAATCCGAATGTTGAAGTCATACCTCAATTGCAATGAGAATACACTGCGGGGGTAATTATTTTTTTTCGTGGAAAATGCGTGACAATCTAGAAGTCCGATTTTTACCGTTCTGTTTTCAGGCAAAAAAATATATCGAAAATAGACGTTGATCCACAGTTCGATTTTTACCACGAATAGACGTATATTCCTCCCAAGAACAAGACTGTAAATAGATGATCTTTTTTATTATTATTGATTCTCACTGCAAACATATGATCTTTTTTCAGTGAAGAAAGGTCTTCTGTTTTCAATGTCTATTTTTTGCGGGAATGGACATTTATTCCCACTGAGAATTGATCTGAAAAAATATCATCTTTCACTGAAAAAAGATGCAACAGTTGCAACAACTTGCTATGAGTCGGCATGACTCATTAAATAGTTGCAGAGCCAAGTTGATCTGCAAGTCATCATGCATCATCATCATTCGGCCACTTTTTCATCTTATCATCAACGATCTTATGTTATCACAGATCACGGCATCTGACGGTCCGGGCTAGAGGTCCAGATAATTATCTTTATCAATTCAAGGCTGCGCGACATATGCTCTGGAAGGATCTACTGCAACCCATGACCAGTGCTCCATGCGGTGAAATGCTGAGGGCGTGATCACAGGTGAATCTACTCTCAAAGTAAACCCAAGTATAAACACGTTCACACTCCTCGTAATCAGCTTCTCAGTGCGTGAAAGCTGCAAGGGCTTTGGGGTGGACAGAGCACCAGTATCACAACTCTCAATAGACGCAGATCAATAGTCGCGGAAGACGAAGTTGACGACAAGAGTTTAAATATAGCAAACAATGATGTCTCAACCAATATCTTCTATATGGCCAAAACTAACACTAATCCAACCACAACCAACAATATCACAAGTCAGAGCTTAATACGAAGTATTAAGATCCCTTGTGGCAACAGTGTCCAGATGGTGACGCAAAGCCCAAATATCAAGTCAATGCACTGCCAACCGATACAACCAAGATACTGAGTCGACGCACTGCCAACTAGTAAAACCAAAATGCCGCATCAACGCACTGCCAACAGCCAATATCCAAATGTCCAGTACCTGAGCACAACTTGTCAATGCACTGCCAAGCAAAAGGTGTGGAACCAAAGTTCTCAAGTCGACAGACTGCCAACCTAGAGGTGTGGAAACAATCTCAACAAAGCCCAAAGACAACAACACTAAATGCCGCAACTAAACCAGAAGCGGCAAATCTGACTTTCTGATATCTCAAACTCAGACTCAAAGCACAGTAGCTACAAGTGCTCAGGGAGCAACTCATTGCAACCAGGCAGGGGTAACAGAACTTCTTAGGGTGGAATCACACAACACGCAAATTGCACAAAAACAATCTGATATGGGTATGATTCACAGTCCGGGGGAAAGCTCCCTAATACAAAGAGATGACGCGCTACTTATACTGTCTACGACAATGCTTAGTAAAGTCCTGCACAACTGCATAGTAGCTACGCTATCTAAGATTGGTTGCCTTTTATGGTAATGAAAAAGTTGAACAATCGGACAGGTCCTGACTGATCAGGACCCTGCCCCATTGTCCATATAGTGCTTTTGATGTGGGTCAACCCACCGCGTCATACTTTTGGAATACAACGTGCTGGATTGGCCAACTGGTATGTCTTGGCCAGTGAGTCCAATGTGGGTGCCCCAAGAAGCTGCATGGCCCTAGGCACACCAGACGTTCCTCACATGGTTTGGTTCACGGATCTAACCTGTGTCGCTTTTGATGTGTTTGGGTATGGGCGCGACTCGCTGTGACACCTGGAAGTGTCACCGCAATGCGTCCACAATGTCCCGTGATTGAGTGGATCCTGACATGTGACAAGTCGTCGCTGTGGTATGATCTAAGGAAACATCTAACCCAAAGCTGGGAGTTGCCGCCACAAGATTGGTGCAATCATGTAACGCCAAGTCCCGTCTAGTAGTAGTTGTAATGTTGAGAACATCGCACATTGCTAAGCCCTTTAGTCTGAGTTCCCATCTGCAGAGAGTGACCCCTTAGAAGAGTCGCCGCAGCAAAAGATCCCGTTTTGGGGAATTGTCGCAGTCCAAGTGTCCGTCACTAATAGCCCTGAGCCTGGTGTAGACCCATAAGACCAATTCCACAATAGTGGTCTCACTGCCTTGCTATCGTCAACACTATCCACAGTCGTCAACTGGGCAGTAGACCCTTAGATCCTACTGAGCGCAACACTGTCAACCGCGACACGATACACTGAGTGGTTTGAGAGTAAATCTGTAAAAGCGCAAAAATACGCCCTTACAGAGCTGGTGCAGAGCGCGTCTGGTAGCCAGCCTATCACCGGCCATCTCCTTCGAGTCCCCGCAAGCGGTCTAGCCAAGCCCCATTCCTTGCACCAGGGAGTGCTACTGCCGTACGCACTCCTCCCCCTCTACTTTGGCCTTCTCCCTGCGGATGTGGCCTACTGCGATACAGGCTCGTACCAGATGCCTTTGCGCTCATCCGCACCACCCCTCTTCCCAGTCAGGCATTGGTCCTCGCCTCCGATGTCTCCACTGGCTGGCCCGGCACTGGCCTGGCACCTGGGCTCCTCCAGTGTGGCCTCCCACTGTTGGTGTCTCAGGAGCTGGCCATCACTGGCCCCTCTGAGCCACTCACTATCTTATCTGGGTTTGTCATCATCTACTTGTCATCTGCCATTGTTCCATGGCAGTGATATCCCATCATTATCAGTCACTTGTCACAGCTGACTATATAGTGTGCCACCTGGGCACATGGATCCTTGAACCGTTCTCTAAGGAACCCCCTCCGTGCTCAGGTGAGTAGTATACCTCCCTTGTATTTGATAGTCTCTAAGGATCCCCCTCTGTGCTCAGACTCATGTAAGGTTGTTGTGTGCTGTGTGCTCTCTTCCTTCGGGCTGGCAGGAGTTGCCCTTACACCAGTCTTGAAATTCACTTCTCTTTTCGACATTATTTCTTGTTGATTGTCACAATTCCGTGTTGTATCAATAGACTGTGATTGGTGTTCTGTCCACCTGAAGCCCTCACATCTTTCACACACTGAGAAGCTGATTATGAGAGGTGTATCTGGAGGATAGGTCTGCTCAGTAGACACTCCATATTAGGTTGGTCCAGAATAGAGCAAAAGTTGGACAGAAAACTTTGGATTTCTGGTCCGAAATCAGAGTAAAATGGAGCTCCAGAGCACCGAAGGGGTCCAGTATAGAGTAAAAGTTGGGCAAAGCCCAACTGATTTTGACAAGAATATGACTCTGATATGGCCAAATCACACAGTTTTGGAACACTCCCTGACCAGCTCTAAGCTCTCCTGTGCGCCGCAGCGACCAGCATGGGCACTTGATCATGATCGGGACTGATGGCCTCAACAAATCGGGCAATGAGCGATCAAGTACTAGAAATATTTGTAGCATGGGAGAATATTTTGATTATCTGGTCCGGAAATAGAGTAAAAGTGACCCCAAACCGCCAAAATTTTATATTGAAAGTCCTGGAGCTGGCGGACTGACCCGATACGGAGTGTCCGCGGGCCTTCCAGGGCCGAAAGTTGAAGGTAAGACCCCGCGCAGCGTGATCAATCATCTGACCAAACACATCACGTGCTTCGTGATGGTGGTGGGTCCACGCATTTCAATGATCACTCTCATCGGTCCAGGCTTTTTCCTCCGCTTCGTGCTCCGGCAGGGAATGATTGAATCCTGGACAACTTCAAGTTTCCAGTCTTCCTGACGATCTACCAGCCTGCAGCGCGGCATCATGCTAAACACTTGATCACAGGATGACGCCAGTGGAGAGATCAAACATATTGCAAACTCGAGGGGAAACAACTCCGACATTTCTGAACTTGTTTACCATAGGTAGCTAATCAGGATGAGCAGCCTATGTCATAACTCCCTTCTAGCTACTCGAAGGTGAACTTGACTCCCACAATCTCTGTTGATCAAATGATGATCTTATCATCTGCCAGATGGATGTCGTGATACACATCTTATGACTCCATCATGTGTCATCTAGAGTCATGTCGACTCGTCCTAAATAGACACAAATAGCCCCCTGTATTGTATATAAGGAGGGCTCTATTACCCTATAATCCAGGTCTCTTGACTACTCCCGCATAGTGCCCACACTAAGCTCTCACTCACACAGGTGAGCTACTAGACGCTCTCCCCAGTGCTCAACAGGTTATGGGCCCCGAGAGCTATGTCTGCGCCTCAATGGCCGCGACATTCATTGTATGCGCCGTCACTGGCTGCAACGATGAGCAGCGTTTTTAGCCTATCTGTATTCACTTCAGCTGCTGCACAGCGCTGGTGAAACCATGCCGGATCGCGATTACATCGCTTGATCCAGATGCATCGATCTCTGAAGGAGATTATGATCTATGAGGATCTGATCATCTTTATCTTTGATTTTATCTATCAGATTAGATTGATGCTGATCACTCACACAGATCTAACATGTCGTCCAACTCCAACAACATCTTCAATGCTGTCTCCATCTTTGATGGAAAGCACTGGCTTGTCTGGTCCGGAACTATGGAGTCCTATCTGGAGCATCAGGGGATCTCATACGTGCTGACCGAGACCGCGCCAACCGAAGTCAAGGCTACGGATGGCTCTGTGACCAACGCATCGGAGATCAAACAATGGAAGCATGATGATCTCAGGGCGAAGGGCAGCATTAAGTTGCGCCTGACTGAGGGAGTCATTGCCAATATTCCAACCGCCAACATAGTGTCAGCTGCCAAGATCTGGGAGCATCTGAAGACCCAATACGGTGGTGCTCAGTGCGCCGACCTATATGCGTACTTGCAAACCGCGTTGAACGCCAAGTACAACGTGGGGTTGCACCCGGATCCACAGCTGCTGGTGATCACTACGGCGTTCGCTCGCCTGGAGAATGAGTCTTTGAGCATCCCTGAGTTCCTCAGAGCGATGATCATTCTCAACATAGCCCGGATTCCCTCTGTCACGGAGACTGTTCTACAGACTTATGACAAGGACGAGATCAAAGTCTCGGCGGTTCGTGACGCTCTCTTGACGCATTTCGCTCAGAAGCAGTCTCAAAGCCAGAATCATGTGGCCAAGTTCAATACCAAGCGCAAGCGCGATGACCCTTCGTTCACCAATCAGCAACAGGGCTCTGGCTCTGCACCCGATAAGGGTGATAAGGCTGATGGAAAGAAGAAGAACCGTCGAGGCAAGCGCAGTGGGAAGAACAAGGACAACAAGGGCAAGGGCAAGGCTGATCACAGTCATGTCCATGGAGTCTCCGAGATCACTGGCTCCCTCACTATCGGTTCGATCGCCTCGCTCACTCCGTCTATCCCTGCGCCGACGATCTCGCATGTCACGCACATCTCTCGCGATGGACCCAAAATCCGCGCGGTTCAAGAGAAGTCTCCCGTTAACAACAATGGGATTATTGACACCGAGTTTCAGAAGCCTACTCGCAAGGTCTTCGAGCTGGCCAAAAAGATGGATGTGACGGTGACCGCAGAACGCTTCCGGACTCTCGACAAGATCGTCAATGAGAAAGGAATGCTCCGCGAGGACGCAATCATGCGTTCTCCATCTCCGGTTGCTTCCGGCTCGAATCACACGCTGGATGATGGTCCTCCTGCCAAACGCAGTCGTATCGAGGAGATCCCCGACGTCGAGATGGCCACCGGCCAACAGAACGATCTTGATCTTCTGTTTGGAGATAGCGAGTTCGCCCAGGCTGAACCGGTCAATTGGGATGAAGTCGTCGACTTCAACACCCTTCTGGAGGAGATGGACGCTCCTTCCGCCGAAAGGCAAGTACCCTGCCTTCTTGGGCATATGCACAATTCTGATTGTTGCTCACAGCCAGAGCGCGTAATCACCGCCGCCCCGGGTTCTGTACTTAATTCGTTGATGATTCGTTCGCATGATTTTTGTACCAATCTATTCTGTGTGCACTCCGATTTTGCTGCCTGCTCTAAGTGTAAGGGGAAACATCATCATCATGAATTAGGGCCTCTATGGCTTCTTGATTCAGGTGCATCTCTCCATGTGACATCGGAGATTAGTGATCTGGTCGGATATGAGAAGCTCTCAGATCCTATTGTTGCTCAGACCGCTGATAAGAACACACGTGTTGCCCTTATTGGTCGAGGAACAGCCTTCATCGATCATTACGTCACAAGGCATGGAGAAAAGACAATGGTGACTTCTCAGATATATCCAGTGTACCTAGTGCCAGGATTACATGGTCGTCTCATGTCTTTGGGCTCCTTACTCAAAGGAGGATCTCGCGTTCGTGGAGACAAATCGCGGATCAGCTTACATCGAGGGAAGTCCCCACTCTTGTCATAATCCGACTCTTTTTCATCTTATCATCGACGATCCTATCTTATCTTGGCACCACTTATCTTATCACGGATCACGGCATCAGACGGTCCGGGCTAGGGGTTCCAGGGGTTATCTCTATCGATTCAAGGCTGCGCGACATATGCTCCGGAAGGTTCTACTACAACCCATGACCAGCGTTCCATGTGGTACATAGCCCTATGACTCATTAGTTGTAGATATGACTCAGACTGGATTTGGGTATAAATACTGTAGCTACTTGGTTGTATTCTCCAGTCTTCGAATTCACTTCTCTTTTCGACTTTGTTTTTGGGTTGATTGTCACATAATTCGAAGACTCCCCTCATACCCTCCTACCTCATACCTCTTACCCTGCATCTTGCACCGCTACGCCCGCTATATCCTCTTAACCCTTATCACCCCACTCACCCTTTTACCGAATCATCTAGTCGTCCTCCACTATCGCAGTGAAGGGTTCATATCAAGCAAACAGCACCAGGCCACGGGTAACGTTGAGCCCGACCCAAGCCTTACGGTAGCTACAAGGAGTGCTGCGGAGACCTTCGGGAAAACGCACCTCGGGATCATCGGGCACGTGAAGAGCTAGGCCCGGGATCTTTTTGCTAGCAAAAGAACCTTTCCTCGAGTGCTTGTACAGCACACGAATCCACCATTTCGTACCGATTCCCATCGTCGTCTGGGAGTCCATCCCCTCCCCCCATCGTACCATCGTCGCCCGATCTGGCGCATCAAAACCAACCCGGGCCCTCCGACCCCTACCTCGCCCTCCCACCGCCTGAAGACGAGATCCCCGACCTCGACGAACTGCCCTCCGAACAACCACCCTCGCCTCCACCTCACACGCCTGCCCCTACCATGTCAGGGCATCACCGCATCACCCTCGCCGCCAACCCCCCCTACTTCGATGGCGACAAGTCCAAATACCTGGGCTTTGTGGACGCGTGCACCACTTACATCGGTGCCTATTGATCGGAGTTCTCACAAGATGAGACCAAAATCCTCTTTGTCCTCTCCTACCTCCGTAACGAGAACGGCACGAGCTGCGCTGCCTCGAGATGGGCGATGAACTGGAAGCAGCACAACTTCGATGGCTTCCAGGGACTGAAGGCAGGAGTCACATCAAAGAACTTCCTGGAGGAGTTTCAGAGGGCGTTCGGGGACTCCAATGCGGAACAAGTCGCCGCTGCTCGGCTTATGGCCCTGCGTCAAAACAAACGGTCCTTCGCGGACTACATCTCCGACTTTGAGATGTTGGCCGCGGATGCAGGCTACAATGTGGTTGACACCACCGACGACAAAGGCGAATACAAGAAGGGGGACCAGGATAATATCCTCATCGAGTTCCTGGAGCGCGGACTCAGCAGCGAGATCGCCAGCCGTCTCTACAACACCGGTGTCCCTCTGCCCAAGGCCTATGGAGCGTTCAAAGCCTGGTGCATCAACATCGAAGCCAATGCTCTGCGTGACCAGCTGCGCAAAGCGTCGTATGGGCACCCCACACAACGACCACCTCCCCAGTTCCGTCCCCAAACGGCACCAGTGGCGCCCACACCCGCTCCGGCCCGACCCGCTGCCAACGAACCGGTTCCGATGGAAATCGATCGTACCCACGCCCGCGGCCGTAATATCATCTGCTACAACTGTCAGCAGCCCGGGCACATTGCGCGGAACTGCCCGGAGCCCAAGAAGAAGCGCACGTTCTTCAATCGGGCCACAATGCTGGAAGAAATCGAGAACGGGGACAAGGACAACGAGTTCCTGAAGGAGATTGCCGAGAAGCTGCGCGAGAAGGGTTTTTGAAGCGCTCCACTCCTCTAGCCAAGGAGGTGGAGCGTCCGGACTATGGACGATTTTCTGTACTTGTTTCGATTAAAGATACGGACAATATTTCATCTACATACACGATCTCAGACTCACTACGTACAAATATTCACGATTTTCTTATTGCCGAGATGGAAAAAGAACGCCAGGAAAAGATAGCTCTAAATAGAAAATACTTACAAGATAAAAAGGATCAGAAAGCTGCAGATAAATTATTTTTGGACTCCTACGTATTTATGGCTCGTGGAGAAGGAACCACGTCAACAAAGACCGAAAAGGGGAGCATCGCTCCGAAGGCTCGATCCTTGGAAAAGGAGGAAGCGCCCAAGGAATCTGCCAAAATCGAGGTTCCAGAAGCACCCAAACGCACCAGGGTGCCAGATGCCATCCAGAGGAAATTGGCGACCGAGAAACAGAAGGGCCCCCAGCCCAGCAGATTGGCGCAGGAATTGCGCAGTTACCAAGCCGAAAGAAAGAGGCATTCGATGGACGTATATGTCCAGATCACGGGCCTGGACTCAGGGAAAACGCGTGGAGTCAAGGCGCTGCTCGATAGTGGCTGCAGTACCTGCTGCATCGACACCGACTATGCACGGGCAGAAAAGCTGGATATCCAAGAGCTTCCGCAACCCATTGTGGCTTGTAACGCCGACAACACCGAGAACATCAGCGGTCGGATCACACACTACGTCGACTTGAGAATGAGAATCGGTCCTCATGTGGAGACACGCACGTTCCTTCTGACGTGTCTGGGAAAAGCCCGGATCTTCATCGGCCTGGATTGGCTGACGGAACACAACCCCGAGGTGGATTGGCAGGAGCAGACAATGAGATTCAGCCGATGCCCAGAGCAATGTCAAATGAGGGGTCACGAGGAGCACCAAGCGATGATCGACATGGATGCAATTGACCTGGACGCGGGTGCACCGGATCTGGAAGAGGGAGAATCGATCTTGTTGATCGACTTTGGAAAGGATGTAGACCTACGGCTGAAGGAAACGCCGGCGCAGAAATTCGCAGAAGAAGCGGAAAAGGAGAAGGAGAGAATGACCGAGGGAAAGATTCCAGATCAATACCGAGAATTCGTCAAAGTATTCGCCAAGGAATCCTTCGACTCGCTACCGGACCGACGGGCATGGGATCATGCGATCGAGCTCAAACCAGGCTCCAAAGCAGTGGACTGCAAGGTGTACCCCTTATCGAGAAACGAGCAGGTCAAACTCGACGAGTTCTTACAAGAGAACCTAGCGAGCGGACGAATCAGGCCATCAAAATCACCCATGGCATCGGCATTCTTCTTTGTCAAGAAGAAGGATGGCTCGCTACGGCCTGTTCAAGATTACCGGAAGCTGAATGAGATGACGATCCGAAATCGGTACCCGCTACCGCTGATTTCCGAACTGGTCCACAACCTGTGCGGCGCCAAGTTCTTCACCAAGCTAGACATCCGGTGGGGATACAACAACGTACGGATCAAAGAGGGCGATGAGTGGAAGGCTGCGTTTCGCACAAACCGCGGACTTTACGAGCCCTTGGTTATGTTCTTTGGTCTCACAAATTCCCCGGCAACTTTCCAAAACATGATGAACGACATACTCCGGGAACTGATCAACGAGGGACATGTGGTAGTTTATCTGGACGACATACTAATCTTCACAGAAAATCTGGATGAACATCGACGAATCACCAAACGGGTACTCGAGTTGCTCCAAAAGCACAAATTATACCTGAAGCCGGAAAAGTGCGAGTTCGAACGCACGGAAATCGAATACCTGGGTGTAATCATTGGACACAACTCGATGCGGATGGACCCTGTCAAGATCAAAGGCGTGATGGAATGGCCGGAACCAAAGAGCGTCAAACAAGTCCAAGCCTTCCTCGGATTCACAAACTTCTATCGACGTTTCGTTCGGGGATATGCGGAGGTCGCCAAGCCGTTGACGCGGCTGACAGGGAAGGCAGGATGGTCATGGGGTCCGGATGAACATGCGGCGTTTGATGGGTTAAAGAAGAGAATCGCGGAGGATGCCGTCTTAGCACTGCCAAATGACACTGGCCAATATCGTCTGGAAGCCGATGCTTCGGAAGGGGCAACAGGATCAGTTTTGAGCCAAAACCAAGACGGCATTTGGCGCCCAATCGCATTTATTTCGCACGCATTGACCGAAACCGAGCGAAATTATGAGATCTACGACAAGGAGATGCTCGCAATCATGTTATCACTTGACGAATGGAGGCAGTTGCTCCTGGGAGCCACGGAAACGTTCGAGATCTTCACCGATCATCAGAATCTCGAGTACTTTCGGAAGCCGCAGAAGCTCAATCGACGGCAAGCACGATGGATCACGGAGTTGGCGGAGTTCGATTTCACCTTACGACACCGACCCGGCGCACTCAACCGCAAGGCGGACCTCCTGTCCCGACGAGCAGATCACGATCAGGGCAAGAACGACAACAAGGACGTCACGCTACTGAAGCCCGAGTTCTTCCGATCACAAGAAGTCACATTCGAGGGACAGGATCAGCAGCTAATCAACGAAATCAAGGCCATTCGATCAATTGATGGAAGCGTCAAGGCGGCCTTAGAGAAGTCACTCGCCGGATGGAAGAAGGAAGAGGGGCTTATCACGTACCATGGGAAGCTCTACGTACCAAGGGACGAGGAGTTGCGGGACAAAATCATCGGACTACACCACGACACCCCTTTGGTCGGACACGCCGGGATCAACCGAACGCAGGAGATGGTGGAAAGGAACTACTGGTGGCCAAGGATGGGAAACCAAATTCGGAAATACATCCAGACGTGCGAAGCGTGCCAGCGGACCAAGACCAGAAGAGCCAGGACAGGGAGTTTGCACCCGCATGCAGTTCCAAACGCGCCGTGGGAAATCATCTCCATGGATCAGATCGGACCCCTGCCAGTCAGTAACGGGTATGACGCAATTCATGTGTGGTGTGACACCTTCACCAAAATGATCCATGTCGAACCAATTAGTACTGACATCAGCAGCGAAGGAGTAGCACGATTAACCAGGGACCGAATCTTCCGCTATCACGGGGTCCCCCGCAAAATCATCACTGACAGGGACTCTCGATACATCAAGGGCTTTATGAAGGAAACGAATCGGATGTTGGGCGTGGAAATGAATCCGGGGACCGCATATCACCCCATCACGGATGGGCAGACGGAGCGTATGAATCAGGAGATCGAACACTATCTCCGCATTTACGTCAACTACCATCAGACGGACTGGTCGGAGTGGCTGGGAATGGCGGAGTTCGCATACAACGACAAAATGAACACGTCTACCAAAATGTCGCCGTTCTATGCTAATCACGGATATCACCCATGGAAGGGAGTGGAGCAGCGGATGGAATCAAGGAACGAGTCGGCGGAGGAATTTGTAAAAAGAATCAAAGAAATACAAGACGAAGCAAAAGCAGCATTGGAAAAAGCAAAAGAAAAAATGAAAAAATACTACGATAAACAAAGAAAAGAAGTTCCGGAGTTGAAGGTTGGGATGAAGGTGTACATAGAAGGGGAAAATATCGAGACGGATCGACCATCAAAGAAGATGAGCGACAAGAGACTAGGGCCATACGAGATATTGGAGAAGGTTGGAGCGGCCGCATGGAAGCTGGATTTACCGGACACGGACCGAAGACATCCGGTGTTCAACGAGTCACTGTTGACACCCTATCACGAACCACCCCCCCATCGCCAAGAGAAGAGGCCTGTAGCCAAGATGATCGGAGGAGCAGAGGAGTGGGAAGTCGAAGAGATCGTGAAAGAGCGAAAAGTCGGCCGAGGAAAACAGTACTTGGTCAAATGGAAGGGATGGCCGCATAGCGAGAACACCTGGGAACCATCACGTCACCTTACCCACGCGAAGAAGGTCCTGAGAGATTGGCAGAGGAAACAATCCAACCCAGACACACGCATTCGCCTCCTGCCAACTCTCGAAGCCGGACATTGGGATTACCTCATCCATCGCTACAAACCCAAAGACGAGCGCCTTCCATACCCCCAGCGACAACTCTTCGATCCGTACGAAAACGTCTTCACGCCCATTGGCCTAGTCGATGAGGACATCGACCCTAGAGAGGGGGTAATGTCATAATCCGACTCTTTTTCATCTTATCATCGACGATCCTATCTTATCTTGGCACCACTTATCTTATCACGGATCACGGCATCAGACGGTCCGGGCTAGGGGTTCCAGGGGTTATCTCTATCGATTCAAGGCTGCGCGACATATGCTCCGGAAGGTTCTACTACAACCCATGACCAGCGTTCCATGTGGTACATAGCCCTATGACTCATTAGTTGTAGATATGACTCAGACTGGATTTGGGTATAAATACTGTAGCTACTTGGTTGTATTCTCCAGTCTTCGAATTCACTTCTCTTTTCGACTTTGTTTTTGGGTTGATTGTCACAACTCTCGATCATGGAGTTTAGAACTCTAGGGAAGGACATTGCATTGTACTTCCTGATGTCAAAGCCTAGTACGGCTGAGACAGTGCGATCCATGTCCACTGTTTACAAGGTGGATTATGAGATCATGCACCGGCGATTTGCACATCCGTCGAAAGACGTTTTACGTCAGGCAAAGAAGAATACCAAGGGCTTTCCAGAAGACCTAGTATTTCCCGAGGAAACCCGACCGTGTAAAGGATGCGCGCAAGGGAAAATGCACCAACGTGCCTTCCCGCCTTCCGAAAAACGAGCGGAGAATCCGTTTGATTTGATCCACTCGGATCTCAAACAATTTCCCACGGTGTCTTATCACAAGTACCGCTACTTCATGAGCTTCTTCGACGAAGCACTCTCCTATGGCTGGACAGTATGCCTTGCGCAGAAATCCGATGCCAAGCAGGCTATGCGCAATTTCATTGCGATGGTCAAGAACCAGTTCAATGTCACCATCAAAAAGTGGCATATTGACAATGGGAGAGAATTCATGGGGATGGGAATGGAAGAATTTCTCGCGGAACAAGGAATTCTAGTGGAGAAGGGTGCTCCATATGCTCACCAGCAGAATGGGCATGCTGAGCGCTTCAATCGTACGATCATGGATAAGGCAGAAGCCATGCGCTTCACTGCCTGTCTTCCTAATTCTTATTGGGAATTCGCTATCAAACATGCGACACGGATCTACAATATGACACCTATCAGGCGTCTAAAATGGAAAACTCCATTTGAAGCTCTTCACAAGGAAAAACCGGATGTTTCCGAACTCCGAGTCTTTGGTTGCGCTGCATATGTCTTTATCCCTGATGAGAAGCGCGCCAACAAGTTATCGCCCAAATCGGAGCTGATGACCTACTTGGGCATTCCTGATGGTGTGAAAGGATTTTTGTTCATGCGCACAAACAATTCCACGTTCGTCGCCACCAAGGCATTGTTTGACGAGGAGTTGTTCCCCCGCTGTCCTGACAGCAATCGACCACCCCACGTTCCTGTTGGAGAGGAATTTCCAGAACGTGATGACCCAGTGAATCCACAAGATCCACCACAGGTAGACGGGGAAGATTGGCTATATGGAGATAATCCTTTTCCATTTCCCATGCCATCTGATCCGGCTCCACCACCTCCCGTACAGGGAAATGATGATGGTGACGACGGTCATAATCGTCAGGACCCACCGCCAGAGCGTCGGGATGAACCTCAGAGGACTCGTAGAAGTAGAATTCCACGACCAAGTCGGGAAGCTTCACCAGCTCCTGAGCCTCGAAGGTCTTCACGCCAGCGGAATGTGCCTACACGTCCAGGAAACGTCTATGGGGAAAAGCGTACCCCTACGGATATAGTCCGTGACATTCAGAACAGCAGAGGATGGAAGCGGTATGTTGGTGAAGATAAGGGTAGCTCCCAATCTCAACCATCAACCGGTGCTGATGCAGGGGTTCCCGGCCCTAGCTCGCAACCAGATTCCTCAAACGCGGGTGCTTCTGATGATCTAGACGAGGATGCACGCATGGAGAAGCTATGCCGGGAAGGGGGAGTAGAGCTCATCACGGCGCTGCTGTCAAAAGCGGTTCCAAATGAGAACCTACCTGATACGTCCAAAATTCGCGATTGGACGTTCCGCGATATCAAGCGGTTGCCTTCTGAACAACAGAAAGGTTGGATTGATGCTTGCCGCGACGAGTTAGAGGCACTTCGTCAGCGCAAGGTCTATTCCCTTGTGGACCGCCCGAAAGGACGGAAGGTTATCAGATGTCGCTGGGTCTTTGACCAAAAATCTGATGGCCGAAAACGTGCCCGCCTAGTTGCCAAGGGTTTCAGTCAAGTCGAAGGAGTTGACTATGACGAGATATTCTCTCCTGTTGTCAGGTATGAGACGTTCCGGTTAGTCATGGCGCTTGCAGCGCTCAATGATTGGCATTGGTCTGGACTCGACGTCAGTAAGGCTTTTCTCTACGGAGAACTTGACGAAGAGGTCTACATGGAACAACCCGAAGGCTTTGTGGCGAGAGGCCAAGAGCGCAAAGTCATGCGCTTGCACAAGGCAATCTATGGACTCAAACAAGCTGCTTTAGCATGGTGGAAAGCGCTGACCAAGTCCACGAAAGCCATGGGCTGGATCCGACTAACATCGGATGCCGGCGTGTTCTTCTACAAAGACTCTGATGGCAGCATAGCCGTCATAATAGTCTATGTGGATGATGCACTGTTCTTCTCCAAGAACAAGAAGCTCCTCGCCTTTCTCAAGGCTGAGTTCAACAAGCGATGGGAATGCCGCAATTCTGAAGATACTCCAGAGTTCTTGCGCGTACGCCTCAGTAGAGTAGGATCTTCGATCAAGATTGATCAGATTCCCTATCTCGACAAGGTGCTAGAGCGCTTTGGAATGCAGAACGCCAAGTTCGCAGCGACCCCTCTACCGGCTGGATATGTTCCAATGCCAAATGAGGATGAAGTCGATCCAGAGCTCAGGAAGAAATTCCAATCAGTCATTGGATCTCTTCTCTTCATCATGCTAGGCACACGTCCTGATATTGCATTTGCTGTGACCAAATTGTCACAATTTGCCGCCAATCCGTCCCAAGACCACCTCCATAAAGCGCTGTATATCTGCCGCTATTTGGCTGGTACTAGGAATTATTCGCTCATTTTCAATGGTGCGACGGATAGAGGGCTAATTGCATTTAGCGATTCAGACTGGGCTGCTGATCCGATCAAGAGGAGGTCTACCACTGGTTTCTTCACGAAATTGGCAGACGGGATTATTTGCTGGCAGTCTAGACTTCAGCGCACAGTCGCGCAGTCTTCTACAGAAGCAGAGTACATGGCGATTTCAGATTGTAGTCGCCAGGTGATGTGGCTGAAGAGTGTCTTTTTGGAACTCCAGTTCAAGCTCACCATCCCAGTACCTATTTGCGGTGACAATCAGGGTGCACTCTTCAGTGGCAGCAATGCCTACCGAGACCGCAGGATGAAACACATAGACATCCGCTATCACTACATTCGTGAGCGAGTCGAGGAAGAAGAGGTTGAACTGTTCTTTATTCCGGGCAGTGAGAATCCTGCAGATATGTTCACCAAGAACCTAGGACGCGTCAAGTTCGAGAAGTTCAGGTCCCAACTAGGACTTGAGTTCAACTCGTCCTGAAGGAATGGCCGATGAAGATTTCGCTTTCAAACACTATCCTGTGGTTTTCAGCGTGGGGGAGTGTTGATCAAATGATGATCTTATCATCTGCCAGATGGATGTCGTGATACACATCTTATGACTCCATCATGTGTCATCTAGAGTCATGTCGACTCGTCCTAAATAGACACAAATAGCCCCCTGTATTGTATATAAGGAGGGCTCTATTACCCTATAATCCAGGTCTCTTGACTACTCCCGCATAGTGCCCACACTAAGCTCTCACTCACACAGGTGAGCTACTAGACGCTCTCCCCAGTGCTCAACAATCTCCTCTGACAAATCCCACAACTTGGCAGCATTCGCCTGGTAAACACGCATCGGTGACCTATTCTCAGAAACAGAGGCACCGATAGAGCACACACCGGATCCGCAGAGTGTTCGTCGATTTTCTCGTTGGCGACGGCCGAGTCGTCCAGGTATGCACCGGGGCTTGCGTCGAGAAGAGGGTTGAATGCAGCAACCACGGTCGTAGCTGCGCCCTCGGGAATCGTCTTCCACTCGGTGTTCTGCAAGTTCGGTTTGCCGTCAGGCCCGAGGATCCCCAGGCTCTTCATGACCTCGAGCGACTCCTCCTTGTCGAAGAGGTTAGTCACGATCGCTGATGGGGAGAGGGTCAGCGGGTTAGACATGCGGAGTGCAAACGAACTAACATCCCGGATGCAGACTGTACGCATTGATCTTTCCGTTCGATCTCCGCGAGAGCTCCGCTGCGGTCAAAATGTTGGCAGACTTGGCCTGGGCGTACGCGTTGAACGGCTGGTAAGACTTCGGGTCGGGCTTTCTGAGCGTCTCAAAGTCAGGGCCCTTACACAGGGTGTGTCCGAGACTCGACACGAATACGACGCGCGGCGTAAACTTCTCTGTCCAGGTCGCGAGAATCTTCGGCGCAATGAGCGCGGTGAAGAGGAACGGCCCGAGGTGGTCCGTCGCCATTTGATTCTCGAACCCGTCGACGGTGAGCTTGAACGAGCCGACGGGGGCCGCGGCATTGTTAATGAGGACGTGGATCGGCTCTTTGTAGGCGTTTACCTCCGCTGCGGCGGTGCCACCTCAGTTACCACCGCCATCACGCGGTTCTCCCCCCGCGGGGTACCTACTGGGTACCCTCAGACGTCTTGCTGAGGGTACCCAGTAGGTACCCCCTGGCGGGGGGTGGGGGGGCCATTTAGTCGATTTAGTAGCGGGGGCATATGCGGGGGTCAGGAGGAGGGGGGGTGTATGTAGCATGTGACTTGTCCATAAGAGCGGGTAGCTGGGCGGGAAAAAAAAATCCAATCACATGACGCGCTGCATGGGCGGGATGGCGGGATAAAAAAATCACGTGATGCGCTGCACCAAATATTACCAAAATGCTGGCAGGGGTTGGCGGCGTCATTGGCGGGGTCACTACCACCCCCCCGCACACCATGGCGGGCAGTGGGCGCATTATCACGTGACTTTTTGGGCACCTTTTTTGCAGCATTTGGCATGATTTTGGAAATGCTGCTTGATACATTGCATGCTGTGGCAGACAATGGGCGCAAAATCACGTGATTTTCCGCCAAAAAAATGGAAGACTCCCCAAATCATCCCAGTATAATTTCCATAGGTAAATAGGCTAGTTAAACATGAACTTGAGCTTAGAAAAACCAAAATGCACCCTGCACAATGGGATTGGTGACACACTTGATCCCATCATTTGGCAGGGCCTGCCGCAGGGGCTGCCGCGGGGGGTGCCGCGGGGGGTGCCGCAGGGGGTGCCGCGGGGGGTGATGCGGGGGCTGCCCCAGGGTTGGTCTGTTATGATCCATTTTTGTTCATTGAAGATCTTGTAGAGGTGAGCAGGGCAACAGGCCAACTGGGAATTTATAGGAAGACATTGAAATTGATGCAGGGGTCAGATGCGGGGCCCACTGCAAGGTCTACTGCAGGGGCAGGGGTGCATTATATCAAATTTCGATGTATCTATTCTGGCCATGGCCATAGAATGTCACATAATTATCCTTCAATTTGGCAGGGGTTTCTTGGTATGGTCTGCAGCTAAAGATATTTGATTCCCTTGTGCTTTAGCAGAGCCTGGGATATTGAAAACATGCAATAGCACCTGTATAATCTGTCTATGTAGGGTCAAATACAAGTTATAACTTGGTACATTTGGGCATGGTCTGCTCAAGCTATTAGGTCAAATTTAATGTTTGAAAAATGCGCAACTTGATTTGTTTGGCAAATCCCCCAAGGGAGTTTTCCATGTGCAGCCAAATTGATCGCCAGGAATAGCTACTGCTCCTTGTCCCTGTCTGTTTGCTTCCAATAGTCTGTCTGCTCCCAAATCTTCCTCTCCATTTTCAGGATATCTGATACAGGTGTTAGGATTGTTGATTGATGGATTTCATATTCCTTGTCTACACACCATTTAGACACTTTAATGGATGTGATAATACTGTGAACACTAACAATTGATTAGGCAGCACTTTTGTCCATCCAATCCTTGCAGGGGCTGGGGCAGGGTTGATGGTGGGGGCTGCCGCGGGGGCTGCTGCGGGGGGTGCCGCGGGGGGTGCCCAAGCCTCTGCCAGCCTACCCAATGTGGATCAACTACAGGATCACTTTCCAAAGCTTCTGTACTGCAACCCGAGTGACTTCCAGGTTACCTTTACCCAATTCCAGTGACACAACTTGCCTGCTCTTGTTTCTGGCCGACAATTGATTTTATAAGCTTGAGTGTGTATGTGCACTTTTTGGTGGGAAAGGAGGCCATTTGGTGAGGGGCAGGGCACCGAAACATTGTCAAATACCACATTAAACATGACCAGTGGCTTACATCTCTTCAAACTGGCCCCTATCTCATGTTTATCAAGACCCTATTTTTCGGACCCATTTCAAGTTTTTGAATGGTTCCAGGGTCCAGGGCTCTCAGAATTTGTTTCAGACACTGCCAAGGGGTATATCATTCAGCTGTATTGAGTTGTTCATTTGTAGAAAATATATTTTTTGCAATACCCAAAGTGAACTATGTTGAACCATTATCTATGTAGGAACCTTGAGCAACTGTGAACTGTTTTCATGTTTCGAATTTTGGATGGACAAATGATATGAAATACCTACATATTCAACAAGAACAGCATAGGGAGACCTTATTCCGATGGTTTTCAGCTGCATAACTGTAGAAACAGTGTCAGAAGAGCGGGAAACACTTAGGTACGACGTTTATACAGGTTCTGATTGGCTGGTGACTTGACGTGTTCCGAGCTGTCAGATTATGTAATCTTACATATGAGAAGATGGCAGGGGCAAGGCACCGGTGCAGCGGGGGGTGTGGCAGGGGGTGTCAGCCTGGCGGGGGTGCATGCGGGGGTGCAGTGGGGGGTGCCAGTTTGGCGGGGGGTGCCTGCAGGGGTGCCAGTGGGGGTGCAGGTAGAGTTGCAGGCAGTGAGTTATGGCAAGAACGTATACAGTCCCAGTAGCAAAAGCAATCATGTATGTTTCTGCAGTTTGTCTTGCAAGTATCCAAGCTCTAAGTGGAAAGAATTTTGTATATGAAATCTGAATTCATGCTCAATCTCTGGCTATTGTGAGACAACTTATTAGTGAGTTAGTTCATCCTCTTATATACGACCCAGGAATGAATTGAGGGCATGTCAAATCCGCTATGTTCCATCTGTTCATGTTGCAGCTTGAGAAAATCATTTGCAAAGCATCACAGAACTTCTGATTTTCAATGAGTCCCAGTCAGGAAGTGAGACATTCAATGTGTACTTGACATGTGGTACAATGTGCCGCAGGGTAAGATTACACTGTGCTAACAGTGTGAACAATTGACTAATAGCCATGTATGTAGAATGAGCGCACCAAAAAATCAATGAGATGACAGTGGACCCAGTGCAGCCAACCTACCCACCCTGCCGGTCAACACATGAACAAATCATAACTTGTATTTGACCCTACATAAACAGATTATACAGGTGCTATTGCATGTTTTCAATATCCCAGGCTCTGCTAAAGCACAAGGGAATCAAATATCTTTAGCTGCAGACCATACCAAGAAACCCCTGCCAAATTGAAGGATAATTATGTGACATTCTATGGCCATGGCCAGAATAGATACATCGAAATTTGATATAATGCACCCCTGCCCCTGCAGTAGACCTTGCAGTGGGCCCCGCATCTGACCCCTGCATCAATTTCAATGTCTTCCTATAAATTCCCAGTTGGCCTGTTGCCCTGCTCACCTCTACAAGATCTTCAATGAACAAAAATGGATCATAACAGACCAACCCTGGGGCAGCCCCCGCATCACCCCCCGCGGCACCCCCTGCGGCACCCCCCGCGGCACCCCCCGCGGCAGCCCCTGCGGCAGGCCCTGCCAAATGATGGGATCAAGTGTGTCACCAATCCCATTGTGCAGGGTGCATTTTGGTTTTTCTAAGCTCAAGTTCATGTTTAACTAGCCTATTTACCTATGGAAATTATACTGGGATGATTTGGGGAGTCTTCCATTTTTTTGGCGGAAAATCACGTGATTTTGCGCCCATTGTCTGCCACAGCATGCAATGTATCAAGCAGCATTTCCAAAATCATGCCAAATGCTGCAAAAAAGGTGCCCAAAAAGTCACGTGATAATGCGCCCACTGCCCGCCATGGTGTGCGGGGGGGTGGTAGTGACCCCGCCAATGACGCCGCCAACCCCTGCCAGCATTTTGGTAATATTTGGTGCAGCGCATCACGTGATTTTTTTATCCCGCCATCCCGCCCATGCAGCGCGTCATGTGATTGGATTTTTTTTTCCCGCCCAGCTACCCGCTCTTATGGACAAGTCACATGCTACATACACCCCCCCTCCTCCTGACCCCCGCATATGCCCCCGCTACTAAATCGACTAAATGGCCCCCCCACCCCCCGCCAGGGGGTACCTACTGGGTACCCTCAGCAAGACGTCTGAGGGTACCCAGTAGGTACCCCGCGGGGGGAGAACCGCGTGATGGCGGTGGTAACTGAGGTGGGCGGTGCGCACGGCGGCGAAGGAGGAAAGATTGAGGATGAGGGTACGGATATTGGCGTGCGGGACTTCCTTCTTGATTGCCGCCTCAGTAAGTTTCAATCTGCGACATGCATTGAATCAAGTCTGCCTCAACGGTTTTGACAGTACGCACCGCTCCTCGTTGTATCCAGTGATCACAACCAGGTTGGCGTATTTCGCGATCGCCCGGGCAGTTTCGAATCCGATTCCCTTGATGGAAGTTCCAGTGATAACAACTACATCGGAATCAGTGCTGAGAAAATTCGTCCAGTGTACGCCTCTGCAAACCATTCTTGCCCTTGATCGCATCCGCAAAAGCAGTCGCAACGTCCTCAGCGGTGGTATGGAAGTTGAAAGTAGGGTGGGACATTTGTGTGGGTGTCTTTGGAGCGGTCGATAGTGTACCAAGGTGTGCTGCTCCCTCTCTACTTTATACTTCGCCGCCCTCGCGTTTGTCGCACTTAGCTCTGTACCCGCGTTTCCGTGCTGAGTCAGGTCTTCAATGGCCCATGATGAAACTCGGGCCGAGCAATCCTGGGCAGTTCTTCCGTTGAGAAGTCCAGTCTTTGTGGTCATCAGGTGCGTAGCCGCCCGTCCACCCCTCTGGTCCGGACCAAAAACCTGCCAGTTGATAAGCAAAACGGAGTCATGGAGTATATGTGGTCGTGATATAAATCTGAAGATCATGCATGCATTATGGCCAGAGAGGCTGGCGGCTGATTTTGCCCGGTTCTACGCGTGTCGTCTCGGCAATGAAGCTTTGGAGAAGACTGTGTGATTAGACTTTGATTTGCATCTGCATTAAGTGTACCCGAAACTCTTCGATAGGCTCCAAGTCATATGGAATGTCGACTCAATGCCGTCATCAAAGTCATAGTCCGAATGTTCAACTCGATTGCGATTGGGAAAGTGTACTAATTTTAGACAACAGGGAAGCTTACAACAGGTTAATCAGAGGTTGAGCAGCACATTGTGGATCTAGAACGTTTGGCTCAGCTTAGTTGCCTGCCTAGTTCATCTAAAATTTATCATGAGTTGCCTACGTGAAAGCTACAAGGTCATCATTAGTTCCGACAAATTCGCAAAAAAGAAAAACTCCCACATTGATCTCGCGCTCCGGGACAATTTTCCCAGTAGCGCGGGATTCGTGTTGTGTTTCATTGAGCAAGCCAGTTCCAATCACACAGTAAACCCAAGTCTTACACAGAGGGGGCAAATTGTTGGCCATTAGCGACCTCGTCTGAGCGATTTCGCGGCGCGTCTCTCACTGAGTCAACATTTTGCGTTCGTCAAGCTTCTCTCGCGATCTACCATCACTTTCAGTGCCGTCAATCTACAGCACAGATCGTCGTAGCTCCAGTCGGGCATAATTTCTTAAAACGGTTTTGCACAATTAAATAATTAGAGCTGATCCTGTGGACCGCACCGCATTATTTTGATCTAATTAAAGGTGAACTTGGTTCCCACGATCTGCTCCGACAAATCCCACAACTTGGCGGCATTGGCCTGGCAGGTGCGCGTTAGTGAATTACTTTCAGCAGTACAAACGCCATCGGAGCACTAACCGGATCCGCGGTGTGCGCCGCGAGCTTGTCATTTGCGACCTTCGAGTCGTCCAGGTATGCGCCGGGGCTTGCGTCGAGGCGCGGGTCAAAAGCAGCCGCGACATTCGTAGCCGCGCCCTCGGGGATCGTCTTCCATTGGAAGTCCTGCGTGTTCGGTTGGCCGTCCGACCCGAGGATCCCCAGGGCCTTGAAAGGCTCGAGTGACTCCTCCTTGTTGGTGATGTTCGTCACAATCGCTAGCGGGCAAAACGTCAGCCAAGAGCGCGGACCTGCGATGTGGAAGCGAACTGACATCCCGGATGCAGACTGTATCCGTTGATTTTTCCACCGGATCGCCGCGAGAGCTCAGCCGCTGTCAGCGCATTTGCGGACTTGGCCTGGAAGTACGCGTCGAATATCTCGTACTTCTCGGGGTCGGGCTTGACGAGCGTCTCGAAGTTGACACCCTTGCCCCAGGTGTGCCCGATGCTCGACACAAACACCACTCGCGGTGTGAACTTCTCCGTTTTGCTAGCGATGATCTTGGGGGCAATGAGTGATGTGAAGAGGAACGGCCCGAGGTGGTCAGTTGCGATTTGATTCTCGAATCCGTCGACGGTCAGTTTGAACGGACCAATCGGAGCTGCCGCATTGTTGATCAGGACGTGGATCGGCTCGTCGTAGGCGTTGACTTCTGCTGCGGCGGTGCGGACGGCGGCGAAGGACGAGAGGTTCAGGATCAGAGTACGAATGTTGGCTTGCGGGACCTCCTTCCTGATTGCAGCCTCCGTGAGCTTCAATCTGCGGCCAGCGATCTCGATCAGCACCACGACACCTCGACGACTGTCATGAAACGCACCGCTCCCCATTGTACCCAGTGATCACAACCAAGTTTGCATATTTTGCGATCACTCGCGCAGTCTCAAATCCGATCCCGTTGATGGAGGTCCCAGTGATAAGAACTGCATTGGTATCATGATCAGCACTCAGCGAATTCGTTCGAGGCATGACTCTACCAACCGTTCTTGCCCTTGATCTCATCCGCGAAAGCCGTCGCGACGTCCTCGGCAGTGGTGTTGAAGTCAAAAGTAGGGTAGGACATTTTCTGCAGGGTGTGTTTGAGGTGGTTGTATTGTATCGATGTGGGCTGCCTGCTGCTGTCTTATACCCCAGGCTCGCGTTGAATTTGGTTCCGTGCCGGGAACTCCGTGCTGAATAAGGACCTCCAATACGGATGAGACAATTGGCGCTGAGCAATCTCAGACATTTCTCCCATCAAGAAGTTCGGCACGCCGATCTATCAGTGTGAGTGCCTCCATCACCTTGCTAGTCGGGACTGGAAGAACGCTATCTGATCAGTCAGCGGCGTCATTAAGCTATGGATCAGTGTGATATCAATCCGGAGCTCATGTGTGCATCACGGTCGTGGAGCCTCCGGCTTTGAAAGTTTGGTACGTGCCGCTCGGCACTGCAGACTACTGCACACGAATGAATGGTCTCATCCTTGACGTCCATGGGATCGATCATACCTTTCATTATTCGAGGGTACGTTTGTAAGATCGCTGCGCAGCAGCTTCTACTCCTCAGGTCTAGTCCTATGGAATATCACTTCCATGTCGTCATAATGCTGATGTCTGAGTCATGATTGAGTTCCGCTGCGGATGGAGAGGAAGGGAGAACCGAAACAGAGCAATCTTCGCACATCTTTGTCAGAGGCTGACTACGCAAGTGTTGCTATTTCGGGAAGATCGCTCAGGGTCTGAGCGTTCAGCTCCTTATGGAGACTCGGTGGTGTATCGTTGATTGATCCATACCAAAGGTTCCGAATGAGCAAGTCCCAAGTCAGTTCGCCTCGAGTGGCTGAACTATAACTTCGACTGGCAGATGCGTTTTGGACTGGGTAACCTCGAGATATTGACCCGATTTGCCAAATGTCACCCGTGGCCTGCCGCACACTGTCTGTGACAGGCGAGTAAAATTTGATGTTATATGAACGTAGACTTGGGGAGGCCTGGGATCGATGAGCTGTTAAGACTGAGCCTGAACCCTTTCGCTAAGTAGTCGATATGAGTTATATCTACCAGATCGATGATGGCCGGGGCCATTAGCACCACAGTAACTACTACCATAATACGATCTCGGAGCAGAGAGTTAACGGAAACCTAGTGTAAGGATCCTACGGACTAGGGTTGAACAAGGTCGCATTCTCGATCTTGGCCTCAACAAGATTGAGTTCAGCAACGCTTTGTGAGTCCAGGTTCTCCAAGAGTCAAGTTGAAATCTGGCGGACTCAGGCATTCCTTCCCCAATCAATGCCGGAAGAGTGGGATATTTTTGAGCAAGTTTGTGGCGTTAGGATGATCTATGTTTTCTGATCACAGATCATTCACTCGACTTGCTCCGTGCTTGGTCCATTTGGCTCTCCCCGGCATATATTTCTCCGCAATCAGAGAATTAAATAGCCCTTAGGTGAGAAAGAAAGTTGGAGTATAACTATCGGATGCGGTAGAACCTCCACAGGTTCGCTCAACTCGCGAAGTCAACTCTGAACTTGAATTGGCCTCAAACTTTGCGATCAACGCATCAATTGACGATCGCTCGGCAAGAAACCCAAGTACTTGATCGTCAGCTCTAGCTACAGACTTTGAAACAGAGAGAAGAGTCAAGCCTCAGGTTAGACCCATTCGTATTTTTTCTAGTTTTCTAACAGCTTACAAACTACTTTTGTTAGACCGAAAGTGAGCTGAAGCTGGTTGCGATGTCGGCATGTTTGACATATAATTGATTTCAACAGCCGAGTGTAAAAAGTTTCCGTAGGCTTCCGAGAGTGTTTGATGGATGATCCGGGGTGTCGCTAACGGACACTAAAGTTTTAGTAGCTGAATTGTACATGACATGAATTTGCAGAGCAGAGCACAGAACTTTTGTACATCATTTGCGCCCCTGAGTTCTCTGTCCTTGATGAAAGGGCCTCGAAGATCACGATATTCAGGTCGAAGCGTAAGACAGCAATGGATGACAAAAACATGTGCACTGCAGATCCCAAGTGGTTCCAGCTCTTCCAAACATCGATCAGCTCGTCGGGGGAAAACAAAACTGCTACGAACGTGCTTCCTCGATAGTTGCAGGTGACAAGATCTCCAGGTCATCATCAGATTAAGTGATTATTCTAAAAAGATCCGGTGATTCGTGAATAAAAACATGTTGCTATGATAATCTACATGTGCTGTGCTCCGACAACCAAGGCGCTCATACCTCAGTCATCTCCTCCTTCTCGTTGACGCTGGGCGCTGGCGGCGGCGCAGCAATGTGGATGTTCTTGATGAACAGCGCGGCGACCAATGCGAGCCCCGCCACTGGGACACCGAGCACGAACACGATGCGCAGCGACTGCAGGTAGGCTTGAACGACACCCGGGATCAGCGACGGGTCGAGCTCGGTGTAGATGGCGGTCGGGCTCTGCTCGACGATGGATGCCGGCGCGGTCGGCGCATACTGGATCAGGTACTTGCTCAGCTCCGATGCAAAGACCGGCTCCGCGACGCCGAGGCCGAGCGTGCCTCCAAGGAACTGCCCGAATGCCCCCATCGACACAGCTTGACCAATCATCCGGGGCGCGTGTTTGAATTCGACTTGCATGGACAGCAGCGAGTTCTGCATGCCCATTCCGGTGCCCACGCCAGCCAGAATCTGGAAGCCGATGATCGTGGCGGACGATGTGCTCGTCTTCAGGGTGTAGAGCAGCCCAGAGCCAAGTGCAAGGAAGACGGGGGATACGACCAGGAACGGCCAGCTGGAGGACTGGTCAGCCACTGAGTATGGGATGACCAATATGCACGTACTAATAGCCGAATCGTGACACGAGCTGACCGGAGACGATTGACGTGAGCACGACGCCCATCATGAAGGGCAGCAAGTTGATCCCGGACTGAGTCGCAGACCGGTGGCGCACAGCTTGGTAGAAGATGGGGATGTAGTACGAGAACAGAAGGAGCGTGAATCGTGACAAGAAGCAGTACGCGACGATCGCATAGCTGCCAAAGTGTCAGCTGTGTCACGGACGGCGGGAGAATTTTACGAAGTACAACTTACACCGAACGAGATTTGAAGATGGTTGTCGGTGTCATGGCACGGTCACCAGCGCGGATCTCCCATAGAATGAAGGCGACTGCCAGTACGGCGGCGAAGACGAAACACTGAACGAAACGGTAAGCATCAGAAGCGACTGCGGGTGAAAGCCACTCACGATGATGACATCCTTGTCACCCCAGGGCTTAGTGTTTCCACCCCACTGGAGAGCCAAAACCAGAGACGTGACAGCTCCTGAGACCAGTATCGCGCCAAAATAATCCATCTGCATAGTCTGGCGGAGGAGATTGGACCATGTCCGCGTGGAAGGGTCCGAGCCCAGCGGCGGCGACGACTTGAGTAGGAACGTGATGCCCAAAAGTGACACGCCACCGCTGAAGAACGAATAAGTAGATGACGGGAGGACATCAAATGCCACTTACAGCGGTAGATTGATGAAGAAACACCAGCGCCAGGAAACGTGGTCCGTGAAGGCACCTCCGATGAGCGGGCCAATGACACTGGACAGCCCAAAGACGGCACCGAAAAGACCCAAGAGACGCGGTCGGTCCTCCAGACGCGTCGACTGGACGATTACTTGGTTGAGTCCCACGACTGTTGGACACGATGTGCGCGTTAGATTTTACGCAAAACGTGCCGAGTATACAATTTGGACGCACAAATACCCGCGGCACCCACTCCAGATACCGTCCGGCCAGCAATAAGCATCCCGACGTTCTGCGCCACTCCGCACACAAGCGAACCCAGCTCAAAGATGACCACCGCCGAGAAGAGGATCCATTTTGCGGGCCAGATGCGGAGGAGCTGCCCGTAGAAAAGTAGAAGGACCGTCTGTGCTAGGATAAAGGACGACGAGACCCATCCCTGGAGCGTGAAAGAGTTGAAATCGGACGCGATTCGTGGCAGCGCGGTGGCGAGGATCGTCTGGTCGAGTGCGATGAGCAGCAGTGACAGCAGCCTGGGCGGCGATTTGAATCAGACAACGGCGACCGGCAGATGAGAGAGGCGCTGGACGTACATGGCAACGAACACGATGACAAGCTTCTTCCCAGTTAGGACCGCCGCATGTGGGTCTTCGACGGGCGGGTGCTCGTCCGTTATCGTGTGGTCTACAGAGGGTGTAGCAGACATGGGGGTGGGAAGGACGGATCGCGGGGGATGAGGTCATGGTGAACGATTGCCGTATTTAAGGAAAGAAGGAAGGTTACATGAGAGAATCCGCGGCTAAACGGTCGTGATTTCCTTACCCAAAACAAACAGGGCATGCACGAGCAAGATCACTCAGCGCAAGAATGCCACCATAACAAGGCACACATTGCACAGACAGATTGTGCTTAGAGAGTTGTCTGCAGAGACGTAAGCCAGGAGTGGGCTGGACTGACGAAATAGAGTCGATTGACGGCGTAAGCCAAAGCAACTAAGACGCCGGGACCGAACCGACAGGACGGTCAACAAGCGCCTACCAACAAGCGTGAGTGCCAAATGCCGTGGGACACAAGAGAAATCCCTGTGACTAATCGTGGCCGCTTTGCGGGTAAACGGGTGCTCGGTGCGCGTCCGAGCAGAGTGTTCGCGTCGTCGTGCGCCGAAACATCATCTTAAGAAGAGACGTAAGGCGCGACTGTGGTAGCAATCCGATCCGCAGTAAGCGCAGAGCTCAAAGCTGCACCGCCAACAACACTTTTGACGACAAGAGTCGATGTCATCATCTGAACCAGCCGTTTCGCATTGCGGTTAGGTAGCCGGCCGATGACATGTGTGACTTGGTCACTAAATAGCGAACTGCAGTCAACGAAGTGTGATCTGCACTGGCGATTGGTGGATTTCAGGCCGGCGATAAACAGTAAGTGGTGCAAAGGTAGTGCGTAAAAGCTGAAAGCTTACGATGGCGTTCAGACACGTACAGCTCCTCGGTTGCAACCCGCCGAGAAAAGACCGAGTCAAATTAACCAGAGCCATCTGCGTGGTGCACGCGTGGATCGAACCCAGGGGCTGAGTTCCGTGAACGCCGTCACGTTCATGAAGTTTGGCGATGGTTCGACGGTTTGTCATTTCCGCAACCACCTCGGTGTATCATAATTCTGCCGAAATGGCCGATAGAGAGAATCGAAGAGAAGGTGACGATGAACCGCTCTCGCAGGCAGACCGGACGTGGGAGTGGAGTCGTCCAAACCCCTGGGATCACTGATCGCCGCGCATTCGTCTCCCTCGGATACATCCGGCGGCGTGATGCACACTTGTAATGTGGTATTGGGATGAAAGTGAAGGATAGCATTCCAAATGCATACCTTGAGTGTCTTGAGTACAGGTGTCGAATAGCTCTCTCACTTGTGAAACTTGTGTCCCAAGCAAATGGAAGATTGATTACGGTGGAAGGACCCACTGTTGAGGGCAACTTTGAAGCTGAGTGGTCAGTCGCCCAAAAGAATGGCACAGTTCGGCAGGCTTCCGCATGTCATGCGGATAGGAGCCGCAGAAAGGGAGGAGGTAATGAAAAAAAAATTCTGCGTCATCCGGGAATCGAACCCGAGGCTGCCCCTTGGGAAAGGACCATGTTACCTCTACACCAATAACGCACGCCTCTCCAATGTTTTGGGGTTAATTCACAAGGGATAGTTCAACGCCACATCGATCATCCTTCTCAGTTTATTTCTGAGAGACAGGCAAAGGTTCGGTGACTTCATAAAAACGATTCTTGTCCTGATTTTCTTCACTTGCATATATTCTAGGTATTTCACAGATGATGCTTCGTTGAGAACCGTGTATTGTCGCTCTCGGAGGAACACGCAGCAAACAAAGGACAACCCATCATGATGGGTGTGTCGCGTCAGTTGACAGGTGTCAACTCAGATTTCCTGTCAACACACCGCTCCGCGCTGAATGGTCGTCGTCGTCTTGGATAACGGCGGGTCGAGCATCAAGGCTGGGATCCTGTTCAATAGAAAGCCAGAACCGAGGTCCCCTCATTCCCCCGCTCCACACTCACCTTGCTCACGAGAATCAGGATCGTACCCAACGCGGTGATACGCGCGCCAGGCGACAAAGCGACCTACATCGGGCACGAGTTCCACCAGCGCTGCCGGGACTTCTCCTCGCTCTCATATCGGCTTCCGCTCGAGAAAGGGTTCGTCGTTGATTGGGACGCGCAGAAGGCTGTGTGGGATGGACTGTTCTCGGACGAAGTGCTGAATGTGGGTGTTTGTACGTTTCTTGAGAGCGTGATTCGCGACGGAGCTTTGCGCGGGGCAGGTCAACCCCACGGAGTCGACACTAGTCATCACCGAGTCGTACTTTAATCTGCCCAAGCTTCAAGAAGTGTACGATCAGTTCGTGTTCGAGGAGTACGAGTTTCAGGGACTCTTTCGCGCGACTCGTGAGCTCTCATGTTCAAAATGATCGGCTGTTAAACCTATATCAGCTGCTTCTTTCATTCCACATGGAACACTGCTCGGCGAAACACCGCCTGAATGCTCGCTCATCGTCGACTCTGGGTTCAGCTTCACCCACGTCGTGCCGATAATGCAGGGCCAAGTCGTGTGGGAGGCCGTGAAACGGCCAGTATGCTGAAATTTAACTGATTTTCATGCTCATTCGTCCCGATTCCAGACTCGACCTCGGCGGCAAACTGCTTACGAACCACCTCAAAGAGCTAATCTCGTTTCGCCAGTGGAATATGATGGAGGAGACGTACATGATGAACCACGTCAAGGAAACTTGCTGCTATGTGGCGCAAGACTTCGGTCAGAATCTAGAGGTCTGCCGGTGTGTTCCACTCCGTTATCGCGGGCGACGAGTCTTGATTCGCTATCGACAAGAAACGACCCCAAAAACTCAATCGTGCAGGAGTACGTGCTGCCTGATCTCACAAAACAAAACGCAGGCCGCATTCGTCAGCCGAATGAAGTTCTGCTGGAAACAGACCAAGTATTGACGATGGGCAACGAGCGGTTCTCAGTGCCCGAAATCATGTTTCGTCCCGACGATGTCGGTGTGTGCCTTCCATCTGGAGGCATTGAGGGCGATTCGAGATGTCTTTTCAGGACTGAAGCAAGTCGGAATTGCTGGCACGATCGCTTCGTCCATCGCACTGCTGCCGGAGGATCTCCAAGGGCTCTTTTGGGCCAACATCGGACTGATCGGTGGGAACACGGAATTTCCGGGATTCCGCACCCGCTTGTGCGTGTTTTCAAGCGGCGGACCATGGATCCTGCTAAGCGAAAATAGGATATCAGAGCTCGAGTCTCTGGCACCGATGGGAACCGACGTCGCCATCTATCACGCCGATAAGTCAGACACCCCACCGGTTTATGTGAACTCACTCACCCGAGCTTCAGACCAAGCTTGGCAGCATACGAAGCCGCCTGCGCCTTCGCGTCTCAACCCCGCTTTGAGTCCGAAATAGCTATCACACGGGAGGAGTATCTCGAGTATGGGAGCACGGCTGTCCGCCGGAAATGCCCTGACTGGCGGGCCGGCCCGCCGCCTCCACCGGCTACGTCGAGAAAAGGAAAGGGCCGATCTGAGGGCCCTTCGAGCGATGTCGAAGAGTCCGAAGACTCGGAGAGCGATACGAACGATGGGGACAGAAGCGTGGTTCGGAGAGGTAAAAGGAAGGCGGGCCGGGCAGCAGGAAAAGTTACAGTGTCGAGAAAAAAGTAATCCTTGCTTGGTTTATTTCAAGGGCGAACGTTGTGTGATTCGAAATAAGCGTGTCGTAGCGTAGACATTAAGGGACGAAGGGCTCGGCGAGCTGGCAAAATGACAAGGGCGAGATTCGAACTCGCGCCATTTCTGACTAGTACTGGTACATTCCAAGAATGTTAGACCTGAAACTAGCGCCTTAGACCACTCGGCCACCTTGCCTCAGGTTCGCGCCTGAGCTCAGCAGTATCACTTGTTTCCATAACATGCATGAGCCATATATGTGATTTGCAGGATGACAGCACCTTGCTTATTCAGAATGTTTCAGTTTTAACAATTCTTCAACGATAATCACTCTATTGAGAGATAAAATAAAAAATCCAGAAGCAATTTGATCCGTGGCTATTCGTGCCGGACTGCTACATCAGATTGGAGGTTGGGAGACTAACATGTGCTCGGGTAGTCAATCGTCAACTGCCCGTCACCTGCTGAGAAGCTAGCTATCAGCACATTCTATAGCCGGCAAGAAATCGTCATCTTTTCTTCTGATCTTCTGCAGAACTTGGATTTCCAGCCTCGCGAATCAAGCAATACATTGAAGACGGAAGGGAAAGAATGATACAATAGAACATTGTATTTCTCAGCTGTCGCCAGTCAAAACGTTCCCGGAGCCATTGTTCTCTACAGCGCAAGGCTCAGAGTTATGTTCCTGTGGGTCCAGTCTTGATGCCGCACGCATGCCGCGTGTTTCCCATTTCCGTCCTTCACATCGGCAATCTTGTCGGTTGCATTGTTTCCCGAACGGAAGGCGCCTCGAAGCGGCACAACCGAGCCGTGGGATTACTTGATCGGACGCCGCTAGGTTTTTCGGCCCAAGAGGGGCCCTGCCTCGATGCGGCATCTCATCTATCCATCCATATCCAGGTGGACTACACCGAACCAACAGATGAGGTGTAGGTCCAGGGCCCAGAGTCCATAACTTGAGCCCACACACGGTGACTCGATGTGCGTTGTGTGGCGAGAAGCGAAGTGAGGCGAAAGGGATGTCACCTCAGCCTTAGCGGCCGGATCCGGTGAAATGAAGATGAACCAATCTGCCATTGTTCGAAGTTAATCGGTCTTTGTGCTCACCACGCTAGATTTTCAGAATCCGCCTCCCACAGACCGGAACAAAGATTGAGCTCCAGTGGCAGATTGGCAACCATATTGGGATGTTGTAAGGCAGTCCATTGCTCTGCGGAATGGGTCGGCACAGATTCCAGCTGTCATACTGGACCCAGTTTCCGCGGAGCTATTCCGATCGATCATCTGGATCACCTAACATTGGACACCCAGTCTGAATCTCCCCCTGGGACAAACAAGAATCGCAGAGGTATTCGGCGAGGCGAATATTAATCCCGTATTTCACTTCACGACACGGAAAATTCAAAGGAGCCTGAGAAAGAGCCGAGTCAGACCTAGCAGACGAAGCGGCTATCGGAATTAGGGCTAACATCACGTTGTCGTAAATCAGCAAGACCGGTCAAACAAGACCATGCTCCGGTTTATGGGCCCCCATATTTCGAGGGTCTGCTAGTGAGTCGCTCTCGCGTCTAGCCGAGTGCAGCACACATTTTGGGCGTTGCGTCGAGAACAATAACGACAGCGGGATGTGCAAATGAGTCGACGGAGCACGAGGAGCGCAGTGCAAGTGTCACTCGAGAGTGCCGTATTGGGCCAGCTGTGTTGCAGAGCTTCACGACACCAACAACGTTGCTTCGAAGAGCGACAGATATGCGATGCCGGTCAGCTTCCCGAGAGTCAAGGCGAGTCAGAGTAAGGTCGACGACAAAGGACATGGTCTGTTTTAGGAAAGGATGATCGTGATGCAGAGTCGGGGTCTCAGTGTCACATTGTTACGGTGTCATAGTCATGTCATCACGTCTGCATAACATGACCGTGCCGTCACGTGTTCCAGTAGACACGACGCGTTCCCTGATTCGGGATGCGCACGGACGCGTTCTAACTGATAAAATTGGCTCGATACTGGTGGAGGTGCGTGGAAAATATCAAAATAAAAGAGTAAATCGAAAGAGGAAGAAGTGGAAGAGGGGATGAAATCGGAACAGTTTGCCCCGATCACAGTCGATGTCGGAAGCGTCGGCGTTTGGATGCCGGCGGCACAGCAACCACGTGTTAGCAAAAAAAAAAAAGTGCTGTGATCTGTTCCTCGAGCTCAGAGTAGGGTTCACAAGAAAGGACATGGTCTGTTCTAGGCAACGCAGATTGTGATGCAGAGTTGGGGTCTCAGTGCTACACTGTGACGGTGTCATAGTCATGTCATCAGGTGCATAACACGATGTATCCTCACGTGATCCAGTAGTCACACTACGAGCTCGTGCAATCTCCTCCCAGGCATCATAAAGACCTATGATCCAAATACAGGCTTTCAGGACGTCTAAATATTCAATTCCATTGAAATTTGACTAATCCATGTCAAAATATCGGGGATCGACTAGCACAGATAGCGTTGAATGTGCCGGCAGCGGTCTACAGAGGGTGGCTGTGCTTTGAAGTGCCGCAGAGATGCCACATGTGTCACACTGGAGTGCCGCAGACTTGTTTGCAGTGCCGCAAGAGGTCCCGCCTGAGTGCCGCAGTGTGCCGTGGAGTCTGCGGCACACTGTTCTGGAGTGCCGCAGGAATGAGATCTCCATTGCTGCCGCCGACGACAATGGCGTCTGGAATAGTCCCGCTGCCTGCGCGGATCATTCCCAGGTCCATCAACGTCTCAGCCGACGTGTTGATCGTCGTTGATGTCGTCGAGATCAATCATGTGGAGTATTCGGAGTGCCGCAGGGGTACCGTGGCAGTGCTCCTGCAGCACTTTCAATGAGCCCTATCACCTTAGGTTTTAAAAGCCTCTTTGTAGTCTAGGAGCTACATACTGAGTGCGCATTTCAAAAACAAGCCACAAAGGCAGGAGATTCCCTGAAAATGGCGCGAATTGGCAGGCTCGAGCGCGCCGCCATCAACGACGAGCACGCTTATGACGTCGGGAACGGTCATCGGAGGCTTCGAGTAAGCATATTCACGTCCTCGAGTCACGGAGTGCCAGGACCCCAGCACATCCGATCGATCCATCGGTCGAAATAGACCATGTCCTTTGTCGTCGACCGTAGTCAGAGCGGTGGAAGACGGGCTGAGAATGAATTACTGCTGAATCCTTATCAGCTCATGAATCATGACATATCGGCGTCTAGACCGGACTGGGATATGCGTCACATTACTTGTGACTTTCAGCACTGTCGCGCGCGTACAAGGGCTCGCTTACAAGAGCTTGAACATCGTCTGCAGAGACGTCTTCTGCACAAACTGCAATCACCATTTGGGCACAATGGCGGCATGATGCAGATCCCGATTGGGAAGTCGGGTAAAAAGAAGCTTCGTCCGCTGATGCTGTCTATGTTCCCGTTTTGGTTCTCCCTTTATCCCGTCCAAAACGAGTCAAAGGGGAGCCGCGCATGGAGTCTCGTTATAAAGATGCCTAGTTCAACTGTATCTGCCCTTCGTACGACGACCCAGATACCGGACGATCCGCCACTATCTATATCCTCCACACACTAGACATGTTCCAGGTCGCGTCTCACCCCCCTTCCCCTGCCTTCCTCGCCCCGGGTCGTCGCGATTCGTATTCGCAGTCGTCGCGCTCTTCTCCCGCACCTCTTCAACTCCCACGGACCCTCGCACGTCCTAAATTCGATGAAGTCTCGCCAGCCGCACTGGCTGCGGTCGCCCCAGAACTCGCGTCGGTTCCGCTCCCCTTCGTCCGCCAAGGGCTGCGCGTGACGGCACCGCAGATGTCGAACGGCCTCTCCATCGCTGCCGCCTCGATACCCAAGACGTGTCCGCGATCCCAGCTCCCGTCCGCGATCTCGCTCTCCGCTCCCAGCCGCGAGGACGTCACCTACCCCACGCACATCCTTGCGCTGTCCACGACGGCCAAGAGCGCCACGGATGACGCGCTGATCTACCCCGTCCACGGCGTCGTCCTCGCCGCGCATTGCGCCAAGCTCCCCCGGCTCCCGCCTGCCTCCCCTGCCGGCCACACGGTCCCCATCCTCCCGCTTGCGGTTCCGTCCCCCAGCGCCTTCGCGCTGATCCACACGTGGATGTACACCGGGCGCCTCGACGCCGTCCTCGCGGCGCTCATCCCGCTCCCTACGAGCTTCCTCGGCTCGCTAGCCGCGGCAACGAAGCCGGCGGGCGGGATGTCCCTCCCGATGGCGTACGACGACGGCGAGGCGATCCCGGCGACCTTCACCTCGCCGTCGACCGTCCACGCGCTGGCGGTGCACGTGTGCTCCGTCGCGGGCGGCAACGTCGGCACGCTGATGATGCATGCGTCGCACGTCAAGGAGCTGTGGCAGAACCTCGTCGCGCTAGGCGTCAACGACGCGGGTGTCTGGGCTGCGCTGGATCTCGCGTGGGAGGTCGTGCTGGGCTCGTTGAGCGTCGCTGCGGCTGGTCAGTAGATACTATCGAAAACGTGCTTGAGCTATACCCTGCATTTGCTGGCATCCTTCTCCCACTCCCCATCTCTGTAGCATTATGAATTCCTCCGCACTGTGTTTCTACCTGTGACCTGTAGCCTCTCTCCTCCTACGTATCTGCAACTCTACCAATGTATCCGTTCCACTATCTGCGAAACCCCCTTAGACATGAATGACTGATTATCTCCGCCTCAGTTCACGAGTCCACTTGGGTGCCTGAGATTCAGTCCATTCCACTGACGATGCTGACTGCGATGGCGCAGATTGTTTGACCCAGCGATCCTCCCGCTGTTTGTCTCTAGTAGCAGCAGTTGTCGAAGCAGGGGTGACGCAGTAATGGCATGAAATTCAGGTGCTATCTCTATTCAGTCAAAGCGCACAGCCGACATTGGAGAAATGCGATGCCATGATATATTACGTCGACGAGTCAGAATCTCTCGAGATATGTCTCCACAGCTCTCAGATCTCGATTGTCGCTGAGCTGTAGACATACTCATCATCGTCCTTCTAAACGGCGGGCAATTTACGATTGCGGGTGCTCAGTGATACATACATATGACAGGATAGAGTCCTTACATAGCGGAAACGTCTTCCCGGCTAGCATTCTAGCACTATCCAACCCTCAACGCTGGTTTTGCACATCAAATGAGATCCAGATCTCTACGGTGAACGCAGGTATCCTAATCGACTCCGAGACTCGATGTTCGAGACAGACAGATGATCTTCGAGTTATCCCACGCAACGCGACCACGTGCGGGTGCGGGCTTCATCGATCATCAGCCCCGTGATCTGACTCATGTGCCTTGGCAGCGAGCGTCCTTTACGTGCCTTCAACAGTGACCACCACCACGACGACTCGGAAGACCATGCTCCTACCACCTGAGCTGACAGATCAAATCATCCAACTGCTGGACAGTCCGTCCGATCTGCTCACCTGCAGCCTCGTCTGCCGCACCTGGGTTCCCGCCAGCCGTGGCTCACATCCCACTCTCGGCACTCTCGCGCTCAAAGGAGACGACTTTCCCGGATACATCGCCCTCGTCGGCAGCCCGCATCAAACTCTGACTGGGGCGGTGCGGTCTCTGCACCTGTCGTCGTGCAACGCCCCGGAGATCGAAACCCTCGTGCGGGCAGCGCGGTTTCCGAATGTGCGACACGTCGGGCTCAGAGCGTGCCAAGGCCCGACGGATGGGTGGTCCTGGGACCTCGCGCCATTCGAGATGGCCACGATTCTCGACCTGAACGCGCTAGAGTTCATGACCATCCGCTCGTATCTAGAGCTATTGAAGCTGTTCCCGGCGCTGGCGACGCTGCATCTCAAATCGATCCTCCTTATCGAGCTGCTGAAGCACAACGGGGAAGAGGATATCGTTCCGCCGTTCCGTCTTGAGCTGGATGAGCTGGTCCTAGACTTTCTGCCGAACATCCACTGGGCGCGGTGGCTGGCAGCACCGGGCACGACGGTGAATACTCGGGCAGTGACCGTTCGGACGGCCGACTATAATAAATCAGGGGGATATGTTCATCTCATGCAGTATCTATCCAAACTCGATGGCCATTTGCAGTTTCTGTCCTTGGTGTCAAGTGAGCCGACGCGCCTAGAATTCTATCCACTTCCTCATGCGTTCCATTTTCAGATCTTCCTGCGGCCATTACGACCTTCCCCTCCTCCGCGCTCCGATCTTTACACATCGGCGCAACAATTTTCGTTGGCTATGCGACGGGAGAAACGCTTGCTGACGGTCAGATCTCCGGGATCAGGACCGGTCCCCGAGTGATATCTATGCTAGAGAGCATGGACGAGGCGCCGCTGGAGATCCTGTGCCTTGGTGTGAAGATAATCTTCGATTATCCTTCCTTAGAGTCGCGCGTCAGTGGGACGACGACCGTGGCGAATCTGATGCAGACGATCAGAGAATCCCGTTTCATCCGACGGCTTCGGCGGCTGGAGATCCGTGGTGTCTGGCATTCGGAGTGGATGAGGGTAGAGTTTGAGCAGCGGCTCCGGCAGGAGAAGATTGATCCAGACATCGAGAGGTTGTTAGTTTTTGTCAGCGACGACATTGAGTGGCCACAAAGTTGACTTGTCGTTACACTATGCGAGTACATGATTGCAATTGTCCTCCACTATTACCCAATACCTCTAGAATATAAGCAAGAAAGCGGACGAAACGTTCGTATAGGTTCTAATTATACTTGGCGACGAAGCTGGGCATGTATTTTTTCCAGTTCACATCGATGAACGCGCCCGACGGAAGATTGCGCAGAGCCGCGAATGGAAGTCCCAGCAGCAGCAGGCGCGCCACGACATAGAACGGAACGAGGATGAGGAAAACCAGCACGAGCCGGAACGCAACCGGCGTGTATTTTTCGTGCTTGAGGGACAGCATCACCGCGAACCCGAACAGCAACAGCACGACCGGCGCGAACGTAACGAACAGCGAGGACAAGCGCCAAAGCCGCATCTCCCAGACGGTCGGAAACGCGGCGTTCCACGCGATGCAGTGCAGTGCACCGAACAGCAGCGCGGTGATGCATTCCACGAAGAAGCTGGTGCTGTCCCCGTGCGGTGAGTCGTCGTAGTCCATCGACCAGTAGGACGGGACCGAGCTCGACGTCTGCGGGTTGTAGTTCTTGCCGTATGAGCCCAGCAGCACCCCGATGAACTTGGTGAGCCAGGGGATCGTCGACTCCTCTTCGCGCAGATCACTGACAGGGCCGATGGGGATGGGCTCCTCCACACCGAGCGGCTTGCCCCACCACAGCATCCAGATGAAGATGTCGACAGACGCAAACGCGAACGTCGCGACCTCGAGCTCAGTGAGGGGCAGATGCTGCAGCACCCGGAACGTGCACTGCGTGGTGAACCAGATCAACTGGCCGATCGCAACCATCTTCGCGAGGGCATCGCCCTTGCTCTTGTCCTGGATCTCCTCTTTCCGCACGTGCTTGATGTCTACCACCACAGGATTGAGCTGCCCGAGCGTGACGAGTGGATGATGTCCGATCCCGGACACAAAGCCCCCCATCGTAATGAAGAAGCCGTGGGTCTTGGATACACCCAGTGCTGGTGTAGATGGTCGGAAATGGACTCTTCAACAGGACGCACACACGACACACCTCGCGAGAAGAACCGCGCCGCAAGCATCTGCCTCGCCGCGAATCCGACGATCAGCTCCGGCGCGATCAGGGCCACAAGCATGAGCTTCAGTCTCCCCCAGACTTTCCCAAACGAGCCTTTATGCGGCGACGGGACGTTCGGGTGAACGGAGACCCACGTGCAGGCGAAGAGCGTGGTGAGGCATCCCCAGACGATGGAGAAGGCGCTCCTGCAGTTGTGTAGACTGGGATCGCAGGTGTCTGGTGTCAGGGCCCCGAAGAGCGTCGATTGGACCGCGGCTGGCCAGCCTAGGATGAGAGTGAGCTGGAGGAAGCGATGCATGGGGGCGAAAGAGCGACTGGAAATGCACCTTGGCCATATACATGGGCAATGGCCTGTCAGCGCCCAGCACCTGTCACACAGGAACGGCTTCATGGAAGACACCCGGATTCAGTGGAGATGCTAATCAGCTTGCAAAGGATTGCAGTTGCGTCTCTTGAGAGGACTGGGGGCAGAACCCGGTTCCTGGCTTGCACAAATTTCGGGCCTATCATGGCTTTGCGGGAGGGGGATATCGATGGGTTGTTCAGTGTCTTGAGTCGCAAGAGCACAGTTGGCGCCGAAAATAGTTAGATCGACCCCACCGATAGTGGCTTGTCAGTCAGGCTATTCATGGAGGGCGCAATGCGGTTCTGCATGGAAATTTGCACATAGGTTCATTGGCGAAAAGGCAGTCCATTCCCTGCCTCCTTCGTTGATGGTTTCGCAGTAGAGGAAGCGACCGTCGATGGTATAATAGGACGGTAATTCGTCACGTGTCTGTTTTTCTGACAGACGACATCTTTCATCAATTAGAAGGGGCTGGTACAATCTTCCGTCTGTTATTGCAAGAGCAACGTCAATTTGAGTAGACTATCTACACTTCAGTACGCGCTTTCTTTGATTCAGTTTCCCCCTCCGGAAGCTCGTCGACCTCAGCCTTGCGCTTGAGCGGTGGCGACTGGCTCTGACGCCCCGCATGGACGCGTTTGGCTTCTTCCAAAGCTTGCTGCTGCGCTCTCTCTTCTTTCAAGGCACACAACCTCCGCGCAGTCTTGATATCCTGTGCAGATTCTTCATAGGTCGCCACGTCGTAGACGTTGCTCGATATGCTATTCATCAAGAAGGAGTCGTCCGTGACGGCCGTGACGATCGGCGTCGCAGAGGTGGTGATCGTCGAGTACGTTTCCAGGTAGTGGTTCAGTGTCTTTCCCGGCTCTGTTGGCGGAGGAGCAGCGAACATCCGGTACAGATCCCAGACGGCATCCGGGCCCCAATAGGCGACTACATCACCGTAGGGGTCAGTCAGACCGGGGATGAAGGGAGTCCGCATGCCGGGATAGAACTGGCGAGTCAGAGCGCGAACGTCAGGTCCGTCGGGAACCTCCGCGGGCAGGCGAGCCGCACGGTCGACGTGACCCAGCAGGAGCACGAGATCCGAGAGGTAGTCGAATTCGGGGCCCTCTGGAACGTAGCTGTCCCGGCGTTTGAACCATGTCAGAATCTTCTGCCTCCCTGTCAGCATGTCTTCGTTGACCAGGTCCAGCTCCGCCCGGACGTCCCGGAAGTACTCGCTGGCCTCCGTTGTGTCTGGATGCTCGACGAAGCGTTTCACCGTATCCGGGTCGAGCGAGGCTTTCTGGCTCGATGACGTTGGACTAGTCAAGTACTTTCCCGGAGACAGGCCGTGCCCAGCGTTCTCCGCGGCAAGACTGTCCAACTCCTCGTTTTCCCAGAGATCGTCCTTTCGCCGTTCTTGGATGAAGGTAGTCAGCAGCGTGCCCTGCGTCTGGGGGTCATACCACTCCTCGATGTCCGTCCTCCCGACCAGTGCTAGAAGATCTTGCCACTCCGGCGAAGGCGCCCACCCGTGCGGCACGCCCACGACCTTCCAGGGATACGGCTCGATCCCGGCTTCCACGGCCCGCCGCAGGATGCGCGCATCGTACCGACGGAGCTCTTCCAGATCCATCTCGTGGTAGCGCGACAGATCGACCAGAAACGGTGAAATCGAGAGGAGTCTGCGCGTGTACATCCCTAGAATTGGAATCGTCCGCGGAGTCTGGGACAGCCGGCCCTCGATGTACATCACGATCTGCACGGGACTGAACGGGGCGGGGATCCGGTGAGTCTCGTACATCGGCACACGAGCCGGCTTGAGCATCGGCACGTCATATTTCTTGCAGAGGGCATCGCGGATTTTGAGAGCAGACGATTCGGGCAGCGGGCGAAGGCTCGGGTGTGGTGGCTCCCAGGGTGTACCCTGGCGAGGAATGTCCGGTGTGGGGACTAGCGGCGACGTTTCACCAGACACTGCGCCGGCGGTCAGTATCTCGCAGTATAAAACGTGATTGTGAACGTACAAAGTTTCATTGGCTCTGGTGCAAGAGGGTCGGTGCGCGCCACACAATGGCTGGGATACGCAAAGTCCCGCACTTTGATCCCGAGCTCAACAAGCGTTTGGTGGATCTCGTCCACAGGCTCCGTCGTCGCGAAGTTTGGCCACACGCTCGGCGCAGTCACGGCGGAAGCAGGCCAGCGAGCCCCGGGAGTCGGGGGCGGGGTGTACCAGCCAGCGATTTCGCTCTTCATGTAGACTTCCGTGTCATCGGGTATCTCGTCACTCTTCTCTCCCTCCCCGTGATCCTCCTCCGTCACCACTGTCTCCTCGGTGTCCCTCCCCTCCACCTCCTTCTGGTTCCCCGCAGTTCGTTTCTCGATCGCAAGCCTTTCTTCGGGGCGTTTCGGGCGGATGATAAGCCGGCCTGACACGGCCGTTTGCAAGATAGCCTTGATGCCCCGCCCGACGGCGGTGAGTGTGCGCTGCGCGCCAGGGCGCACGGATATGGGTATCGTGCACGCATCCGCTGGTGTCTGCATTGTTCGGTCGGGCAACAGATAGGTATTAGGAAAAAGCCACGCACGTCTCCTCCGTCTCTCTTATATATAATCCTGGGCCGGCGCTTTGAGCTCTGATGCTGATCTCAGCGTGAGGGCCAAAGCCTTGTCATCTATTGTTCTTCTTGAGCCCGGTGGGGAATCCAGTGCTTTGTTCTTTGCCTGCTCGCTTTACGCTGATGGAAGGCCCGAAGTAAGACAATGCAACCGAGTGATTGCTAGATCCCAATTGGCGGACGGGGGTACCTGTCGTACCATATGGCGAACACCCGTGAGTTTCGAGACCGTCGATTCGGTATCTGTAGAGGAAGGTACGGAGGGTGTTTGAAACATAATTAGCGGATAGCTCGGTTTGACTGATTGAGATGGCATTCAGGGTTTGGGACAGAGACCCTTGAATCGACGACGCTGGAAAGGCTGATCAGTGGCTGTGGTCATTTCATCAGATGTTCAGGAGCCATTGATTGGCATGCAACTTTCTTCTGGAAAGGACTCCCAATGCTCTTTTAAGTTCAGGTTGATAAGACAGGGGTGAAATGTTTCTAAGAGACATTTTTTAGCAAGAAGAATGCCTTGGGCGAGTATGAACCTACTGCCCTCTCGAGACGACATGATTAGATTAAATATTGATGGATAAGTAGAAAAAGTTCTGTCTGATACGTAGTAAAAGATCTATCTGTATGCAAATAAATAATGAGACGTTGCAATTTAAGAGCGCTGGACCACCGCATAGCATTGCCCTATCAACTATGAGATAGATCCCCGTCGAAGAATCAAACACGCACGGATTGTTTCTGAATATCGGCTAAACTTAGCCAAAAGCTCTACTATAACTTGTTTGTTGGTGATCGCCTCTTGAGCGTGACACAGTGCAGACGAGTAGCAAAAACATGTCGTCGACATGAGAGGCTGTGAGACGTTGAGTCAAAGGCGTCATGCGTTGATCGTTGCGTACGCACTCCGAGAACCGGCTCCACATATTTCCACTGCAGGTTTCCCGCTTTCTTGAGATCCGAAACAACGCGATTGGCAGCACTTCGAGCAAGTGCCATATTGGCCTGTGAGCTCGTCTGCGCTAATCCTCCCCCGCTTCCTAGCGCGCAGAGCCGAATGTAGGCCACGTTGATGAAACATCGCGCGACGAGGAGGGTATGGAAGCCCGGCGAGGCCAGGGTCGATTTGGACTCCAGCGCCGGCAGCTGAGCTTGGAATGTCCGCAGGCGCGACTGCACGATGAGGAACTGCGCTGGCTCTATATCTGGCTCGGTCAATATGACTCCGAAGAGATGAAGGATGCTGTACCGGTTACGCCCATGCAGAATGTGATGACGCGTTCAAGCAGTATAGAGGCCTTGATGAGAAGCGCGAACGGAGAAAAGGCTTCCGGGTGGTCGAGTCCGTCCATAAACTCCGAGATGGGGTACCGCGCGGTACCTCTTTCTCGCCCGTTCTAAAACGAGCTCAGCTTTGGGTTCAGATGGGTCCAGTCAACTTTGCGTACCGTCGGCCAAGAAACAGAGACCTCTCTCAGATTGAACGGAAACTGGAGAGTCCTGCCGGATGCCGCAACCCACATGTTATGCGTCAGAAGCAAAGCCCAGAAAGCAGTCGCGCGGTGCTCGCTTGGGTTGCCTCCGATGTGTAACCCGGCCCACGACGCCAGAGCCCACGCAGATTGAATCATCTGCGGGCCCTCGTCTTTGAGCCCGATGTCCAGGCAGTAATAAGAGATCAAGACCTGAGCCTGGAGCGTTTGCAAAAATTCGTTGTCGGACATCTGCGGGGCCAGGGCTGTGATTTGGGCAAGCGATTGTATGGTAGGCATGGGATCGTGGAACTGTGCGGTCAGGTGAGCATTCCATAGATATACGGCGCTCCGGAGACTGGTTGAGATCTGTCCCTGGAACAGAGTTCGTAAGTTTGCAATGCCCAGATAGAATATCGGTGATTGATTGAAGCGTGTGATGAAAACATCAAGGTCTGATCCACTGCTCAGATTGTTAGACCAAAGAGTAGTCTCAGAAATAGGTTAACTCTGACTGTCGCGTGTGTTAGTATTGCTCCTGGCGGATCGATGGTCGACATACCTGGGAGGATCCTGGAGACGGGGAATTGGACACCGAGCGAAGCCGCGAACTTTCCGCTGAATACCATTGAATATACAATCAGATCGAGAGGAACGAAAGACGCACGACTGAGACTCCCTGAGCTATCCGACGAATAGGCATCAGAACTCGTGTATCCAGGCCGCGGGTACATCGCTGGAGCAGGATCGGTCGCAGTATATCCACAGGGAGCAGTTTGCGACGGTTGAATCTGGCATGGCGTGCAGATCGGCATGGCACCGTCGCATTGCTTAAATTTGTGAGACTTGGATGCAAGGTCACACGACATACGCACTATTCTTCGTCGCCTGGCAGAGTGATTATAAACAGAAGTTTCTCCAATAGAAAGAGGATCGCACTCACCGACAGTTGTTGCACTGAGAGATAGGGTTATAGTAGCTCATCTAGACTTCTGGGAAGAGGAGTTTATCTTGTGAGTAAATGACATCTCGCTGCCTTGAGAGTCTTTATACGCGACTCTGAATAGCAATCAAAGCCCGTAGTCCTCAAACCACGCACTCCCACTCTGCATCATCTTGACCATCGAGCCAGCCCCATAGCCATTCCCACATTTCCGATTCAATGATCATTTGCGCGGAAGGCCGGCTTGTTGAGCCCACAGAAGAAGAGATCAAGTGTGATCGGCGACCATTGCCTCCTGCACAGCCTTGACACGTGTTTGGCGTCACCGATGTCAGCACTCTCTTGAGTTTCAACTGAGACCCAACAAACACATCAGGGCCGCGTTAATATTCTTCTGTGCCGCAGAGAGGATCCAGCAGTGCAAAACAGATAGGACTCCTGCGAGCTTGTCCGTCGTTCGGCCTTCACAAGGTGATAGATACTATCTGCAGGAATCAATATCAACTCGAGCGCAGGCTCTGAAACATGAATACTGATCTATTCACATCTCTCGAAAGCAGTCAGTCCGTTATTAGAGACAAGACTATTTACTAGTATAATTTCAAAATCCTGTTCATTGAGCCCTAGAGTTGTCTGTTAGCGGTACGTGTACATAAATGCAATGGAATGACAGAGAGTTTACCGATACTCGAGATAGGCAAGGTGATCGGACGACGATTCAATCAGCTCAACTGAAACGGCTTAATCTGTGCACTGCAAGACATCAGTTTGATATCTTCACGATGGGATCCACGAGCGATAAGATAAGATCAAGATTGGACTGAGCTCAGCCTGAACTATTGCAGACTAACTCAAGCAGAGAAAGCCTGAGTTGAATTGATCTTGATTTTACACACCGTGGATGTTGATTGATTTCGAGACCCAGAAACTCGACACGAACACACGATGCAATGTACACAGACAGGTGAGATGGAGTAATCGAACACTCTGCGGTCACTGCGGCACCGACAGCAAATGCGCGTTCGAGAGGCAGGTCTACGGTCTGTATACTCCGGCTTGATCCTGAAACTTGACGCGCTGCCGTTCTCGATTGGTCCAATCAACTTCCCATGACGATTGCGAACATTCAGCAGATCGGTACTACAGAGACCCTGGCAGGACACCAAAAATGACCTGTGTTTTCGTGAAACTGATCCGGTGGCGATTTCGACCTTTCGAAATCAAATGAGAATATTGACCCAGAGAATGTCTCCCATATTCCAACCTGATGACATGGCTGCTTGTTCCTACATGCGCTTCTCCAGGCTGCATAGACATGGAGGGTAATTAATCCTTATGGTATGTGGTAAATGGCCAGAGAACAGATTTTCACACTCGAATCCATGATCGTGGGTCACACATTAAGTTGATACGCACCGACAAACCATCTCTGGCCTCGTGGCCGTCCAATCTTTCAAGTGATGAAACTCCGACATCATTGACTGGATGAGCCAAATCAGAATCATAAAATGATAAGACACTTGTCGGAACGAGCTCAAACAAACAAAATCAAAGCAGTTACTCCGAAGCAAGCAACATGAATTCGGGGATCTGGCGGATAAATGGCCTTATGGATTTAAAGACGAGTGCCGTGGTTCTCATACTTGACTGTATCGCCTCGACGAGCTGAGATGGTGCTCCAGTTGCGACGGAATGCAGAGCAGGTTAGCCGCAGCTGACCATATATATCCACCAAGACGCCGATCTATTCTAATTGTCTCATTCGTATTTCAACCTCAATATAGAGTTTGTCTGTTAGGGGAACAGAGCGACAGACGTTCGATGGGCTCAAAAATAAATCACCAGTTATAGAAAACGCTGACTGAGATGCAGGCGTGCGGTCTGCAAAGAAAGTGACTTATGATGTCTTATCTATGACCCCCAAAAAGATATTCATCAGTACTAAAAGGGAGTTCCCTTCTCAATCCATAGAGCTAGGGAGGTAGACTATGGACCTCCTTCAGTTCTCTGGCAAGCCGACCGAGATGAGTCAGCTATGGACCTCAAAGAGACAACGAGCGGAGAGAGCAAGACGTTGGTGACTCGAAATGAGCATAGATTCAGATTCTCTCGAGGTGAACGGGGGATGATCGCATGGAGCTCCTCGTCCTTACCATGCCTCTTGAAGACCAGCATCTTTACGTGAAATTATGGATTCCGATGAAAGCCTAGTTTACGAGCTCTACGATAAATGAGGGAGAAAACCTGTCCAATTTATATCATAGAAAGCCCCCGCTGGCAGATGTCGAAGGGTCGTGAACGTTAAAGCGATCAGCACAGGCCGAGCCAATAGATATAACACAGCACATGCCACTGGAATCGGCATATATGGAAGATCCCCAACAAGAGGCAGCATGTTTACAAGTCCCACAGAGCCGACCAAGCTCAAGGGGGTCACGGCAATTATAATCGAGCAGACCCTCCACAACAACTTCTCTGCCACAGAAGGGAAATGACTATTCCACGCCACGCAGTGGATTGTACCAAAGACGAGGCCAAAGAACGCTTCGGCGAGAAAGCCGAGTCCGCCGATGGCCATTCTTCCGTAGATCGGGACGTCGATGTCGTCCGCGTCGGTCGACCAGAACATGGGCACCGATTGGAGATCCTCCACGACTTGAAAGTAGTCCCAATAGTCACCCACAAATACACCCCCGAATTCAGCCAATCGTTCCTCAAACCACCGCGATATCGAGCGGCGGGGTGGACGTCGTTTGTCCTGCTTTGGACCCTTCCCCACAGAGCTGGCTTTGACATTCATGAGGACGATCCCCTCTTGTACGCCGAGGGGTTTGTGCCACCAGAGTGCCCACATGAAGATATTCAGAATGGCGAATGCGAGCGTCGAGACCTCCAGCTCCGAGACCGGGAGACCCTGCGCGGTCCTCGCGATGCACTGGACAATGAACCACAATCCCTGAAGCAACGCGATGCCCTTGGAGAAAGCATCACCCTTGCTCTTGTCTTCGATGTCGGCCACGCGCACTGCCCTGATAGCATTGAGCACATCCGCCTGCTCCAAGGATTCGTTCGTGAATATGGGGCGTCGGTCCACATCCACGAATCCGCCCATCGCGAAGAAGAATCCATGCGCCATCGAGACACCGTGCTCTGTCGGCCATCAACGCTGAGCTCGCCCCACATATACGGTCTCGGCCGGTAGACTACTGTACGTACCGTTCGCGAACTGACGCGCAGCGAGGAACTGCCGTGCGGCAAATACGACGACGATCTCCGGGGCAATCACGGCGATGAGCATGATCTTGAGCCTCGACCAGAATGCCCGGATTGCGCCCTGGTTTGACGGTGGGACGTTCGGGTGCACGGAGACCCACACGCAGGCGAATATCGTCGCGAGACATCCCCAGAGGATGTTGAAGAGCTGTCGGCAGGGGTCGACGCTCGGATCGCACTGCGCGCTTTCAGTTCGGTTTATCATGTCGGCGACGAGTGGAGGGTGAGGCGGTGGATGCATCGAAAGAGAGGCTCTGACGAATGTCAGGTGTTCGGGTTCATATTTAGCTCATGACAAGCAACACACCGGAAGATAACACTCTCCCCGACAATGTTGGCCTGACTTGCATTTCAAGTGCACTATCAAGTACTGTGGATTACATCGGACTGGGCTCACAAACAAGGACGGTAGAAACAAGAATTGACCATCAGTCTGGGTTTTCCGTTCCCACGCGTGGAGCGTTCCCAACGGCTGCACAGCCAACGAACCTTTGACAGGATGATTTTGGTGCAATCACAAGAAATTTGTTTGGTATTTACTCTGAAATAGCGATTTGTACTGCGCTACTGAGGGTTATCGCTAGGTGGTAATGCCGCAGATCCCGTAGCATAACAAGTGGTCGCCCTCCCTGTTCCGTAGCTCTCTGAGTACACAACATTCGAGTAACTCAAAGAGAGGTCGAGGAGACCAGAGAACGTATGCTCCAAATCCCGCTCCTTGTTCCGGTCCATTCGCGCCTTCAGACTTTTGAGCTTGTTCCGCGTTCCTTGCTGAGTCCGGGAGGTGATAATGGAGGATAACAAGTTATCCGAGAGGAGAGCTGTCTCACTGACTCTCAGCTCCAGGTTCTCCAGCTGGGGCAAGAGGTCCTCCTGATCAATGCCACCAACAATGAAAGCCCGCCAAAACGCTATGACCGGTTTTTCAAAGCTCCCGGGTATTAGCTTGGCCATATCGCTAGGCACCCCGTCCAGTACCAACTCATGCAGACTCGGCAGCCGTCTCAGGCAGTCGAGGTACCAAAAAACTCTCCCGGGGAACACCTTCAACGCAAGAAAATGGAGATGGGTACCTGCGTTGACGAGAAGAGGGATGAACGGAAACGCGCTGCCGAAGCTTGGGCCGCCGGGCTCAAACGCAAACTTCTCGAGCACAGGCGCGTCGATGGTGCGGTAGAACGAATCTAAGGCGATCCCCACCCCGCTTTTGATGCACAGATCGCGGAGGAGGGGGAGAGGGCAGACGGGGGCCGAGGTCCGGCTGTGCTCCAGATTGAGCAGCTTCAGATGGACGAGCGATGAGCAGCTGCGCAGGATGGCCAGGGCGGGGTTGGTATCCACCTGGGCCAGCTCGAGATGCACCAGGTTGGCCCAGAGGACAGGCCAGCGGGGCAAGGAGTTTGTAGCTACAAGCTTCAATGCGCGTACATTACGACCAGACAGAAAGGAGAGGAAAGAAAGGTCCTCAATGTCTTCCATGGGAAAAGTCAGGTCGAGGTCGACCGATTCGAGCTTTGGCACTCCGGCTGCAGCCAGATAGAGCAAGCTTTCTTCCAGTGCCGACCACGGCAGGCGGATCCTTAGCCGTTGCCAGCGACCAGCGTAAGGGAGAATGGCGCAGAGCAGTTGCTTCTCGAGTACCGAAAAGGAGTCGGAGACAAGTGAGATGGAAAGGGGAAGCAAGCTCCCAGACCGTGCGAGCCACCTGTCAACTATCGAGAGAAGTCCGGACTGTCCCTCTTGACTTGACGCGTGGGAGACGGAGGGCGCAGCGATGTGAAGCGAAGTCCAGAGACGACAGCTCGAGGCCACCACGCGTCTCCAACGGCGGCAAACACGCATGAGCAATAGAGGAGCTACCTGGGATTCGGGGGTGGGGTATTCATCGTATGGGAGTGAGGCGAGGAATACTGCAGCGAGGATTTCACAAGGGATCTGGCGCGTGCCATCGGTGTGCTCCATTTCGGCCGTTAGCTCCATTTCGGCCGGTTGGTGGCTTGATTCGTCCCTCGCAGCCGATTGGCGAGGAGTTTTCAGCTCTAGCGAGTTGGTCATCAACCCGAAAACGACGCCCAGCGGGGCGATGGTCGTGACTCGTGGGTACAATGAGGCCTTGAGAATCGGGATATAGAGCGGCGGCCAGGTGAAGGGTTAGGGTCAGTCGCGATCCCGTGACTAAAATCACTTGTTCCGCATCCGTGACGTTCACAACTTGGTATTACTGTAATGTGATTGGTACGGTCTGCCGCTGTGATGAAGACCTGAATTCAAAGGGTTTCAGATCCCACCCAAATTATGAATGCATGCTGGGTATGCGGAACGGCGGGGCTCTTATCCTACGCCGTACGTTGAGAACAGAGAATGGGACGACGATGGAGATCTAAATCAAGGAGACATACTACGCAAATGCGCGATCAACCCCTTCCATTGAGAGGAAGCTGTGTGATATGGAATGAAACGGCATTTCAATTTAGACCGAACAACGAGTCGGTGCAGGTTCGAGTGCCTCGAGCTTCACTAAAACACAAGAGTGATGTATATGCATTGACTTGACTACAGTTGAACACGACATAAAACAGCTCAGTGATGCCATATCACCGGGTTGGAGTTGATAAAGGAAATTTGCTCTGTAAATAATGAGAAATCACACATGGGGGAACAAGCTAAGCAAGAGAGACTCACCCTCGCGGTAGGTATCAGGAATCATCGTCAGATTCGCCCCGTTCAGCTGAATGAGCGACTGTGCAAGCAAATCAGTCACACCGAAAACTTTTTCAAAAGCCGAATTGCTCACTTTCGATGCGGGCGTGAACTGCGTCCACTCCGCACGCGGGATCCCGAGCCCGTCGTTCGGGGTCAGACTCGTCGCAAAGGAGACCCAGTAGTCGATCATGATGCGGCTGATCGCGACCGACGAGGCCGACGTGTCCGCCGGCGCGCCGAACACGTAGAACACCTCGGATCCGTGCGAGACTAGACACGCAGCCCTCGTGAGTGCTGCGTTGCGTTTTTCGTTCTTTTCAGTAGGACGTACCGCCGAGCTGAGGCAGGCCGTCGGGCTGCGGCTGGGTGAACAGGTATCCGAAAGTCTTCACACCGGCGTTAGCTGCCGCTTCGATCCATAATCGCCGTTGGGAGTGGAAATCCAGATCTCCATCTGAGAGAAATTAAGAGATGGTATAGATTGAGCCTCGAAGTTCAAGTTCTAACTCACCGATAGCTGCAGCGCGCTTAAATTGGCTGCTCAGACCGAAGGTGTTGTTTCCCGTCCCGAATGGTGATCCTAGAGAGTACAGGTTTGATGGGCATGGGGCAAGAGAAATGAACAATATGCACCGAGGGCAGGAACATCAGGATAGAGTTTGAGCAGTTCCGTCACCGAACTTTGGAGCACGGCAGGCGAGACCGACGGCAAGCGTCCCGGGATCAATGATGCGTTGACCGCGGCAGTAGAGTTAAGCGTTTGCGAGGTAAACAGAGTTCCTGTGATCACACGAGTGAGCTTTCCGAGCTTGGAGAAAGGAATGATTGAACACACCCTCGTCGAGGTTGGTCCCAGCAATGAAAGGAATCCGCGAGAACTTGCCCTGCGCCAGCAGACGCGACGGCAGATCGGGGATCAGGCCCCCAGGCCCGTCGATCACAGGGTCGAACGGGAACTCTTCACCAGACTCTGCCAGGGAAGTCAGCAGGCCACTGGTGAGCTCCTGGGTGGTGGCGTTCCGCAGGCAGGAGAACGTCGAATGTGTGCCTGCGAGGGAGGCACAGGAGGGCACACCCGAAACAAAGTTGGTCCAGACATTCTCCCGGCGCGTCGCGGGGAAGATCGCCGCTGTCGCCTGCGATCCGGATTCAAAAATCTTTTGAGGTGGTTCATATCTCCTTGCCTGACAGGAAGATCGATGTTAATGAATTACGCACCGCGGCACGCGCCAATTTGTCAACCCGATTGTTCAAGAACAGGATCGACGTGAGGATACTCCCGGCGCTCTCTCCGAACGCGAGGACTTTGCGCTTGTCACCGCCGAACTTGCCGATGTTTTTCTGCACCCACTCGAGCGCAGCGATCTGGTCCTTGATTCCGAGGTTCAACGCTCCCTGATCCGTCGCCTCCTGGCCTTGGGGAAAGCCGAGCGGGCCGAGTCGGTAGTTGAAGTTGACGAAGATGACGGGAGTGCCCTGCATAATCAAGCCTTGTCAGAACGAGTCCTGGATGAGAGTGGGTAAGAGACACGTACTCGAAGGACGCTCTGCCCGACGATGGCGCTGCCGTTGTAGATCACGGAGGCACCGTCGAGGAATCCTCCGCCGTATCTTCAAAGAGATGTTCGATTAAACTCGCTTGGAGCTGCGCTCGGGAGAGAGGATGCTTACGTCCAGAACATCTGTCCGACCGGGATCAGATCGATTCAGGGGAAAAACGGCTTGAGATCCGTGCTTGCTTACCACAGGGAGATTCGAGGTGGAGTTGACACCGGCAGGACGGAGAATGTTGATCGTCAGACAGTCTTCGGACAGCGGGAAGTTGCTGGGCACACTCTGCACACGCGGGGACACATCAGTACAAACTCCGCAAGCGGCGCAGCACAGGCTGTACGTACGCCGGGGGTATTCCCGCCCGGGGGCTGGATGCAGGCTGCGCCGTACTGTGTGGCATCGAGTGTCGTTCCATTCAGCGACGTAGTCAGAACCGGAGGCCGGAACCGGAGATCGCCAAGCGGCGGTTCGGCGTACGGAATGCCTGTGTTCGTGGGCATGCACCCTCAGCGCGAGCGAACGTCGCAGCGGCTGCGCAGCTCACCTCCGAAGAACTCCTGGCCGAACGTCGGTATACTGCGCCCCACCACGGATGTTTTGCCGAGCGTGACCGTCGGAGTGGCGCTGGTGGCGAGGGCGAAGAGCAGAACGGAGGAGAGCATGGCTGGGATTCGCGTCATCGCAGACGAGAGAGGATCCGCTGACTAGCCAGTTGCGCAATGCAGCCGTGGTTAAATACGCTCGAGTGCATGACGCACTTGGGCGTGGGAATATCGAGTCCCCATTCAGCCAGACCGTTTCCTCGCGCCGCCTCTCACAGTCACAGGAACCCACTCGGTTCTCCGAGGCTTATGGCCGTTTCGGCTACCGGCACGTCCTCGATGGCCGGATCCCAACGTGCGCTTGCACAGCATCCGGCCGGCGGTGTCTCAAAGTCAGTCTCTCGCAAATAGTATCTCACTAAGGAGGCATCGCACGACGCAAATTAATCGTTTCTGGATTGTGTCACGACAACGCAGTTGTAGGACCCAAAAAAGTGCCAGACCGATATTCAAATATCCAGATGTACTTGGTCCTTTGTTCTCCAACGACGCTGTGGTTTCTTTGATGACATCTTCTGGCGCACTGATACCCATCATAGACGTGTGCGAACACAGCGAATGCAGTGCAAACATTGTCGGAAAGGTGGTGCGATCTTATCAACTTGCACAAAATTAAGCAGTTGCATACTGCAAAAAAATCTGCACTCCCAGCAAGATCTACATAGCCCGGCCCCAGCGACAGGCCGGCGACAGGCGAGACACCTGCGGAGATGGAATGGGACATCTGAAATTTCCACGGCCGATGCAAACGGTTCCTAGTTTCCCGACGCCGCATGTCTGACAGCGCGAATGATCGCTTGCTGTTGCTGCTGATGTTGCAGTTACTGCTTCGACTGATCAGATGGGTGGGGTATGCATAAGTCGCGGCGTCCGGGGTGGCGAGGGCAGACCCAACCACAGCATGTGATTACACCTTCAGTCAGCGACAGACCATGAACTAGTAGAAACTGGGCAGCGCGCTCCAGTAGGATCCCTGGGCTTTAAAAAACTGCAGTGACACTTTCCCACGACCCCAGCCACGTGCCGCACTTTCAGCGACTCTCGTCGGTTCCCTGCTATTCGCGTCCCTCCCCCCAGAAGAATTCGGTCGGGCCCCGCGCATAGCCGGATTCTCATGCGGGCAGTGTTGCTCTAGGGACCCTGATCGCGCAATCCAGACGGGTCACTGGGCCACGAGCCACCCATGGGGCAAGTGCGCGACGGTGTCAGATGAGATTGCAGCTGACTGGCTCCTCAGGATTCTTTAGATCCCTGATCAGAATTGATCGGAAGTCACTGCTCAGTGAGGGAGAAATGCTGTCGAGCGCACATTTTGGAACTGTGCACGTGCACACAAGGTCCCACCATAATGAATGGCGGTCAGGCTAAGAGGTGAGCAACCACGGGGGGGCAGGACAATGCCAGTCAAACCCAGGATGAGGGTCCTGTTTTCCCTGACGATCGATTTCAACTTCGAGAAGCGTGGAGGACAAGTCTACGACAATGGGGCACCGTTTTCGTAAGGGAAAGAGAATCTGCGTTCCAGGCCGTGCAGTGGATCGCACCGAAGATCAGACGCAGATCAGTCTCAATCAGCCAGATAAAGCCGTGCAAGAAGGGACCCCCGATCCCAACTCATCAACCACGATGGGTTTCAATCTTGTACAAGCTCGACCAAGTTTGCATTGCATTTCTTGTGGAGGCATGCGCACAAGCCGGACAACTGATCTTTGATAACAGCCCCGACTGCTGGGATGATGCACCACTGCGCAGTGACACTCATCAAAAACGCCTCCCGTTCGTTCTCATCCTGAATCTCGTGTCGCTGCACCGCTCAGCTGAGATCCATCTCAGTCACCGCATTGGTCGAGCTGCCGTTCGCAACATGCTACCAACCTCTAGAAGAAGAACGCGCACGTCATATAGACACAGTAAGTACCCGCTCTGGCTGGTTCCAGCAGTCAGCCGATCAGGAATGGAATATGGCCGAGACAATTCACGCCAGTGGCAGAGTACCAAGCAGCCAAGAGCTGTCGTCAGTGCGGAGACGACGAAGACGAAGCACGTCATCCTCAGCCGGTTCCACTTCAGTCGGTTCCACCTCACCGGCAGCACGCAAGAAATAAACTCTGTATCTTTAGCATGCGTAAATTTAACCCAGTTTTCAGTTGTCCCTCGGCATGAGTCAATACAGGCCCGTGATTCCAGGTTGCGAAACCAGACCGCAGTGCGGTCATCATCTTGAAAAAGATGAGATAGATCGCAGCAGCCTATGCATATGAAGGTCTCATCGCAACGGGAAGAACGTCAAGCACAATCAACGGCAAGTGACCAGATGAAGCAAAGTTCGATTTCTTCGATTTGTAAATGCTCGTTACAACCTTCCATACGCAGCTCTGATTCCCATCGAGCGTCTTGCAAAGATATGTACTGCGGCGGCTTCGGGATGGATTCAGTTATCATACATCTGGACTTTGAAACGATGGTGTTTCATCGGCCCTCTCATTATCGCTAACGGCCGAGGACACCATCCGTCACGTGCAGGATTGATTGGACATTGATCTCCCACGTCAATCAGCCACGCTTTCAATTGATGCTGCCTGCGCTCTTTGGAAGTTGGTACCAACCTTCATCAACTCAATCTCGATGACCCTCGTGCTTGCTTGAAGGTGACCCCCGCCCCTTACTTACAAAGGGTCGCACATCCTTCCGGATACCCCATTGCACTTTCCACTCGGCCTGAGGAGGACTGCATCTCGACTGTCAGGACACCCTCCCGATCGTCGGCCCTTCAAGCGCTTGATGCTGTTCCTACCGCAGGACGATTCATTCACATCAAACGGCATCTCCCTTCTCTCCGGACTCGAATCAGCCAATCAGTACTTCGCCGTCAATCCAGAAACGCCATGTGATACTTAGCATGGTAACCCGCGACTGCGGCCCTTCCTCTCCTGAGTCTACCGTATCAAGGCACTGCTGGAACTTCTTTCGTCGTTGCTCCGCAGCCCGCATTAGAGTCGGTGTGCTTAGCCTCGATCCGCGTGGACCAGGCCCGGACCCCGTGGTAAAAGCATAATTAATGAAAGCGTGATTAATGGTGAGTGGTAGGTCCAGGATCTGGGTTCTGAACAGTTGTGTTCGAAATACGTATGGACATCCATATTGTGCAAGGGGTAAGGAATGGGAGATCTGCGTTCAACACTGATCTGCCGCCTAAGTTGTGAGTGACGGTTACTTGTGTTTGATACGACCTTCTATGCAACCCCGAACAGACTGATAGGTTCAACAACTGATGCTCTATTTGGACCGCTGGGAAACATGCAAGCACCCAGAGCAGCCATTTTTGGTTTCTATTTCCATCTTTTTCTCAATCACTTTTCGATGAGAACGGATGTCTATTCTATTGAAAAAAGAACTTTTTTTTTTTTGCAATCTGCGAAGAGAACAGTGAGAATCGCACTTCTAGCTTGTGGCATATTTTCCGCGGAAAAAAGTATGGCCCCTCTTGCCATGTAAAGCCCCGAAGTCAGAAATTCCTTACATACGCGAGAAACATGAACTGGCACTCATTTAGGGACGTGAGATCTTAACCATCAATGTGGTGAATGAGGGCCAGGTGGATGTAAGGATGGACGAAAAAGGGAGAAGAAAGAGAAAGAGAAGATCTACCACACAGATGCATAGCCGATTCCACCGCGACTTGGAACTAACAATGAATTGAACCACTCTTGAGTTCCTCGAGCTTCACTAAAGCACCAAAGCAATATATACGGATTGACTTGACGATAGATGAAGACGACGATAAACAGCTCAGTGACACCATATCTCTGGGTTCGAGTTAAAAAAGGATATTTGCTCTGTAAATAATGAGAATTCAAACAAGGGAGAACAAGCCATGCAAGGGACTCACCCTCGCGGTAGTTGTCAGGAATCATCGTCAGATTCGCCCCGTTGAGCTGCATAAGCGACTGTGCGAGCAAATAAATCAGTCGCAATTACGGCCGTGGCGAAGCTCGATGGCTCACTTTTGATCTGGGCGTAAACTGCGTCCACTCCGCGCGCGGGGTGCCAAGCCCGTCGTTCGGGGTGAGACTCGTCGCGAACGAGACCCAGTAGTCGATCATGATGCGGCTTATGGCCACCGATGAGGGCGACGTGTCGGCCGGCGCGCCGAACACGTAGGGGATCTCGGATCCGTGCATAACTAGACGCGGACCCCGAGCGAGTCAGTGCCTGGTTGGGTTTTTAGTAGATCGAGCGGAACGTACCGCCGAGCTGAGGCAGGTCGTCGGGCTGCGGCTGGGTGAAGAGGTACCCGAAAGTCTTCACTCCAGCATTAGCTGCCGCTTCAATCCACAGCCGCCTTTGGGAGTGGAAATCTAGATCTCCATCTGCGAGAAATTGAGAGATGGTATAGATTGATGGTTCGATTTTTGACTCACCGATAGCTGCAGCGCGCTTGAATTGGCTGCCCAGACCGAAGGTGTTATTTCCCGTCCCGTATGGTGATCCTAGAGAGAACAGATTTGATGGGCATGGGGCAAGCGAAATGAACAATACACACCAAGGGCAGGAACATCAGGATACAGTTTGAGCAGTTCCGTAACCGAACTTTGGAAAACCGCAGGCGAGTCTGAGGGCAAGCGTTTCGAGATAAAGGATGCATTGACGGCGGCAGTGGAGTTAAGCGACTGCGACTGCGAGGTGAAATATGTTCCTGCGATTGCGTGAGTGAGCTTTCAACTTGGATGGTTCATTCAACACACCCTCGTCGAGGTTGGTTCCAGCGATGAAAGGAACTCGGGAGAACTTGCCCTGCGCCAGGAGCCGCGATGGGAGATCTGGGATCAAGCCCTGGGGACCGTCGATCACCGGGTCCCACGGGTAAGGTTCGGCGGACCCTGCAAAGGCAGCGTTGAAGCTGTCGAGAAGCTCCTGGGTGGTGGCATTCCGCAGACACGAGAATGTCGAATGGGTGCCCGCGAGGGAGGCACAGGAAGTGACGCCGCCCACAAAGTTGGTCCAGAGATTCTCCCGGCTCGTCGCGGGAACGATCGGCAATGTGGCCTGCCATCCGGACTCGAAAATCTTTTGAGGTGGTTCATATCTCCTTGCCTGACAGGAAGATCGATGTTAATGAATTACGCACCGCGGCACGTGCTAATTTTTCCACCCGACTGTTCAAGAACAAGATCGACGTGAGGATGCTGCCCGCGCTCTCTCCGAACACGAGAACTTTGCGCTTGTCACCGCCGAACTTGCCGATGTTTTTCTGCACCCACTCGAGCGCAGCGATCTGGTCTTTGATGCCGAGGTTCAGCGCTCCTTGATCCGTCGCCTCCTGGCCTTGGGGGAAGCCGAACGGGCCGAGACGGTAGTTGAAGTTGACAAAGATGACGGGAGTGCCCTGCGTGATGCAGCTTGGTCAGAGTGTCCTAGATGAGAGAGAGAGAGACGTACTCGAATCACACTCTGCTCAACGATGGCGCTGCCGTTGTAGATCACGGAGGCCCCGTAGATAAGTCCACCGCCGTATCTGCCAAGATAGGTGCTCGATTAAATTGGCGCTTGGAGCTGCGGAAAAAAATCTCACGTCCAGAACATCTGTCCGCGCGGGATCAGATCGATTCAGGGGGAAAGCGGCTCGAAACCGTGCTAGCTCACCACAGGGAGTTTCGAGGTGGAGTTGACACCGGCAGGACGAATAATATTGATCGTCAGACAGTCCTCGGACACCGGAAAGCCGCTAGGCAGACCCTGCATGCGTGACTCTGATCAGCGCCATTTCTGCCACGTGGCTGCTTGGGCTGTACGCACAGCGGGGGAGTTGTCACTCGGGCCCTGGATGCACGATGCCCCGAATTGCGCGGCATCGAGCGTGGTTTCGTTCAGGGAGGTCGTCAGCACGGGAGGCCGGAAGCGGAGATCGCCGAGCGGCGGTTTGGCATACGGGATGCCTTTGGAGCCTCAGCTCGAGGGAACGTCGAAGCAGTTGGGGAGCGCACCTCCGAAGAACTCCTGGCCGAACGTCGATAAGCTGCGCCCAACCACGGCTGTTTTGCCGAGTTGCACCGTTGGGGCGCCACTGGCGGCGAGAGCAAAGAGCAGTACACAAGAGAGTATGGCTGGAATTCGCGTCATCGCAGATGAGAGGGGATCCGCTAATTGCTCCAGCCACACCAATCCATCTCTGTTTAAATGCTCCATAACACACTCGGGCGTATGAGTAACAAGTCCTGCTCTCCTTGGCCGCCAAGGAGAGCAGTGGCCCATAGGCGACGAGGTTCTCTCCCGCGACAACGGCGACCGCACGCTTCAACCTTCGGCATCGCCCTTCTCTCCGTACATCGCTTCCAGTCCGCAAACGGCGCATTTGTAACACTGAGCTTGATAACCCTCGATGACAGTCCCCTCTCCGAGTCGAACGGCACGAATCCGACGCGGTCGGACGCTCCGTTCCCCGAAAATAAGCCTGAGAAGCGACAGTTTCCCCCAACTATGGTGCATGCCGGCTAAACACGACCAGATTTAAACAATCACCGATGAATAGAGGCTCGGAGATCATGTCTAATTGATGGAATGATAATCGGTCTTACGCTTGAGATGGACCCCGGAAGTTGTAATCGCTGCATTAGTAAAGCATAGTACTTATTCATAGTGCATGGCAACATAGGTCACATAAGTAGAGTAAGCAAATGTTGCATAGAAGAGGATACTGAACAGCTTCGACTGGGTGTTCGAGTCACCGGTCACCGGGGGGCTGCGAATCGAAGTTCATTAATTCATGTCACTGGTCACCGGGGCGTCGAACTTGGGCCCGAACTGAACTTTCAGAACGACAAAATGGCAGCTGAAATTCAAATTTTTCACGTATAGCGGACATATTTGGGCATATCTGGTACATTACAGCCTATTACAGCATGCTTCATCTTTCGGCCGCCAAACACCAATTATGGGTATGAAAACGCCAGATTCACAGAAATTTTATCATACTTCTGTCATAGAACTTGGAAGCCATGTTGGATATCAAACGGCTAAATAATCGCATCTACGGCAGTCGCGGCAAGCTTCTACCCAAGATCCTGCGTCGAACCAAGATATTACATGTCTCCAGTCACCGCGGGGGCCGAACTCATCGAATTTCGAACCAAGGGTGTCTTCAATCACTGCCGGCGGACTCCCTGCCGAAACGAAACTCTACAGTATTTGTATCCTAAGTGAACCGGAACACACTCTTCCACCCATCTTGCCATTGCTCGAATGGACTCTTCCGCGAAATCTCCAGTCCAAACTAGCAAGGACTTCCGGGTGGCCATTATCGGCGGTGGGATGTGTGGACTGGCTTGTGCCGTCGGTTTGGCGCGTGCGGGTATCCATGCTGATCTATTTGAAGCTACCGTGCGGAGACTCTGCGCCGATGGGAGTAATATTCCTCTCACTTGCTCTTAGGCCAAGTTCGAAGAAGTCGGGGCTGGTATCGGTCTCGGTTCGTGCTCTCTTCTACCTGGCTCTCGGACCCGCTTCTGAGGTCGTGGCAGGACCGAATGCCTTGCAGGCACTGAATGAGCTCGGAATTCTTAGCTCGATTATGAACCTCCCTGAAGCATCCGAGCACGCGGATCGTAGGATGGTGTTCGTTTCTGGTCTTGGTGACCATCAAGTGCTATACGATTACGGGGATAGTGTGCGCCATCGCCCGTTGATGAGACATGAGACTGAAATCGTTACAGCCTGACTGTGGATCTCTGGATGGAGGTATTAGCATTTACAGGTCTGTCGTGATTCACGCCCACGTCAAACTAGATACTCAACATATTCAGGCCGACATTTCTTGACGCGGTGCTCCCTTTGATTCCGGATCCCAGCCACATGCATTTCAAGAAACGTCTCACATCTATTTCTACAGTCTCTGGAACATCCGCATACACTATCCACTTCTCGGACGGCACTACACACGAAGCGGATCTGGTCATTGGAGCAGACGGCATCCACAGCTCATCCCGGACTTTCTTGACTGGGAAAGACAACAAGGAAGTGCTCGACTTCACGAATACGGTCGCATATCGAGGAGTTGTGCCCTGGGATGTCTTAAAAGGAGCCGGCGTGAGAACGGATCTGACCAGCCGCACGTTCAACTTTGTGGGCATCGGCAAGGTAGGTCAAGGCCAGCTCCAGCACGTGTGTGGGATCGCTGAATTATGTGCGAGCACATCATCGTTTATCCCATCCAAAAGCGCACAAAGGTAAGCCACGCCTTTGTCGGATTGCCCTCATCTCAACTGCTCGTGTAGATCAACATCGTGGCCTTTGCTACCGAAACTGGGGTTCCGGTTGGATCTGTGCAAGTGGCCGGATCGTGGGTTCAGCGGGTGCCTCAGCAAGAACTCGTCGACGCGTATGCACACTGGGGCCCTGACGTGCAGACGATCCTTCAGCACATCGAGAAGCCGACCAAATGGTTCATCCATCACTTGAAACCGCTGGAGAGATACTCGCGAGACAGAGTCGTCCTGGTCGGAGATGCAGTACGTATCTCTTCCGTGGCTATTCTGGGCTGATTCGGGAGATTTTCAGGCCCACGCAATGTGTCCGCATCTCGGCTCGGGATTCGGACAAGGACTCGAGGATGTTTTTCTTCTCTGCAAGTTGCTCGGTCACCCTCAGACGAATCTCTCCAATCTGCAGGTCAGTAAACGAGACTCGGTCATTCGGATGACATACTGTACTGAAACACGTGACCCACAGTCCATTCTGGCTGTATACGACTGCATCCGTCGACCACGTGCTGAGATGGTCTGGAATCGAAGTTTTGCAGCCGGTCTTCATTATGAGCGCTGCGGGCTTCCCGGGTACCAGAAAAACGACATGCGAAGCCATTTTCAAGGAGTTTGGGACCCAATCTGGCAACATGATCTTAGAGAGGATGTCTCCGCTGCGCTTGCCGAGCTGATCAAGCAGAGGATCTTCACAGAAACGAGTGGGTAGCCAGGTAGCGCATAGGATCGGGTACTGAGAACAGTGTTGTATCCATGGAACAGCAATCTGTTTTGAAATTGCTGTGCATGAGAGTAAGTATGGCTCAGTTGTTCACCCATAAGTGCTCCTCAACTCCGTTGAGTCCGTACTTATGCATCTAACAAGAAGAGCTTTTTTCCGGCCAGGTGGATGTAAGAATGGACTAAAAAGTAAGAAGATAGAGAAAGAGAAGATCTACCATACATACAGATGCACAGCCAATCCGCCGTGACATGGAATGAGACGGCGGTGTGATTTAGAACCGACGATGTATTGAACCAGCTTTGAGTTCCTCGAGCTTCACTAAAGCACCAAAGCAACATATATGGATTGACTTGACTACAGATGAAGACGACAATAAACGGCTCAGTGACGCCATATCACTGGGTTCGAGTTGATAAAGGAGATTTGCTCTGTAGATAATGAGAAATCACACAAGGGGGAGCAAGCCAAGCAGAGGACTCACCCTCGCGATAGGTGTCAGGAATCATCGTCAGATTTGCCCCGTTGAGCTGGATGAGCGACTGTGCGGGCACATAGATTAGTCACCATTACGGCGGCAGCGATGCTCGAAGGCTCACTTTTGATGTCGGCGTGAACGGCGTCCACTCCGCGCGCGGGGTGCCGAGCCCGTCGTTCGGGGTCAGACTCGTCGCGAACGAGACCCAGTAGTCGATCATGATGCGGCTTATGGCCACCGATGAGGGCGACGTGTCCACAGGCGCGCCGAACACGTAGACGATCTCGGATCCGTGCGAAACTAGACGCGGAAACAGCGAGTCAGTGCCTGATGGAGTTTTTGGTGGATCGAGCAGGACGTACCGCCGAGCTGAGGCAGGCCGTCTGGCTGTGGCTGGGTGAACAGATACCCGAAAGTCTTTACACCGGCACTAGCTGCCGCTTCGATCCACAGTCGCCGCTGGGAGTGGAAATCTAGATCTCCATCTGACGAAAAATTGAGATTCTAGGAATTGATCCTGAAAGTTCAAATTCTGCTCACCGATAGCTGCAGCGCGCTTGAATTGGCTACTCAGACCGAAGGTGTTGTTTCCTGTCCCGAATGGTGATCCTGGAGAATACAGGTCAGCTGCGCACGGGACAAGAGAAATGGACACGACACACCAAGGGCAGGAACATCCGGGTAGAGTTCCAGGAGTTCTGTAACGGAACTTTGGAGAACCGCAGGGGAGACCGACGGCAAGCGTTCCGGGATCAATGATGCGTTGACCGCGGCAGTGGAGTTGAGCGACTGCGAGGTAAACAGAGTTCCTGCGATCACACGAGTGAGCTTTTCGAGCTTGGAGAAATGAATGATTCAACACACCCTCGTCCAGGTTGGTCCCAGCAATGAAAGGAATCCGCGAGAAGTTGCCCTGCGCCAGCAGCCGCGATGGCAGATCGGGGATCAAGCCCTGGGGACCGTCGATAACTGGGTCCCACGGAAAGGGTTCGGCGGATTCTGCTAAGGCAGTGTTAAAGCCGCTGCTGAGCTCCTGAGTGGTGGCGTTCCGTAGGCACGAGAACGTCGAATGTGTGCCCGCGAGGGAGGCACAGGAGGGGACACTCCCCACAAAGTTGGTCCAGAGATTCTCCCGGCGCGCCGCGGGAAAAATCGCCACTGTGGCTTGCGATCCGGACTCGAAAATCTATGACATGGCTCAGATGTCCTTGCCTGACGAAAAGATCGATGTTGACGAGATACGCACCGCGGCACGCGCCAATTTATCGACCCGATTGTTCAAGAACAAGATCGACGTGAGGATGCTTCCCGCGCTTTCTCCAAACGCGAGGACTTTGCGTTCGTCACCGCCGAACTTGCCGATGTTTTTCTGCACCCACTCGAGCGCAGCGATCTGGTCTTTGATGCCGAGGTTCAGCGCTCCCTGATCCGCCGCCTCCTGGCCTTGGGGGAAGCCGAAAGGTCCGAGGCGGTAGTTGAAGTTGACGAAGATGACAGGTGTGCCCTGCGCGATCAAGCCTTGTCAGATTTTCCTGTATGAGAGAGAAAGAGAGAGACGTACTCGAATTACGCTTTGCTCAACGATGGCGCTGCCGTTGTAAAGCACGGAGGCACCGGTAATGAATCCACCGCCGTATCTGTAAAGATGTGTGCTCGATTGAATTGGCGCTTGGAGCTACGCGCAGAAAGGATTCTTACGTCCAGAACATCTGTCCGACCGGGATCAGATATATTCAGGGGAAAAGCGGCTCGAGACCGTGCTTGCTCACCACAGGGAGTTTTGAGGTGGAATTGACACCGGCAGGGCGGAGAATATTGATCGTCAAACAATCCTCGGACACCGGGGAGCCGCTGGGGAGATTCTGCATGCAGCAATCTGATCAGCACCATCTCTGCAGCGACGCTTCTTAGCTGTACGCACACCGGGGAGGTTTACGCTTGCGCCCTGGATGCACGACGCCCCGAATTGCGCGGCATCGAGCGTGGTTCCGGTCAGCGACGTCGTCAGAACCGGAGGGCGGAAGCGGAGATCGCCGAGCGGTGGTTTTGCGTATGTCGCAAAAATCTGAATTGGCATATCTGTTATGGTCAGCGCTGATAGGTAGGGCTCAGGCCTTCAGCCTGATGACTGGCTGATCTCCGTAGGAAAGGTTGAATCAGTCGTCATCAGACGGTGATCAGACGTTGATCAGGGAATGGTCAGCAACGCATCAGGTGAGTATCGGACGTCAGTCAGGCGGGAATCAGCGGTTGATCAGAAAACTACCAGGCCCTGGTTTCAGCGGTGAAGACAAAAGGAGAACAGGCTTTCTTCCTTGCTCCATCTTCACTTTTTTACATTCACGTTTGGCACTGCATTTGAACAGGGTATCGCTTCACTTTCACTTGGATATTCAATTAATTTAATTAATTGATGTGACACTGTTATTCAGCCTTAATGATAATAATTTCACTCGATTTACTTCACAGTGGGAATCGAACGCGAGAACATGAACTACTAGACCACTACAGACCACTACACTATGTAGGCGCATGTTGCACTGTGTGCTCCAGTGCTAAGTGTCGTCGGAGACTTAACACAGCCACTTGCATCATGATGACGCAAACCAGAACGACCCTTCCACTCGCAGCTCGCAGCGTACCAGCATCTTTCTACACAGGACTGTGAAGTTCAACATATCTCTCGACATCTTCCCAACGATATTGCCATTGGAACTTTGCGGTCTGCGCATCACAACAAGCCGAGACCATATCCTCTGAGGTCCACCTTCGACGCTCAGCTGCAAGGACTCGGATACATTGGCAAGCGTCGCCATCAACGCAAACGAGCGGGCCGCCGGATGCATGTACAATGGGTATCACTCCAGCCGCCTGGCCCTGTGCGTCAGCGCTGCTGACCAAAGCGAAAGAGAAGAGAGAGAAGGCGACGTACCATGAACTCCATAACATTGATCCTGAAGTGTTCATCCAGCACGACCCAGCCAAGCGAGCACCTGCGAGTACGGTGCGTTCAGCACGAATTGCACATGGTTCTGTCCAGAATAGGCATCTGCCGATCATGACCGGCTGCACGCCCCGCGCAGCGTACTCCGGGCGGTTCTGCAGCAGTGAATGCAATGCGCGGAGCTGCATCGGAATCACGCGCTCCCTCCCCGCGAGCGGCAGCCGCGCCATCTCGCGCGTGTCGCATGAGGGGTACACGACGCGCGTGCGTACGGTCGCGGCGGGCCCGAACGGGGGTACGCGAGCACGATGTCGACGTGCCGATTCGTCCAGCCCTAGTTGACCAGCACGGCACTCACGCGGCGCAGCGTGAGCGCGTAAAGCAGCATGAACGCGTGATAGTACGCGCGCTTTGAAGAATCCGAGTGAACGTGTATTGAACACGAACAACGACCTCGTCGCCCTCTGAAGCGTCGACTTCCTGTTGAAGATCGCTCCAACCAATCTTGATTCTCACTGGGTTTTCGGTGCGCCATGGGACTACGGGGACAGTTGAGCTCTGATAGGCTGAAAAAATACAGAGAATGACGAGCTTTTCCGTAACTTCGATGTCCAACTCCGCTAATTCCTCGCCAACAAGTTTCCTGAGATGTACATGAGTGCGGAACTGTCTTTCAAGGCGAGTCCTTCGTCCACGATCGAGATTTGGGTAATTGATAGCAAAACTCAGGTCGAGAAATCCATTATCTGGTCGACACAGTTGATGCGGACATATCTTACGCTCTCTGAATGCGGTACAACATATATGTCATTGATCCGTAGCATTTCCCAAAGACATAGCCTTATTACAACTTATAATACCTGATCCCAAACTGACCAGAGGCTGACTCCCGTCTGAGCATACCTGACAAGATCTTACCGGCCTGACCACCGCCTGAGGATATGTGGTCAGGGTCTGACAACAAGCCGTCAGTTCAAATCAGCCGCATATCGGTCCGTCAGGACTGATCATAAATTAAACATTTTTGCGACATACGGGATGCCTTTGGAGCCTCAGCTTGAGGCAACGTTGAAGCAGCCGGGCAGCGCACCTCCGAAGAACTCCTGGCCGAACGTCGATAAGCTGCGCCCAACCACTGCCGTTTTGCCGAGTTGCACCGTTGGGGCGCCACTGGCGGCGAGAGCAAAGAGCAGTACAGAAGAGAGCATGGCTGAAATTCGCGTCATTGAAGACGAGAGGATCCGCTGACTGCCCCAGCTGCGCCAATCCACCCGTGTTTAAATACTCCATAACACACTGGGGCTTATGAATAACGAGTCCTGCTCTCCTTGGCCCATAGGCGACGAGCATCTCCGCCGCGACGACGGCGACCACACGCGTCATCCTTCGGCATGGCCCTTCTCTCAGTGCTTCGCTGCCAGTCCGGAAACGTTGCATTTGTAACACTGAGCTTAGTAACCCTCGATTGCAGTCCCTTCTCCGAGTCGAACGGCACGAATCCGACCCAGTCGGACGCTCCGTTCCCCGAAAATGAGCTTGAGAAGCGGCAGTTTCCGCCAAGTATGACGGTGCGCGTCGCCTGTGGTGCATGTCAGCTAAACACAACCATATTGGAACAATCACTGATGCCAATACTTATTGATTTCTCAATTTTGCTCCAGAAAGATTTTTAAATACTCACCACTTTTTCTCCTCAGCTATGGGCCAGAAGCAATGCTTACGTATTGAAGCAGCTGCGCTTTTTCATACAGGAAGATATCCAGTCTGCAATCCTGTTGAATACCGGCCTGAATAGGGCCATTGTGTTTTGGCACGTGATTGATGTATTGACGACATCACTGATCTTCTCTCAATTTGCCTTGACATTAAAAAAAAACTTTTTGTGAATTCTGAGGCAAGCAAAAATCCCTCTTGAGAGATTAAACTGCTGTCTATTTGGACTGTTTTTTGCCAGAGGATCAGAGATGAGAGTGTAATAAATTTGACTCCAGCTTGGTTGTATTGCGGTGACGCACACCTTAGCTCTTTGGTCGTAAGCGCAAAATCATTGGAGGTATACCAACCAACACAATACTGTTCTTCTCCTCAGTCTATCTGATCAAGTTCCCGCTCGAACTTTTTTCATCGTTGCCCCAAAGCCCACACTACAGAGTCGGTATACTCAGCCTCGATATCAGTGCAGACCAGGCCCTGATTCCGTGGTGAAAGCGCAATATTGGCTTGTGGTTCATGGTCCGGAATCTAAACAGATATTTTTGGAATGCATTTGCTCGTTCAAGGGACATACGCTCAGCACTGATCTGCCGCTCTTGCGAATGACTTACGTTGTGGGTATACCTTTGTCTCAGACGCCCATCCATACATGTCCCCGAGTGACTGGCAGCTCGAACGACGGACGTTGTTCGGACGATCCATTCTTGACCGCTCGGAACATGCGAGCACTCAGAGCAGCGGAACTGACATGCAGCCACGCGCGCCGTCAGGAGCAGGAACAGAATGCTAGTACGAAAAGCCAGCGTCAGTTCGCAGATATAATTTAATACCATTGAATTCAAATTGTGGACAATAACGTAGTAATAGAATAGATTCCGGCACTGGCGGGCAGCGCGGCCCGATCAGGAGGACGCGCATACAGGCTGGATCCGAGGACCGGAAAAAGCCCGCGGCGGGCCTCTTTCGTATCGAGTGTGTGTGGTATGTGGTATGCTGGACGTTCTTCATGCAGCGAAGGGTCCACCTCGTGACAGTCGTCAGTTCGTCATCACGGACCCATCAGCAGCAGCGGCCGGATTGTCCCGGGCGCTGGCAGATGGGCCCTGCTCCTCGGTCGCATCACACCGCTCCTTCCTCCGCGGAAGGAGACGGGTGGGAAACAGACCGAGTGAGAGACGATGGCGTTGAGCGACGGGAGGACGAGGATGGGATGGCAGATGGACGACGGTGCGTCTGCGGAGAAAAATGGTGTCAGCACGAAGGCGGATGCGGAAGAAGCGAGGGTAAGGCTCGGAGGAGAAGAAACCTTCGGGCCCGAGCAAAGTCCGCGCGGGCCGCCGGAGAAAAAGGAGCTGGGACAGGGACAACCACTCACATGACGACTCATGATCGCTTTCGCCATGGAAGCAGGTGTTTGACATTGGAACAAGGCAGGCACTGGGCACTAAATCAGCGACGACGGGCAATGCAGGAACGGAGACTCAGCGTACAGGGGACATCGACTAGGGCACGAGGGACTTCGGGCCGTCGAGCGAGACCCACACCGCGCACTCCGCGCTGCCCGCGCATGGGCGGCGCAACAGAGGGACGGATGGCGAGGGGCAGAGTCTGCGAGAGTGCCATAGACGGAGCCGATGCGGATATGTCTGACAAAGATGACTTCTTCTTCCAAGACAGCAGTCGAGCGAGCCACCGTGTGTGCCCCACGGCCGGCTCTGCTATCTTCTCGTTCGCGGCGACAGTTGCAACGGGGGTTGCGGCCTTCTCGACCGCCAGTGCAACGGGGATGACGGCATGCGCGCGGGAGCACAAGACTACCCTGACGAGAGCCAGGATCGCGAGCGTCGTGAGGAGCACGAGGGCGAGGCGGGTGTACGGCATGCTGAGCGACGAGACCCATGCCGGAGACGCCGGGAGGGCAAGCTCGAGCTGCAGGGCGGTGGCCGAGACGGGCGCAGGCAGAATGAACATCGTGCGTGTCCTGAGACGAGGGGGAAAGACGACGAGCGTGAGGTAACAACCTACGTGGCCGACCTACATATATGGATCGCCCGGTTGTCTTACCGACTCTGATCCGGGGACATGGATGCATATATCCGATCGGACAGGTGGTCAGTGGTCACTCACCGAGCAAGGCGTAAATCAGCTCTTTCCGCGTGTAATTCACCGGTTCCTGAGTGCCCTTTGAGCGCTTGAATGTCCGGAGTTTTGCTTTTGGCTCTTATCGTCGCGCCTGGACCGCCGGCCTTGACCCCGTTTTACATTCCTGTGTGGCACGTGACTCGGATTGAAGTTGACATTGATACCATCATCTCATCATGATGGTGCCCGTATCCAAGCCTAATGTTCTGGTTTCCACCTGTCAAGTCCAGGCTTAAACCTTGAGCAACGCATGGAACGGAAAAGGTTCCCAGACTGCGGCCAGAAATCAGATTACGACAAATACAGGTAATATTTACGGGTACTGGTACAGCTAGCTATGCAACCACTCGAAGAATACAAATGCGGATGAGAGATGATGGATGATCCATAGATGATAGATAGAGTCAGACACGGCCGTCTAGGGCGAAGACGCAGATTCTCTTTATTCAGTGGCATCACTCGACGCGTCTGTAGGAGGCTTCACATCCCAGGGCGCCGGAATGCGAGGCACGTCGGCGAGGTTGTTGTCCGCGCGAGCATCGCTGAGCCGTTCCTGATGGGTAAGTTTCATCCGATGTCGACATCGCAGCAGACGCAGTTTCGTGCGTTTGATCCCTGCATGAGCGAGTGAGATCCCGGGGGTCAAGAAAGATCTGGAGAACTGCCAACATACAGGTGTCAATGGTAGTGCGATCTTCCTCCATAAACGGATTCCCGGTCTGCAGCAGGTCGTCCTGCAGGGCGTACAGACACCACAGACTCTCTTCGTACAGTTTCTCGCATTCGTCTGGGCTCGTTGCCTGGTCAAGAAGCTCTTTGCGCGCAGCTGTGCGACTCTGCTTGGGTCAGCCCGGGCAGCACCGTGAAGAAGCGATAGGACAGACCAGCAGCAAGGCTCGCTCATACACGAGCTGGTCGATCCAGCTCTTGGGTCCATCGTACTGGGCCGGAAGCCACGCCTTGACCATCGTCGTCCGCTCGTAGCACTTGACGAACTGGTCCTTGAACCACGTGAGAGCTGCACACGGTAAGACTTCGTCCACGTGAAGAGACCAGCGCAGAAACACACGTACCATCGTCGAATCCTTCACTCACAACGAAGTCCTCCTCCGGATGACGCATTTTCATGTGCTCTTGGTGATTCCTCAGCTGGTTGATTCCACGCTGGCAAAACTCCATCAACAGCATATAGACAGCCACGCATGTCACGGCGTTGTACTCTGCTTCCATGTCTGCGTGTCTGCGTTTCCGGGCATGCTTGTCCCCTTCGCCGTCCTTCTGCGCGAATTTCGTGGGATCCGGTAGTGGTTCTGTAAGCCCTCGATCACTACTTTTCAATCGAACGACCGAATTGAGTACATACTCTGTGGGATGGCCTTGACGTATTCATACATCTCGTCAGCCCAGTTTGTGAGCACGAACGTCTTCTGCGCCACCTGCTCGAGCGATCCCAGCAGGTCATCCTCAAGTGGGTCCCGCTGCCCTTCGCTGTCAAGCGCGATGATGTTGCGCCGTGGTGATGGCGGTGCACTGTTGTCTTTCAGCGACATGGACCGGCGATGAACTGTAGTGGGCGTTCCGAACAACTTCTTTGATGCCATGCTGAGGGCCCGATTCAGTGCGTGGGCTGCTGCACGCGAAGCCATGCTCGAAGGCGAGGACGACAAAGGCGTCGGCATGCTAACCGGCGCCCCTGGAATCGGCGCCGGAGGGAAGGATGTCGGGTACTCGGGGTATTCCTCAGCAGATGGCGTCGGAGGAATCCGCACGTCTTGGAGAGGTTTGCGGGGAACGATTTTCAGCTCTGGGGATGATCAGACAGCACCATGTGGAAATACGATTCGTCACGCACCATCGACCACACGATTGAATTCGACAGCTCGAGTATCGCCCACCATGACATATTCCCGCCGGAGCTTCCCATCTTCTTCCGTTTCCCCGGGAATGATCGAAGACTCCGCCCCCAGAGGCCGCGGAATCCGTTTCGGTGAATTATTGGTGGGGAACGACGGTCGCCTTGCTTGTGGAGGAGCCGACGGGCCAGCCCTATAGAAAGACTTTACTCACACAGTCTCGATATCTCAGTATATGACACGAACCCTGGAGATGATGCTGATGCAGCATTCGTTCGAACGTCCCGGAAATTGAACTTGCTGGGCGGAATCATGGCATTGGGATCCAATACTTCCGGCGGAATGATAAGATGGTGCGCTGGAACGACCCCATCCTCAGTCGCCGAGGTCGATAACGACGTCTCGGAAGGTCGAGGAAACTTGGATTTGGCCAAAGCTGTGCTCCCAAAGAACCCCTCAAAGCTCGCTCGCTCGGCTGGATTCTGCTTGAGGAGGATCCGGATGAGCTTCTTCACGTCCATGGGCACGGGCAGGTCCTCGCCCCCTCCCGCTCCGCTGCGCGATGACTTCGAACTTGGGTCTTCATCAGGGAACCGGATGCCCTTCGATTGCTCGATTTTCTTCAAGAGCTCGAGATGATTCTGAGCACGGAATGGCGCTCGGCCAACGGCCATCTCGAACAGAACAGCACCGACGGACCACAAGTCGGCCTTCGCGTCGTACTTCTCATACCGCAAGATTTCCGGTGCCATATATAATCTGAGACAACGCTTTTAGCTCTGTCGTGAGAGATCAGTCGTAGTGACTCACGGAGAACCACACAACGTCTCTGCCATCATAGCGTTCGGAAGCGAACGTGCAAATCCAAAGTCAGCGACTTTGAGAATGGGAACGCCGAGAGGATGGCCACGCGCGAGCTCTTCCGGTGGTGCGGGATTCAGGAGAAGGTTCTGAGGCTTGATGTCTCGATGAATGAGATTGCGTGTGCGGAGGAACTTGAGCGCTCGGGCAAGTTGGCGCAGGAAGCTGCGCACGACGATCTCGTCCAAGCCGCCGGTGCGGGGATGAGGGTAGTATTGAGGCGCAGCACCTGGCGAAGGCACGTACTCCAGGCTCTCTACTCTCCCGCGCTTCTTGATATAGTTCGTCAGATCGCCACCGGAGCAGTACTCCATGATGAGATATATGTTACGATCGGTCCGCTTTGGGTGTGTGAGGGGAGAAAGCGATAGGTAGGGAGGGGCGCACCACGATATCAATGAGCTTCGTGATATGGCGATGGGAAATGGTCTTGAGGATCTGGATTTCGCTCTGCAGGTTCTCAAACAGCTTCGTGGATAGCTTTTGGCGTATCACAGTCTTGATAGCCACAGTCTGGTGATTGACCTAGCCGCAAGGGTCAGTGGCAAGGAGGATGCGGTAAGTCTATCACTCACCTCATGGTACCCTTTGTAGACTGTCGCAAAACTACCCTTCCCAATCTCGTTCACGAGGACGTACGGTTTCAGCTCCTCGTCCTCGTTGGATTGAGAGCCTCCTGCGGCGCTACGGGTCGTTGCAAGTCCATTCATGGTGGATACACGCGTGGGCAGATAACAAGTCCGCAAATCTCTCACGCAGCTTGGGTTGGAGGGAAGATTCTAGACCTGACTTTGATCAACAGGCAACTAACACCTGAGGTCGACTGATGGTTAAGGACAAGGAGAAAGACAACGGCCCCAGAACATAGATGTCCTAAGCAGGACGACTAGGGCGTGGCGGTGCCGAGACCAGATGACTAACTGTGTCCTGTCAGTTGTCATCAACTGCTTTCTACTCTCTTGACCTGCTCTTCACGTTCATGCCGAGTGCATGTCGACCTGAATCTCACAGATAGATTTCAGGATCCTTCTACACCTCCCTTAACAATTTGTGATGACGCACGAGCGTCTGTAGCATCATCGACAGGCGGGAGCTTCTGAATCAACGACTTGGAGCCCACATCCCTCTTCATCTCAGGAAACGTAGCCCGGATAAATCGGGAACATGCACTGTGTCCGTGATCTGTCTACCGGGTCCACGGTCATGCGCACCTCAGCTGCAAGAAGTGCACCATTCTCTGTACTCAATGGACCACATCAGCTGCGAGTTTCAGGGGCCTGGGCACCTCGCGCGCAGGCCTCACGACTGCCTCGACCTCTCTAAGGAGTGTGTTCTATTGACGGGACGCGACCGTTCGATTTAGGTCTTCATATCGTGGATAGACTTGGAATATATCCATGTCAATGAGACAACCCAATGCCCCGACAGGCAGGTCCCCTCTCCTTTACACGTGGCCTGACCCATGATAAACTTTGTCTCAGGCTGATTATCACCACCATCGGCGCATTCATTCGACTCTGGAAGACTCGGGCATGATGCTTCCGCCTTTTCGTTTCAAAACGCCCCATCGGACGTGCGCTCCTGCAGCCAAGGCCTGTGCGCACAAGCCTGTACCCCTCCAGAAGACTGTCTTTTCACGAGCTTCACAGTCGGGTTCATCAATCACCGCTTGATTGGACGAGGCGTGCATGACTGGCTGGAAATCAGTGAGCTGTGAATAGACTGAGCGCAAACAGGCTTCTGCGGGGGGGGTGGAAAGCTAAAGTCCAGAGAACAATGCGACACGGATTCGGATGGCAGCTGAAGCTTTCTAGACATATGCTTTGAGGTTGGCTCTGGACGCTGGTTGATAAAGTGGGCATGACTAGCGAAGCGTCGCCGAGAGGGCATACTATGTTGTGTTGGACCAGTTTGAACGAATGCGGATCGATACAAACGCGAGTCGGATGGGAACGTGTGTATCGGGTGGGAATGAGGGTCCTCTCTTCTCGCCTCGATGCGGGATGATTCAAGAACGAGGGTGGCCGCGAAGGACTGCGTGCTGTGATCAATAGACCGCTCCGGCAGCAGCAATCTGGCTCAACAGTCTCTTGACCATTCATCCTGTCAAGGACTGACCCCCGATATCCCTGTGACTGGAAAGAAGCATGGAACAAGCGCCCGGCTTGGGAGTACTTGACCCAGATCGCCACTCTCAGCGCTGATCAGCCATCGGTCGCTCCCCGTCCTTCTCATGCTCCTACCCCATGTGAACAACACCGTTTCTCTTGCGCGCACAGGTGAAGCATTGGACAATGCGAACGGACCGCTCTCTCGCACTCTCTTCGCTATCATTTGGGGCTGTCTATCGACTATCTTTGCCTCTGTCTGGGTCTCGGTGCACCCCAATGTACCTGCGCCAAGCACAAAGGTGTTCTGGACCGCGACAAGAAGAGTCAGGTTCATGCTAGTTGCTCTGGCAGCACCCGAGGCTGTGGTCGCCTTTGCTCTCCGGCAGTTCATCTATGCTCGGAAATTGTATCAAGGTGAGCGCGCGGCGCCTTTGACATTCGCCACCCGTTTCTTAGCTTCCCTCAGCTCATCGAACTTCCCCGGACTCCCTCTCGATGACTCATGCCTTCTTTCTCTCGATGGGCGGATTCATCGACGCAGACGGCAAGGTCATCGCTACCGAGGGTCAGCTCAACAATCCCGGTGTCCTCGCGGCTGTCGCAGCTGTGAAGCAAGCGGAGATTCAGGACAAGAGCAAGGGTGATGGGTTCACGAAGGGTGTCGCACTGCTTCAAGGATTGTGGTTCCTGCTTCAGATGATCGGCCGGGTTGTCCAGAGACTGCCGGTCACGCAGCTCGAGGTGTCCACGGTGGGGTTTGCTGCGCTCACCCCGGTTGTTTGGCTTCTCTGGTGGCGCAAGCCTCTTGATGTGCAAGAACCGATCGTTCTCGCAGTCCATCTGGCTACGCCTAGTACCACAGCGCGTAGTGACACCCCATCGAAGGAGGACGCGCAAAATGACCTTGCAGCCCTGCCGGAGACGCCTGCTACCCCAGCATCGATTAACACTCCGTTGCAAGAGGATGCGAATGAGACCGACACCTGGCACGACAGGCTCTGGAATAGATTCGGGGGTCTCGTACTAGGGAACTACGACGATCCGACGGGACGGTCCGTCCCCACGTTCTGGTCTCACAGCGAGGCCGAGTCGGATTCCGAAGTCACCTGGCGCTCATTTTCTGTGGCTCAGCGCAGTCTTCTCAGCCAAGCCGTGTTCGGTCTCATTTTCGGCGGCTTCCACTGCGCGGCATGGAACGTCGACTTCCCCTCTGTGACTGAAAAATGGCTATGGAGGAGCTGTGCCATCTTGGTCACGTTTGCGCCTACCATATTCATGGGCTCATTGAATACAATTTCAATCCCGAAAGAAAGTGATGGTTTGGCATTCGACCTTCTTGTGTTCCTGCCTCTTGCCCTCGTGATCTTTACATTGCCCATTTTGTATGTCTTGGCTCGGCTGGCTCTGCTCGTCCTGATGTTTACCTCTCTTCGAGACATACCAATCGGGGCCTTCTCGTCTGTAGATTGGACTGGATTCATTCCTCACTTTTTGTAATAAGCACTACTGTTCTTACGAAAGATATTGATTTTTCATCGTGCAAGACTACATTGCCTCACACGATCCATCCGTTTCGAAATTTTCGAATCAGCCGTCTCTACATGATTTGGTCCATTTTCTTATCAGAACGTTTTTCAACCAATCCTCGCTGTTTGAATATCGAGCTGGCGAGGTTCTGTTCGCTCATCGAAAGCCCTGATCCAAGTCACGTGCGGCAGAGACAAGCCGATCGCAGCTTGCTCTTGTCACTGGTTTCCATTTTGCAACTAGTTCCTTCACGAGCCCGCAAGAACTCCTTCCGGATCGCTAGCGACCTCCAAAGAATGCCCTGAATCCATACGACATCCACAAACTCGAACACCTCATCAGCGATCGACTGGCTACCACTGCGATCAGCTTCCCCCTGGCATGTATGCAACCGATTAGAAAGCGGCCCTCGACTGCGCCCCACGACTCCTTTGAGTCTGCTGCCGAATGCGTCCAAACTCCCGTATACAATTACGTCCGACACTGCGTTTGTCCTTGCGCATTTGGTGCTGTCTGTGGAGACGATACTTCCCAAGGAGTCGTCGCTGGCAGCTGCTGTCTAATCTGCAGATGAGACGGTCTCTTCGTCCGACATTCAGGCAGCGCTCGACGGGATGTATCCCGATGGCGGTTTATATGCTTGGCTTGACGTTTTCGGGTGGTCTATGATGGCCAGGACATGTTTGTGAGTTGTTGCGGAATCTTTCATGCAAGGCTGAAGTTGTTGTAGGTATGTCTTACTTGCTGCCATACGTGGCAGGGTGACGACTCTCACGCTCCTGCGTCTGTCACGGATACTCTCGGTCCGCTGGAAGGCAGTGCCCCATGTCCTGCCTCGCGCCAAGATGACCTTCTCAAGCTACACTGTCCAGATCCCTCGCCCTCGAAGCGACTCAGGATCTCAGGCTATATCTATTGCATCTGCGCGGAGGATTTGGCGGACTGGTACTCTTGTCTGCCCTAACACGCGGTCTTCTGGGCCAGCGCTTATAAGTGTGCCAGTTGCAATGAGGACACCGTAGACTACATCAGCTGCGGTTGCTGGTTTGGCTCTGTGTCCTTCTATCCCCATCTCTCCCGCAGCCACAACTAGCAGCGGGAACCATGGGATGCGAGCTGCAGGACTGCCTCGGCCTTTCGGACGAGTGCGTTTTATCGATGAGCTGTGAACGTCGGCTCGAGCTTTTACACCGTGCGTGGACCTGTACCAGACGGCCATTTCCATGCGCTGCAAAGCAGGTCTCCTCTCCTCATCTTACATGTGCCCGGACTCATGACCGAGCTTGTCTCGGGCGGCTATAGTGGCCATTGAATGCACCGAACTTGCAGACATCCTCCGGCACGATACTTCCACCTTTCCCTTGGGAAAAGCATCGTGGGACGGGCGCTTTCTCACTAGTTGCCTGCACCACTCCAAACGAATCACGTCGTCATATGGGCTACAGGTCCCTCAGTCCCTCCTCAATGCATACACGCTGCAATTCCGTGTATTCGCTGACGCTCATTCTCACGGATAGCGCTGGATCGGTCGCATGAAGCTCAAGTCCAAGATCGTCATCCTTCAGAAGCGAAATTGTGGGAATCTTACTCTTCAGAGACTGAACACGAACTGGCTGCCCCAAGGGCTGCAAAGTCAAATTCCAGAGAACGCTGGGACACGGACGTAGCTGGCAGCTGGGCTCCTTCCAGACATATGCTCTGCGATCAGACTGGCCTTGCAACCCGGTTATGTCTCACGAACCTGAAGAACATACCGTATCCTATTTCGCATGGGGCTTGCATGAACCAAAGCCACTCATGCATAAATCGAATCGAAACGGGTGAAACAGGAAGCAACGAGGTTTGCCGCCTGGATCTGCGATTGCAACATGCGCAGGAGAGAAAGAGGTGGCCACGATAAACCGCCTGCTCATGAAGAACGTACCCCCATGCTGCCAAGGCCTGGCCCCAGACAGGCCTGTGACTGGAAAGAAGGATGGAACAAGCGCCCGAGCCGGGGTATTTGAATCTCAACTCCGTTGCCAGTAGTCCTCAATCATTGGTCGCTCTTCGCCCTCTCATGCTCCTCCCGCAGGTGAACAACACCCTTACGCTCGGGTGCATAGACGAGCCATTGGACAACGCAAACGGGTCACTCTCTCGCAGCCTCTTCAGCATTGTCTGGGGCTGTCTGTTGACCATCTTTGCCTCTGTCTGGGTCTCGGTGCACCCAAATGTACCCGCCCCGGGGAGGAAGGGATTTTGGACCGTGACGGAGAGTGTCAAGCTCATGCTGGTTGCTCTGGCGGCACCTGAGGTAGTGCTTTCCTTTGCCCTCCGGCAGTTCATCTACGCTCGGACATTGTATCAAGGTGAGCGCGCGACGCCTTTGACATTCGCCACCCGTCTCTTAGCTTCCCTCAGCCCATCGAACTTCCCCGGACTCCCTTTCGATGACCCGCGCCTTCTTTTTCTCGATGGGCGGATTCATCGACGCGGACGGCAAGGTCATTGCTACCGAGAACCAGCTTAACGAGCCCGGTGTTCTCGAAGCTATCGCAGCTGTGAAGCAAGCGGACATCGAGGACAAGAGCAAGGGTGATGCTTTTACGAAGAGCATTGCACTGTTGCAGGGGTTGTGGTTCCTGCTGCAGATGATCGGCCGGGTTGTCCAGGGACTACCAGTCACGCAGCTCGAGGTGGCCACAATGGGCTTCGCCGCGCTCACCCCGATTGTGTGGCTTCTCTGGTGGCACAAGCCTCTCGGTGTGCAAAAACCGATCGTCCTTCAAGTCCATCTGAAGACGCCGAGTACCTCAGCGCGTGGCGACACCCTGTCGAAGGAGGATGCGCATCAGACCAAACTCTGGGCCAAGAGGCTTGCTGAGAGATTAGATGGCATCCTATTAGGCCAATACCAAGTTCCGACGGGAGGATTCGTCCCCACGTTTTGGTCTCAAAACATCACAAGCCGTGATCGGGAACTCACCTGGCAGCCTTTTTCTCTGATGCAGTTCAGTCTACTTACACAAGCTGTATTCGGCCTCATTTTCGGAGGCCTTCACTGCGCTGCATGGAATATCCACTTTCCCTCTGTGATCGAAAAATGGCTGTGGAGAAGCTGTGCCATCTCGGTCTCGCTAGGACCCACCATATTCATGGGCGTATTGAACATATTTCACTTTTCAAGAGACATCCATAGCTCTACATACGCACTCCTTGTGCTAGGGCCCCTTCGCCTCGGGAGCATTGCATCGATCATCCTCTATGTCTTTATTCGACTGGCTCTGGCCATCCTGATGTTTACCTCTCTCCGAGCCATACCGATTGGCGCTTTCTTGTCTGTAGATTGGACTGGATTTATTCCCCACTTTTTGTAACAAGTATGTACTACTGTAGTACTACTGTAGTACTACTGGTCTCATCAAGAGATATCTATTTTCCTTCAACGCGTTGAAGACCAAATTGACTCACTCCGATTCACCCGTTCCGAATTTTACGAGTTGCCTATCCATTCACAAATTTTATCCATCTTATACTAGACCGTTCTTGAGGCTCGCCCTATGCTTTCAAATACGAGATGACGAGGTTTTTTTCACTCACTGAAACTCTCCCGCTGAGTCACGTGAGCAAGGGACAATAATCGTGCCGATCGCAGCTTGCTCTTGTCACCGATTTTCATGTTGTCAACTAGTCCTAGAGCTTCAAAAGCCCGCAAGGACTTCGCCCGGACCGCGTCCGACCTGCAAAGAATACCCTGAGTCCATACGATATCCACGAACACGGACGCCCCATCAGGCGATCGACTGCCTGTATATGAAATGACCGCGCTAGAGAACCACCGTGCCCAGCTTCCAGCACTATAAGAAGCAGCATGAGGCAGGAGGACAAGCCCCACAGGTAGATTATCGATCACTGACACGTACACAACCGATTTGGGAGCGGCTTTTGACCGCGCCCGACGACTTCCTCGACTCCGCTGCCGAATGCACCCAAACTCCCGTCCACAATCATGTCCGACCCTGCGCTGATTCCTGCGAGCTTCTCGCTGCCTAAGGAGGCGATTCTTCACGGAGAGTCGATCGTTGCTGTTCCATCTACAGAGGAGAAACCTGGTCCATCCGATATCGAGCCAGAGCTCGAGTGGACGTATCCTGATGGCGGTTTGCGTGCTTGGCTTGTCGTTTTCGGGTGCTCGATCATGGCTGGGACGTCTCTGTGAGTGACCACGCGATCCTCGATGCGAGGCTGAAGTCGTCGCAGGGGATGGGGTCTTGTGTGGGGAGTGCTGCAGGACTTCTTCCATTCGGACAAGTTCAAAGATTCAAGCTTGGGCACATTGAGTCTTGTTGGTGGCATATTCGCCTTCGTGAGCAACACGAACGAGCCTGTTCATTCGCTATGTCCTGACGACCTGCGCCCTAGTGCATGAACTGCTCTGCGTACTTTTTCGGAGGCGTCGGAGAGCGACAGTAGGTGTGCTTCCCTGCGAAGTTTCGGTCAACTCACCTCTTTTCAGTGGCTACAAGGCATGATCTAGTCGCTCCTGTCGCCGCTAGGGATGCTAAGCCATCTGAAGCGCATGATGGCTCTGAGCTGCTTTCTCGGGTATCTATCTCTGCTGGCATCAGCGTTTCCGACTCAGCTGTACCACATCTTCCTCTTCCAAGGGGTCTTCATGGGGCTTGCGTCTGGGATATCCCTGTCCCTTTACATGGCGCTGCCTTCACAATGGTTCCTCCGCAAACGGGGGCTCGCGACGGGCATCGCTGTCGCTGGGTCTGGTATCGGAAGCGGCATGGGTTCGCTTCTGATCCGTCCACTGTACGTCGTTGGTCGTCCGGTCCCCATCTTCATTAGGCTCAGGGTCAAGCAGGTTGTTGCATCTCGGGTACAAGAAGACGATGCTCGTTTACAGCGCTGCATACGCCGGGATCTGGGCGTGTGCGTGGCTCATGATGGCGGAACGGCGGGCACCCGGGTACAAGGAGATTCAAAAGCACTGGCTGCCGAAGACGCGTGGGCCCGTCTTCTACTGCATCGCGCTGAGCGTTTTCACGAGTGTCTTCGGGTTCTTGGTGAGTCAGCGCGGCGCGCACCCCGCGCACATGTCTAATTTGGTTCTCAGAGTCCCTACTGGTTCATCACGACTTACGTCAAGGAGCAGGTGCCGTCGCTTGATCCCCAGTCCCTGCTCGTAGTCGTTCCTCTGGCGGTCATGAACGTGTCCGGTAGGTGCCCTCTGGCGATCAAGTAACGCATGTGCTGATGGGATTCTAGGCGGGATCGGTCGTGTGAGCAGGCGCCCAAGTCACAGGCCCGCGCGTGTTGTTCATCACCCCGTTTCAGATCCTGGCCGGCCGCCTGGCTGACCGCTTCGGGCCCCTCAACGTGTTCTTCGCGACGTTCCTACTCGGCGGGCTCGCGCAGCTGCTGCTGTGGACGCTTGCGCGCTCCTACGCGTCGGTTGTCGCCTTCAGTGCGGTGTACGGACTCGTCGGGTGCTGGTACGTCAGCCTCATCCCGGTCGTGTGCGCTCAGCTGTTCGGATTGAATGATCTGGCGACGGTCACTGGTTTCATGACCCTCGCTACCTCGCCTGGTCAACTGGCTGGTGCGTCGATCGGGGGCGCTGTCCTCGCGGGTTCCGATGGGGATTGGAGAGCGGTGTCGGTCTACTCCGGATGTGCCATGTTGTTGGGATCTTGTTTCGTTCTATGCGGTGTGTCCTGCAGTACTCTTCTCAGCCGCGAGTGGTTTTTCTTAAATCTCTTCCAGCGCGATTCTCTTATGATCGTCGAGTCTGGGCGAAAGTGTAGATCTAAATACACAGAGGATTTTAACTGTTTATTTAACTTGAAACCTCTGTTTGCGAGGCAGAACCGAAGCCTTCGCCTCTCGATCGGCCAGGGAAAAGCCATGTCGTACCCTGGGACTCACGAGGCGGATGTAAACCCGTCTGTGACATCTCAGATCGAAAAGAAGACAGTAATATCGCGTTCCGACGTAAACGCGGCAACATGAGAAGGACATCGCGCATTGCCCCCGTTGATTCTTCCTTCTACATCTCCTCATTTGTACCCCGAAACAAAAACGCGTTACATATCGCGTCTGTCGGATCCATGATGGCAAAATCCGTGGATGGAGTTTCAGCGCGCAGCGGAACACCGCTGTCACACAAGCAGCAGTTGAACATTTCTTTTCGCGAGGGGCTTCTCATTGAAATGCGAAATTGAATGGGGCCCCGAGCTCACGTGGTCACGCGCTGAAGAGATCAGATTACCGGGCCGTCTTCCGATCGGCTTGGTCTTGTCACTTATCGCCCACAAGAACACCACTCCTTCGCGTCGATTCCAGCAGTTTCCTCGCTGTAGAGACCAGACAAGTTCCGACTTGCGCTAGTATGCCGTGTTTCGCCTCCTGGCTAAGCTACGCGTGACTTGGCCGCGGGCCAAGCGCAGGCGACCTACACGACCCCGCTTCGCGCACCAGTTGATTCAGCCGCATTCTCAGGGATGGAACATGCCGGACCGGCGCCCTGCACACACGGAATATCGTTTATCCCCCCACATCTTAAACGTAACGAGGGCACGTAACGACTGACCATAAACCACCCTCAACTATTGAGCTCTTGAATGCAACCCAGCGACGCCCACCATGTCCAGCCCTTCGTCCATTCCTGCAGGTTCAATTCTGCCAGCTGAGGCGCTGCTGCAAGGCGAGGCCGTCACCGTCGTCGCCCCGGCTGCGGACCGAAAGGCAGCCCAGCTGAACGAGAAGGCCAGCGTCGCCGATGAGGAGGAGTGGACGTACCCCGATGGAGGCCTGCGCGCTTGGCTCGTCGTTTTTGGATGCGCGCTCATGACCGCGACGTGCATGTAGGTTTGCTGAACAGAACTTCTCAAAGCGGATATTGATTCTGCCGTTCGCAGGGGATGGGGTCTTGTTTGGGGTGTGCTGCAGGACTTTTACCACTCGGACCAGTACAAAGATGCGAGTTTGAGTACGCTGAGTCTTGTGGGCGGCCTCTTTTCATTTGTCCGTTCTCCGAACGAGCAATGGGTCAGCCCATCTCACCTTCTCTAGTCGATGAACTCCACGGCGTACTTCTTCGGAGGCATTGGAGAGCGATAGTGGGTTTGCTTTTGCTCCCTGCTATTCACCGATTGACGGACGGTCTCCAGCGGCTTCAAGGTGCTTCGGGGGTTTTCCCTGTTCGATGATGACTTCTGACTCCGCTGAAGCGCATGATCGCCCTGAGCTCTCTGCTGTCCTATCTGTGTCTTTTGGCGTCTGCGTTCGCGACGAAGCTGTACCAGGTCTTCCTCTTCCAGGGCTGCCTGCTCGGCATCTCGGGGGGCATCTCGATGCCGCTGTACATGGCGCTGCCCGCGCAGTGGTTCCAGCGCAGACGGGGACTGGCGACCGGCATCGCGGTGTCCGGCTCCAGCCTCGGCGGGGCCGCAGGCTCGCTCGTGATCCGCCCGCTGTGCGTTGTGTTCTGCATAGGAGGAGGGCGGGATACTAATCTCCTCCCGCGGCAGGCTGTCCAATCTGGGGTATAAAAAGACGATGCTCGTGTACAGTGCGATCTACGCCGTGATCTGGATCTGTGCGTGGTTCATGATGGCCGAGCGACGCGCACCGGGGTACGAGAAGATCCAAAAGCACTGGCTGCCGACGACGCGCGGACCCGCCTTCTATTGCGTCGCGTTGACCGTCTTTACGGGCATCTTCGGCTTCCAGGTGAGCGCATCTATTGTTCCTTTCTTCCTTCGGCTTTGCTCAGGAGCTTTTATGCAGGGCCCGTACTACCTGATTACGACCTATGTGAAAGTGAAAGTGCCGTCCCTGGACCCGAACTCGCTGCTGGTGGTCGTGCCACTCGTCATTATGAACATCGGCGGTGAGTGTCTGATTCATCCAGGCTGTATGCTAGCCACTGACTGGCCACGCACGATCTAGGCGGAATCGGTCGCGTAAGCAAGTGCTGCCACGCCCTGCTTATCCGTTCCTCACTGTACCCCAGATCATGGCCGGTCGTCTGGCCGACGCCTTCGGGACCCTGAACATGTTCTTCACGACGTTCCTGCTCGGCGGCCTCGCGCAGCTGCTGATCTGGATGTTCGCAGACACGTTCGGGTCGATCATCGCGTTCAGCCTTGTCTACGGTCTCGTCGGGTGCTGGTTCATCAGTCTGCTGCCCGTCGTGTGTGCGCAGCTGTTTGGCCTGAACGACCTCGCCACCATCACCGGTTTCATGATTCTCGCCAACTCGCCCGGCCAACTTGCGGGCGCGTCCATTGGCGGCGCTGTGCTTTCGCGCTCTGGGAACAATTGGCAGGCGGTGGCTGCGTATTCGGGGTGTGCGATGTTGTTGGGGTCGTGCTTCGCGTTATCTGGTGAGCGCCGCTGAGTTTGGGCCGGTGCACGCAGTACGCTCATCCTTCATCAGCGCGACTCTCGCACGAGCGTCGGATCTTTGTCAAGGTGTAGATAGACAATGCACGCACAGTGCATACTGGCTTGTGTTTAGACGATATGAACGATTTTGATGAATAACAACTCACCCCTCTTGACCTTCTGCGTCTGGTGACCATAATCAGATTTTCATCGTTCTAGTCATGGTCGAGATTGTCCTTGAGCTCATCCCGATCCTGCCGACTCACAAATAGTCCATAAACGATCGTCGATGGACCCGTCTTGTGCAAGTGACGAGTGTGAGCAGTTTCACATCGAATCACTGAATGTTCTGGTCGATATTACTGATCATTGCTCTTTGCGTGATTACAAAAATGTCTTCATATTGGCAAGCTCTTCCTTGTGACATATTAGACCCAAAAATACAAATATGTAAAAAATCACTCTGGCAGCGTCCACATGAACGCCTTGCCAGTCTCCTCTCCGTGATAGATGTCCTCTCCGTACAGCCGCAGAGCCGTGACCGCCGGCGGCCGCTCTCCGCCGACCGCCCGGACGCGCATCGTGCGCATCGTCAGGAACTCCCAGACGGCGGTCTCGCCCGCGGGCGTCCCGTCGGCGGTCCACGTGCGCAGCGTGATCGTCCCGTCCAACGCGCCCGTCGCGAGGACGCCCATGTGCGAGTACTCCCGCTCGTGGAACGCGAGCGACGTGATCGGCGAGAAAATGATCCCGTCCGTCGGCGACGGCGCGGTGAGATCGAGGACCGCCATCGCGCGGCCGTTGATGGTGTGCAGCGACAGCTTGTTGCTCGAGCACGTGGCGATGTAGCCCGTGCTCTCGTTGATGGCGACGAGGTGCACCGGCGCGTCGTGCCAGATCGAGCGGATGTAGATCCCGCGGTTCAGGTCCCAGATCGCCGCGCTCCCGTCGCGCGACCCGCTGAGCACGATCGCCCAGGCGCGCGACGCGGTCACGGCGACGACGTCGTGCGTGTGGATGCGCATGATGTTCGCCAGCCCGAGCCGCACGATGTTCGAGTTGTGCGCACTGCGCGTCATCTTCCACAGCCGCACCGTGTAGTCGCTGCACCCGGTCACGAGGCTCGTCGAGTCCGCGAATGCCGCGCACACGCAGAACGCCTCCTCGATCACCTGCACCACCCGCTGGTCGATCACGTACCGCAGCTGCCCCGCCGCCGCCCGTGTCGTGCCCCATTCCACCCGCTCGTGCGGCCGGCCCGGCACGACCAGCACGCCCTCCGGACAGGCGAGCATCCGGTCCGCGATCGGATCCATGACCAGCTCGCGCACGGGGTTGCCTGTCCCCAGCTCGTGGAAGCAGCGGCCCTCCTGGACCAGCATGTGCGGGTCCTCCTCGATCCCTGACGACGTCCCGATCGGCAGCGTCGACGGGCCGTAGTCGTAGCGGGCCGGGTGCGGCGTCGTGAACAGCTTCCGCGGCGTCTGCCCAAAGTTGTGGATGATGCCCACCGTCGCTTCGCGCTCGAGCTCGTCCGTGATCTTGTCGAGGTCGATCGAGCCTTCGTACGACAGCGGGTGGAAGCAGTTTAGAGACTCGGGATCCCGTTGTTTGTGGCCCCAGATCAGGTCGATCCACGCTGGAAGATTCTCGCTCACGTACGAGCTCTCCAGTGCCTGTCGAAACAAATGAGAGGCCAGTCCATATGGGGAATGCAGAGCACAGTGCCTACCCGTCGATTCAGGGTGATGAACAACAACGGGTCATTCTTGGCCCATGGCGGGAGCTTCACGTCGTGAATCTTCTCTCCTGTGTTCTGCTGCACGCCAAAGTCGAGGTTGTCCGAGTTTTCGAGAAACCTGGGATGCACGTCAGCTGTGAATCGGGCGTGTTAACCCGGCACACGCACTCTGGACATGTGTAGAACTCGGGGATGAGCTCTCTGACATCGCCACGGACGTCGGATGCAGCCGATTCATATGCGCGCGCAACATCGCTGGTAGATGGATGAGTTACACTTAAGTGTATCCAATTATGCGCCTACCTGAACAACCGATCTGGGAGATCCCAGTCTCCGCCCTGCAGTGTCTTGAACATGTTCGTAAAGGGCGCCATCCGGATTAGGAAGTGGCACACGATCATCGACGAGCTGAAGTGCGTCCCGTAGTGGAACGGATTCTCGCCGACGCTCTCGAGATTCGTGTAGCGCATCGTCGCGGCCTCGCGCCGGACATCGGTCAGCGCGCCCATTGGCTTGGTCAGGCTGCGGCTGGATTAGCTGGTTGCACGGCAGGAGAAGCACAGCAGCGCACTCTCGGAATGAGTCGGGGTTATTGAGGTCCAGCGTTGTTGAGGTGTAGTCTTTCAGCACCCAGGCTGGATTTAATGTTAGCATCAACCTCCAGAGTCTCGACTAGACTGCTCACGGAAGATGGGATATTGCGTCGCATCACTCGGTGTGCGACCGGAGATCTGGTTCAGGATGCTGATGTACGTGAACTGCAGAAAACACAGGTCAGAACACCCCCACCACGCCGCAGCATATGACATACGTTGCTGATCTCTCGCGCCTGCCACCGCCGCTGAGCAGTCGACAGCTCGTCCGACCGCTGGAACACCTTCCCAAACCCAGGCCGCGGCGTGCGGCTCCGGCCCATGGGCGTCGACGCCGATGGGACATTGTCTCCCGGGTGGGAGTGCCGGGTGATGATGTGCTGCAGTCTCTGGTCAAAGTTGTGGCGCCGCTGCTTGTCGAGAAAGACGATCAGGAGCGAGCGGCTGTCTTTGAAGTACATCTCGAGCCTGCAGGAGCAGTGAGTTTCTCGATAGCAGACAAAGAAGGGAGGAGTGCACTCACGCCACATCTCTGAACAAGAATGTCTTGTCGCCAAACGCAGCTATCTGGTCATGCGACCTGGAAGCAATGGATAAGCCAGCCGATCGATAAGTGCACAGCGCAGACGAACCATCGCTGGGCTTTCTGCGGACCGTCAAGCTCGACAATGCTGCCGGGCACGAAGAACAGCTGCTTGGGGGCATCGTGCGCATCCACGATCTCGCCGTCGTCGCTCTCAACCAGCCCATCGAGCATGTAGATGTGCGTCCGTCCGATGATCATCAGTCCGGGCGAGGAGTCCACCCCCGCGATCCGCGCGACGGTCGCCACCGCCTCGATGACATCCCCGGGTTCCAGCTCGTGGCGCACGCGCCGGTGCTTGTCGTCCGTGATCTCTTCCGCAAGTTGCCGATCTGAGGATGCGGGATAAGCTCACGTCGATTGATGATTGGCAGGCGCTTACCGTCCATGTCCGTCGCAGAAATCTCGTACGACTCGGCCCACGGCGGGACCTGCAAACGATCAGCACTGATTAGTGAGTCGCAAGAATCCGAGGCACCTCTGCTTGGACGATCGACTGCGTGTCGATGTCGGGCGCCTCGACATTGCGCATGTTGGGATCACTCGTGTCGATGCGGATGGCCAGCGACTTGTCGTTCATCGGCTCCAGTCGATTTCTGTACCACAGAGATCAAGAAAACGAAGAGAGAGCCAAGAATGCCACCCACCGGACGCGCTGCGGCCCTTCCGTCTCATCCAATCTCCACGTTCTGACCTCCGGATTCGGCCACAGCCCACGCTCCGAGGTCAGCAGGTTTGACCACTCGGACAGCCGGGAGATCTGGCGCTTGTTTTCGCGCAGATCGAGGATGGTCTTGCGCACCCGCTGGCGCTCGGACGACTGGATCGTCAGCCGCCACTCGTTCATCCGCGTCATGGTCTTGACCACCGCGCGCTCGCCGATCTGGATGCTGAACCGCGCGGATGCGAATCGCTGGCGCACGGTGCGCGTGTCGACGACGAGAGCGGGGTCGATTGCCGTCTTTTCGTTGGATGGCGCGAGGATCGTTTCGGCTTCTGCCAACGTGTCGAGTATCTACGAGTCGAGTGAGCAAACAGATAGAAGCACATGGTGGCAATCCATGACGCACCTCGCGTTTCTGAGCGCCGGCGACACAGTTGTCCAGAGCCAGAGCCAGGCCAAAGTGCGACAGCTTTTCTAGAATACGGATGGTCCGTTGGTTGATGGTCGACGCCTCGACGACTCGCAGCGTGAAAGCCTTGTAACTGTTCACGAACAGCTGCGTCGTCTGCTGCGACCTGAACACTTCGCGGAACGCATTGCTCGACGCGTGCAGGTCGATGAGCTCCTCGATGAGGACCTCCATGGTCGACTCGACGGCCCAGGACACATTTCCCGCATCTGTCAAACTGTGAGCAAACCTTGACAAGCAGAGACAAAGTTCGACTCGCCATCAACACTGCAGTTGCGCGCGACGGTGCCCAAGCCGACTTGAAGGGCGGAGAAGATAGTGGGCACGATTTGAGGGCAGACGATTTTCGCGGAGGGTGCGCTCTGCCCATTCTCAAGGGGAGACTTGATCGTTTCTCCACCGGAAAAACGGCCGAGCAGGACATCCAGAGCAGCCTCGTTCACAACCGGATCCCAGCACGAAGGAAGCACGGTCTTGAAGACGCTCCATCCGCTGATGAGCTCGAATTTGCGTGCGAACGCGGGGGCCATGCTGTTGCTGATCGCCACCAGCGTGAGAATCTGGGTGGCGATGAACGGCGATGGCCGGTCACCCAGGAGCAGGATGCAGATCCGCGTCAGGGGGAGGACGACACAGAATCTGTTGTATAACACCGGGATCGAAAGGAGCGAGATGAGCATCTCCAGGACCATCTCCGCCTTCTCTCGCGGGTCACGATTTTCCATGCTCTGCGGCGAGGCGGGCTCGTCCTTGTCTTTGTCATCCACGGCCTTGTCGGGGTGCAGATTGGCTGCGAGATACGAAACGACGGGTTTGATAGCGTCGTCTTTGGAGAAATTGACTTGGAGCGCAGATTTCAGGGCCTCGAGCACGAATGGGACGATCTCAGACTGGTACCAGTTTGTCTGCAGAGCGAACAGGAGCTTGCGCACGAGCCCAAGCTTGGGGAAGCGCTGCTTGATGTTGAATTTCTTGTACCGGCTCGAGACGAGGAGGGTGGTGAAATGCTCGAGATGGACTCGTTGCACCTCCACCCGTGTGCTTGACCACAGCTCAAAGTCCAGCGCAATGGCGCGGTAAGCAACGGCATTCACAACGGTGGAATGTCTACCAATTAATCAGGCACCTGGCAACCTGAGCAAGAATGATGGGCAACGTACTCCGGTGAACGGAAATTGAAGCCGAGAAACTCGAAAATAGTCTCGAAGCCAGTCATGTTGATCAAGTGCGCTTTGGGCCGGAGCACACCGGCAATAATCTCGTAGCCACGGATCCGCTCCATGTCTTCAGAATTTTGCCAGCTGTTTCTGAGGCCATCCAGCAACACACCCAGTGCTCGGGATACCTCGTGAGGAGTCTGATGGTATGACATAAGCTTGTTGAATAAGCGGGACTTTTTGAACTGTCACTCACGCTCGCGACTTGTAGTAGTCGCAACGGGACAGCTGCACCGCCGATCTTCCAAAGAGACATATCCAAACAGGCGGCCTTGACGATGAAAACGTCACCACGAGTCGCAAATTCGTGTCTACTGCCGTTGGCTGGGACGATTGCCCGCTCGGGATCATCGGTCGGACAACTCCTAGGCGAAACCGAAAAAATGATGGACGACTCTGGCACACCGAGACCGTCATTTACGACCTTCATCAGGGCCATGTTAGCCACTGGAACATTGGATTTTGCGGCGATCGTGGACAGATACATGTTGAGGGATGTGGAGGCCTCGTAGGTGAGGAACTTGACGAGCATGGGGTCCTGGAAATTTCCCGAGTAGCGGGGTCCCAGATGGTGTATGAATCTTGGTAGATCGTCGCCTGAGAACATCAATCGGCCGATTCGCATGTCTGCTAAAGAGAGTTACCGAATGGGAAAGCCATCAGATGAGCAGAGGCAATCGACCAGCTCATCCTGGTCTTGTTCGAATCCTCGCCAATGATGTACTTGATCGTCTGGGGTTGTGACTCGAATTTTGGATAGTTCCAGTTGAAGCCGTCATTCAAAACTCCGTCAAGGTAAAGTCCTGTACAAGATAAGAGAAAAGAAAACATATCGAACTTTGCAACCCACGGATGGTCGGATTGCCGGCCCGTGACGGGTAGTGCACCAGCGTGACATGTGTCCACCTCATTTTGGTGATCTGGCTCTTTCGGAACACGCCGATGTCGCGGTTGGCGGAGGATGCCAGCTCGAGTTTGCCGTCGCCTCGCAAGCTCAGCGAAAGGAGGGAGCGGCTGTTCATCTGAGCAGAGAACAGGGTGTGGGTCGTACTGGGAAGCTCTTTGATCCAGAGCCAGGTCTGCACAACCCATCAGCGGAAGACCACAAGCGAGGCCGAAGCATACCATGTACGTAAAGCCCGTCACTGGCTACGACAGTCTCAGCGCGAAGGACGGATGGCTAAGCATGAGACGCACCAAACCCTTGACACCGTCGTCCGTCATCGTCAGCGAAGCGGGCGACTCCATCGAAAAGTGTTCTAGCCACCGCGATTTCATCCCGTACCGAATCATCTCCAGCAGCTCAGCATGCAGCGTTCCATCCTCCCTTATCACTGCCTGGAACAAGTATCTTGCCACAGAAGGCGTTGCGCCCATGTCCAGCAGTCGCCTCAACAGCTTCTGCAGCACATTCCTCTCCACATCTGGCGTGTCGAGCTCGCAAAAGCGCACCAGCACATTCTCCGCCAACTCGAGACTGCTGAATATAACGTGGTTCCGGTGCGTCGTGTTGGCCAGTAGCTCGAATAGTTTGAGGACACCGAAGCGCATAGTCGCGTCTTGGCCAACGAGCTGCGGCGCGAATCTGTTAATGAGTGCGATAGCCCCCGGGCGTTTGATACCCCCCAGGCGCGACACTACTTCTCGCAGGGTGGGCTCGACATTGGGTAGCTCGACTCCGCGGATAGACTTGAAGGTCCCCGCAATAGAGAAGTTTCGGAATGCGAAGGAAAGGAGAAGGCCCATGGTGTAGTCCACGGTCCGTGGATCCAAGGTAAGGTTCTCGATTGCAGTGGCTAGCGACTCGAATCCGATGCGTGTCTGTTGTCAAGCACTTGTGAGTTCAACGCCAGGAACCCGGGCGGGCAACGTACCTTGAAGTACTGAGTGTTGTCCGGGTGGTCGGTCATCGCCTCCGACGTGATCATGAATGCAAGCCGGCTGCATTCAATGATCTCCCCCAATTGTGCCTCATCCGCGTTCTCGCTTCCCTCATGCGCTGCGGAGAGAACACTCATGAGTCCGACGAATCCATCCATCTCCCTGAACACGTCCTTCGTTGCGGATAGCGAGTCTTGGAGCATAATGCGCTGTATCTCGACCAGCGTCTGCACACGCGAGTGAGTCCGACAAACCGGATATGACACAGAGGTCGAGCGGGCGTACCTCCATCCTCGAGTGTGTGTCCTGCGACATCTTCAGCTTCTCCACGGAGTTCCGCATGAGCTCGACCAGCACATCCCTCGCAAAGTCCTCCGGGTTTTCAAGCTCATCCTCCTCAGCGACAATCGGCGTGACGATGTTTTGGGTGACAGCGGAGCGTGGCGACGAGTCGAAGCGCAGCCTGAGCGGTGTCAGGAGCGTCCGGAACATGACGGGGCCGCTCGCGCTACGTCGCTGAGCAAGAGGCGCAAAGTAAATGACAGGCAGCAGCCTGCCACAGGTCTGATCTGTTGCGACGGACTCTGATATTTTCCACGTGCTGTGATGGCGGGATGGAATCTTATCTTATCTCCGCTATTCGGGTCCGGTTGTCTGTCGATTTCATAGCTTGACGATCGATTTCTGTTGCCCTACTGCAGGCACTGCTATGAAAAGCCATGAATCTCTTCCTAATTATTGTATTTGGAGGCCTTGTCACATTTTGAGGCCTCACTTTGCTACAAATGGGCCGCTGAATCTTTGATGTATCAAAGCATGAAACTAAGACTCAGGGAGTTGCTAACGCACTAACGTCGCTAGGGTGCGTACGGATCAGATTCCTAGCTCATTATATCCAACCTCTATGTGTGTACATACTGGCCATCGTTCGAGAGGCAGATACTAACCGTTGGAACTGATCGAACTGGAAGGTCTGGGACGTTCCGAACGTGATCCGAATTGATGATTTGCAGGTGACCGCGAGCCGGGGCACGTGTTGACATTCAACACGACAACAGACAACAACAGGTTGATCCCCTCGCCGTCTTACCCTGCCTTCCTGCTGCCATGGATCTTCCAGGCCGCTACGGTACCATTGCTCTTCTACGCCCCGGGGACTCTACAACGGTGCAGTCCTTCGGCGTCGACACGGACAGCGTCACCTTTGGTCGCGATCCTACTTGCTCTATCCGTCTGTACTACACTGCAGTCGCCCCGTTACACGCCCGCGTAGCGTTCAATGACGACAAGAAAGCCTACATCGAGGTTTTTGGTGCAACGGGGGTTGTTGTCGATGGGTGTCAGGTTCTGCCAAACGACGAAGACTCTGTCAAGCCCTCCTCAGAGCCATTGCTCAATGGCAGCGAATTTGTTATCAATAACAAGAAGTTCCGGTTTAGTTACCCGCCAAAAGAGAGTCGTGCTGCTTTATGGCAATCTCCTGCGCGTGCGTTTGTCTACCTTGCACATTTGCGTTGACGTGCCACTAACTTCCGACCTCTCTGCTTCCCTCTCATTTACCACGGGGACATACGATATTCAGCCAATCGCAAATTACGACTATCTATGATCGCCTCGGCTCAGGTCTTCTCTCCTCGCCCGTCCAATGATCCTCGCGAAAACCTCCGTATCCTGCAGTCCCCGCTCAGAGCTCCGTTTACGCTCCCTGCACGTGGGCGAAGCACCAGCCGAAGCCCGTCTCCAACAAAGGGCAGGCGCTCACCAAGTAAATCGCCCACCAAATCCGGGCCCTCTTTTAATCCATTCGCACCGGCTCAGTCTCGTGATAGCGAACAGGATGCAGACCAAGATATGGATACCATCGACGAAGCGGACGAGTATGACGACATGGAAATGGATCATCCCACACTAACACTAGTGCATGGGTCGTGTCCCAAAGTGGTTGAAGAGGCGAGAGATCTTGTCATTCTCGAGGATGTTGGCCCATATCTGTCTCCGACCGGTGACACGAATTCGGGATCTTCATCGTCTGGTTCAGCTTCATCATCTTCGTCCACTTCCCAACCTAGGACGCCCAAACGGCCCACCGCGACTCTGCATCGTGCTGTTCTCATTCGCAGTGCGCACCGTGCTGTCTGGAACGCTGGTACTTCGAATCTAGGATCGAACGGCTCTAGCGCAGTTGGACCTCCAACTAGTCCTACTAAGAGCAAGAGCCCGACTAAATCCAACGCCGGCACTAATACAGGCCTCGCGCAAACAAGCCCTATCAAGGCTAATCCTGCCCCGCTTCCCAGACCGGTCTTCGGAGCACCTATCTCACCCGAGAAGCCAACAGCGAACGACTCGGGACGCTTGTATCCCACTCTGCCTCCGCCGACAAGCCCGACCAAGGTCCTGCCGCAGCCGGCCGCTACGCCCCGTCGCACACCTGTGTCACCGACGAAACAGTACACTCCGCGCGTGCCTGTTGGTGTTGCCGGTCCCTCGGCTGTGGCAAGCAGCAGTGGTGTCGATCCAGATCCAGACTCCGATTCAGAAGACACCTCGGAGGAGGAGGTCAGAGACCTCGGGCTCAGTGTTATCAGCGTCTCTAGCGGTAGCAGTAGCAGCGAGGGCGAGGATGATGTAATGGAAGATTATCAGGAGGAGGTCCATGACGAGCCTAGGGTCCCTGCCAAGAAACTGGGCTGGCGGAAGAGTTTCGAGAAGCTGGTTGGCGGGTTCTTTGGTGTCAAAGAGGAGGTCAGTTCTTATCTGTCCCGTTTTCATGCCAGTTGTTGAGGCGTTTTCAGGAGCAAGAAGAGGTGCTGCCCGAACCGGCTGAACCGACTGAATCGACTGGACATGATAGGGATGAGCAAGCAGGTGAAGAACGGAGCAAACAAGAAGATCATGACGAACAGGAAATCGAGCAACCTGTGGTCCGTCACTTTCCAGTCCGCGCGCTTGCCTTTCGTCGGTTCTCATGCCATTGCTAGCTACCGATGACCACTTTGACCCCCAAACGCAAGACAGTGCTCCAGGTCAGGATTTTCGTTTTCATTGGTGAATGATCCCTGAATTGTAGCGCAGAACACAACAACGCCGGCAAGACTTCCGGTTGCGTCACTGGAGGGAGAGGTTCCCCATCCGGCCGCCAAAACACCGGCGGGTTTTGGTCGCAAATCGATGGGCGCGACGGTGTGTGCTTTTTCTTAGACCGTGACACAACTGATCTCGTTCCAGGCAATGGATGTTGACTCAGAAGGTTTCCAGCCCGTATACCCTGACTTGGCTGCCCTCACGACTGAAACCTCAGTCAAGACCTCCGTAGCACCACCCCCGGCAGTAGCAGCTCGCACCCTTCCACCTTTTATGACACCTCAGCCATCCCGTGTCGCGTCCAGCAACCCCCGATTCTCGCTTGGAGGTGTTGCGCAGCGAATCCCGGTGTCTCAGTCTCCGTGGAAAGTCAAGGACCTTGTACTCGACTCCCCTTCAAAGCCCGACGCAGAACGAAAGACTACCACTTCCAGTGTTTCTGATGCCGAGCGCAAGGCCATTTCGGAGCGCCGCCGCAGCGCGTTGACTGCTCCTGATCCTTTCTGGGGCGTCGGAGGTGTGCCGGGTATGTCGCGTATGTCGTCTCCGCGCAAAGGATCCACATCGCCCCGGAAAGTATCGCCTTCTGGCTTGCCGATGTTGGACGAGCACGATGCTGACAACGAGTTGGCCGGAGATCGACGAGATTCGAGACAGATCTTGCGTGAATTGAAGGAGAAAGTGGAAGTGATGAAGCACCGACGCGATAGTGTGATTGCAGGCACGCCTATCAAGGTCAGAGAACGGGTCGCAGCCGAGTTGACAAGGGCGAAGCAAGAAGAAGGACAGATTCAGATGGAGGTTGATGATGTGTGTCGCGATGATTCTGCTTGCGAGACTACGCTGACTTGCAAACAGGCTGATGGAGAGCAGCAAGCTGTTGAAGCACAAAACCCGCTTGCTCTTCCAAAGCTTGTCCTGGACGAGAATCCGTCTCCCATGAACGAAGATGAGAATCCCATTCTTCCCGCTGCGCAGCAATCGCCATTCGATCTCACCAGCAATCCGATTGCGGACCTGCATGCAGATGAAACGCGAGAAGAGAATTCTGATCAGCTGGTCGCCCCAGAACCACACGATGCTCGCAGTCGTACACCCATTGCCGAAGAAACCCCAGCCCCAGCCCGAACGACTCGGCGCACTCGCCAACCGACGGCAGAGCCCGTGGCCGAGGTTGTCCGCGAAACAGTGGCAGAAAAACGTCCAACCCGGAGTCGAGCGGTGACTGCCGAGGCTGCTGAGCCAGAGACAGAAGTGGTTCCTGAGAAACCCCGTCGAGCCCGGAGTCGTGCGCCGACATCAGAGGCACCACCACAGGCAGTGACTCCGGCTCCCGAGAGCAAGGTCCGCCGAGCCCGAAGTCGTGCACCGACTTCAGAGTCTGCTGTTCTTGAAGAAGAGGAATCTGCGCCCAAGACACGTCGTGGTCGAAGTCGCGCTCTAGCGGAGGAAGACGACAAACCTATGCCTCTCCCCGAGGTCCCGGTTGCACCGGCCAAACCGAGACGAGGGCGAAGCCGAAGTGCTACTGCCGAGCCTGAAGAGATCGATGATAAAGAGGTTGCGACTGTTGCTCGGAAGCCGCGAAAGCCACCTTCTGTTCAAAGCAGTGCTGCCGCTGCCGAGCCCGTCTCCGAGCCGGCACTCCCGGTGAAAAGAGCGCGGGCCGTCAAAGCCCCGGCTTCCGTTCCGTCAAAAGCCGTGCAGGACAACGACGGCGAGATCGAGATAGTCGCTGTTGTGAAAGGCAGGAAAGGTCGCGTTGCAGCCAAAGTGAAACACGAGGACGAAGATGAACCAGTGATGCCAGCGAAAAAGCCCGCGTCGACATCGTCCATTCCAAGGCCGAGATCGACGAGGAAGACTGCAGCGGCGACACCCGATACGAAAGAAAAGGAGAAAGAGAATGCCCGCTCTGGGCGGAAGACTATCAAGGAGGAAGTCGTCGAAAGTGAAATGCCAGTCAAGCGCGTTACGAGGGCGAGAACGAAAGCATGAATATGAAACAATGAAACCCAACTTTGTCCTGTTTTTTTGTCTGGAATTTCGTATGCTTGCCTGTTGTCGTTTTATGTGGAATATGTGTGTTCAGTTAGCTACTGCTACATAGGAGATACGAGACTCAGTCGAAAAAGGGGGCCCCTTTCCCAATGAGGAAGTCTCCGCTTCCTAAAAGGGAAATCTCCGCTTTTGTGCAACGCAACCATCGATTCGATGGTTATCTTGAAGCTGGCTGTATTCTTGGCACGATTCTGACCCTGTGCAAATTTTACAATAGACGGAAAGAGACGGAAAGATAATCAAGAAGAAATGTGGACAGGCCACAAGGCGTACGGTCCTTCCACGAACTTGGATCGCCGGCAACTCAGATTACCAATAAGCACCCCCAACCGGCGATTGTCGGCACCCCTGTAGTAGTTGGATCGGATCCGGAGAATGCCGCATCTCATTCATCCTAGCGCTCAAACCAGTTGGAGAAATCAACTCCCAGTGCATAGGCGTCATGCCTTGTACAATCGGCCTGCCTGCACGTACGTAGTAGACGCAAGCGCAGAGCACATGCTATGCCCGCAGGTGACCAGTTGCAAAGAAGGTTCTCGTCGGATGTCAATGACAAGTGGGGGCTGACGAAGCGGCCTAGTAAGGCCGTCGAACCTTGTTCCTAGCGGTTGGATGCGATCGCAGACCCCAACAGGCGATTTGTACTGGTGGATTACAATCCAGACGTGTCCAAAACAATGACCCGTGCTGGGCTGTGCATTAGGCGGCTGTATGTACGCCGAAGGGACGAGAGGACTGCTGCTGTTGCTGCTGCTTACTACTGACCTGTCCCGCGAAGGGCTACGCGAGGGGCAAGTTAAACTTAGAATTGCGGCTCCCTCTGCGAAAGCGGCCGATGTCGTGGGAGATGGATTCGAAGAGAAGGCAAGCACTAGCAAGCTCAGCTGGCTGAAGGACACACGATCCAGACCGACGACTGACTGTTCGCGATGGCCACCCCGTGACGGTGACAGACCGCGATGATGCCCCAGTATGAGCCTAGTGCAGATTGCAGATTCTGCCTTCCGCGGTCAGGAGGACCTCCCCGGGTTGTTATCTCGGGGCGATGACGAAGACGAGGACGTGCGAGTAGCAAGGTAAGCAGCGAGGCACGCGCAAAGACGCGATCGTGCTGGAGAGAAATTGACTGACGTCACCTCTGCGTCATGCCTGATTTCGTTGATTGATGTCTTGGCTCCGGAAGGCGGAAAATGTAGTCGCACAGAACAGCGGAGAACCAGTTGAATTATCACAGAATTCGCAATAAGTTATGCACGATGAGATACTAGGAAGGCCCAATGACAGGGAAACCAACGCTGCGCAGTACGATAGCTGAACGCAGTCCCACAGTGTATGACATGGGACAACGGATAAATAGCATGTTCCTCCACTGGGCACCCGTTTCCGAACTCGGCGAGCGCACAGACCGTGAAGGCGGGAAGCAAGCCGTGCACGTGCACCATAAATAGGGCATCGTCGGTGTATGGAGCTGGCGGCGGGCAAGGGGACTGGACTGATCATCTCAGGGCGACAGCGCAGGTTTGTTGCTGAGGGGTGGGTGTTCCGAGTCAAGAAGGTGGTGGTGCGCACGCGCGCACAGGGTGGGGACATCATCTGTACGCGATGAATCGCCAGTAGGATGTGTTGGGTGGCTCAGTGCCGGGTATAGAATCGTCTGCGGGCGCCGAGGTTAGGCACGGCAGGACGGGCGGGAGGAGGAGAGGATCTACGCACGATCACGGATGCACTCCCACACCTGAACGCGTCGTTGAACGGTATCCCACAAGCAGCACTGGCTGTATAACGACCAGTGTGTGTTTGTCGCCCACATCTTGGTGGATACGCCGATCTGAGGGGTGGTTGCGGTGGCGGCGGACATTGTGGTAGGCACGCGGGGTACTGCACGCAGAGGGAGTGTCGATGCGGGGTTTCTTACGACTAGGCAACGGCCGCCCTGTCTTATATACCCGGTTTCCGGCCAAACAAGAAATAACCAGATTCAAAATCAATTTTATGTCATCAGATCCTATCGTGGGCTGGATTAGGAACATCGAGATTTCGCGCGTGATTTCAGCGCGAGCTTGGCCGGTGCGACCAGGAGGTTGGAGGATGGGTGGCTGCGTCGCCGAGTCTGAGCCAGACTGGCTGTCGGCGACCTGCCTGACGCGGCCTCCACTTTGGCGATGCAATATCCACTCATCCAACCCGGAGGACTTGAGAGCTCGATGGGAATCCATCAGCGGGGCTGGTCGACGTCATCCAAAGCATCATTTTTGCGCCCACTCCCAGCGCCTCTATTCTAAGCGGACACTCGTCACAGACTCCAAAATCACGTTCCCGGCCATGGAACTTTGGAGACTTGAAAATTCATCATGCTGTCACAGTGGGTCCGGGCAGTAACAACGGCTGCTATAACAACCAACTATTGCGTCCTTGCGGAGAACACACACTTGCTGTAAATCAGAGCGGAAAAACATGAACAATTTGAATTGGCTATGCCGCCGGAGACTGCAGCGGATAATCGCCCACGGATCTCGTCCAGCCGATGGTGCTTTTCGGAGGGCTGCGCCTCGAGCCGCATTCATATGAGTCACAAAGGCCGAGCGCCTGTCAGCTGACAACCGTCGGTCTTTTCCGCAACCCGTTCAGAGCGATGCTTCACACTAAGTAAGATTTGAAAAAAGCAAAAACACAGAAAACAGACACAGCATCCAGTTGAAAGGCTTCTCCCGATCACCGACGCAGCACTAGTAAAACGGGGTCCATTTTGTCCGCACACAGAAGCAAGGATCGACCAGTCACAGCAGCGCCACAGCCGATACTGCGCTTCGGCATGAGTTGAGGTCGGAGATGTGATCTGTGCCAGCGCATTCATTCGACACATATGCGTCCATTCAGGGGATTATTATGCAGCGAGGCGTCGGTCACGGAGCGAGTGCGACCCACGACAGCATCTGCCTCACGACCTCAGCACGCGCGTCCCGTAATTCAGATCCATGATATCCTCTGCCTGTCCGGACACTTTTTCTCACCGGCTAGCTCTGGGCCATCTGCACCACAGCTTTTTCTCCCGGCCAGATCGGCCGCGCGTTCTGCTGCGACCGCATGGCCCGACTGTGCAAGAAGATGCAAGAGAAGGGGGCGAGGATGGGTATGGCACGCACAACATGCGAACCTGCTGTGAACCGGGTGTTCATTGTCAACCTGTCAAGGGTTTTTGCGCCGCTCCCTGTCTTCTCGAACGGTGGATCCGTGTCTGCATTTGGAGACCAAGGACGGTCGAAAAAGCCAGAGTAAGGGTGAAATCTCGCACATGCATCTCGCTTGCAAGTGTAACTTGCAGGCAACGTCGAATGGAGTTGCTGTGGTTGCAGAACACATGGGAACTTGAGTGTGTGCTTCTCGCGCTACTGGGTCGAAATGGAGTGCATGCACCGTGACAGCGAGCACAAGGATCGTTCCCAGGCCCAGTCGAGCTGACGCGGCGGGCGGCCAGAACGTGCAAGCCAGCGGTGAAGACGCATGGAAGTAAAGGGATGCGTATATCGAGCACGCCAATGCAGGGAAGGGTAAGAAACGCACACTCGCCGTGCCTAACACCGCCCCGGCGCCGTCTCTCGAGCGACGCATGAGATCTCCGGCCATGGCCAGACCGTCTGTCCGCCACCCCAAAATCCACACTTGTCGGTTCGAAGTCGCACAGCGCTGATTGCGAGGATGACGGACGACGTAGAAGAGCTCGAGTGGTTCCAGACCCGAACGCATCTGGCCAGGGTTCCTTCAGGGTCGCCCGAGTGGCACCGCTCATGTAAAACGATTCTGTCCTCGTTAGTTGCTTCTTGCGTTCAGCAGGGTCGATTCGCGGAAGATACGATAGATCTCGAGGTCATCAGAAACATGCCTATTAACAGTCGTGTGTGGTTTTTGAGTCATGGCAGTCGAGAGCAGGACAGATGCGTGCCAATGCCGTACTCAGAGCGAATGGATACCGACGCGTTGGGACACGTAGCTATATCGAGCATCGAGCTCAATGGCCGCGGCGTTCCCGACAAACTCGGCTTCGCCATGTTTGCGCCGACGCGCAGCCTCTTTGTTGAAAGAACATCCTAATTTGAAAGGACCACAAGCGATAAAAGGTACTTCGGAGAGACCGCGAGCTTTTTCTGCCGACAGCTTGATTATACAGTAACCCGCAGGATCTGTCTGACAACCTTCCAATCTCGCTCATCTGGCCTTGCAATCGCATGACTTGAAAAACGCGGTCAGGAACCATCTGTGCTCGAAGTCAAAGCTGACTCATACCTGTCTGCCAGATGGCGCGTGATGCTGCGAAGCGGATATAAACGAGTCGCACCCGGAGGGCAATGCTTGCATCGAAATTCGGGGATCTGGCCTTCTTGAGCGAGCATCACCGGAGACCTAGGGGTCCGATTAACGGAGGGATTGTGTAAGTAGTGAGCACCGTCGAGCGGACGTGCGATGTGGTGTCTAGAAATGGATCTCTAGCGATGACCGAGCACATCGAGTCATGACGTACTGGTCCCGGACATGCTGCAAGACTTCAGCTCGTGGTCTATAGTTGTCGTAATGGGCTGGACACAGCGCACAGAACCAGGCATCGTTGAGAACATAGGGATCGAGGGTTTCGAAACGTCGAATATGAGCTGCCGCTTCCTCTGAGAGCAGACCCCAGGACGGGGATCTGTGTGCTTCGTTGTTTGAATCGCGAACCTGCTTGATCACATGAGCGACCTGGACAACTTGTTCAGCCCTCGACATCGTGGCAAGATCAGTTCCCACTAACGCATTCTCGCCAGTGCATCACCGGGCGGCCAACACCACCTTTGCAGCTGACAGCGGGACACAGCATACAGATGAAGCGTTTCTCATTGCCGCACAGTCTGCCGGTCCCACAGACCATATCCATCTGGTCGACCGTCGTCGTCGCAGGATCAAGCCCGACCAGTCGCATCAGCTCAACAGCCGCGGATGCACCTTCAGAACAGTAATGGAGACGGCGATCCCAGTATACTTCGAGACTCCGACATTGCAGGTGGGAACCTGCCCCAGCCCATCCGATGAGCGAACGTCCGGAAGTGTTCAGCGACCAATCGGACCAGGAGCCGAGGCAAGTGAAAACACTCGTCACAAGGTCGAGCCTCTGTATGTCAGGATTCTCCTCTGAACGCGGAAGCAGTGAGGCCAAGAGCCGCTTCTTCTCGTGTCTCCAATTCGCGACAAACTGACCCAGGACAGACAAGATGTCGGAGATGCGTAGATCGTTGGGAGCCAATTCCCCATCTGAGGGATCGTTCAGAAGCTCGCTGACACCGGCCATGGTCTCCAGTGTATATGACGGGGGATTGTATACCCAAGTTTGGTGTGGAGCGTTGGAGAGAACTTGAGCGACAGCAGCTAGGAACGTGACCTTCCGCCGTTGGATGAGGTCAAGGCGTTGTTGGAGTAGTCGGGCTTCCCGATGAGATTCTACAAGGGGAAGAAGGTATGGTCGGATTTTGTGCCAACGTCTAGACGTCAAACGAGGAAAGTGCATCAAATGTACGCTTTCAGAGAATCGGTTCTCCGCGGCTAGAGAAACATCCTGGGCATTGTGGCCTTCCTCGATTAGTCGCTTAATGGCTCTGCGGAGCTGATGAGTCACGTTGGAATCCAAATGTTCGACAGAGTCACTGAACCTTTTCGTCACAGCGTGAGCACGTATCTGCGCGTCCCAGAATACATTATCGGTAATATTTTCTGCCCAGTCCATAGCCTCTAACGCGCGGTCTTCGGTCTCTCTGAGGATCTTCTTGCTTCTGACCACAAACATCTGGAGCGGTGTAGAGGCCTCACTATCGCTGAACGAACCTTCTGAAGAAGGCGATTGTTCGGCCAGATAAGTGTACTTTCTCGCGAAGTCGGCGCCATCTCCGGGCCACATCCTCCCCAAGGCGGAATTCGGTCTAATCTGACGGCCGTCTGCAAGCGGCTTAATGATGGTTCAGGGAGGATTAAACTGGTGTTCAGCTCACCATGGCGATATGATTGGGGTACCAAAGCTTGCACTGAATGAAAGGAGTCATAACCCGGGACCCCTGGAGATAGTCTAAAGGAAAGTCGAGATGAGGGAATGATCAAGTGAATCGGGGATAACAAGTACTCCTGATTCATACAACTGGTGCACAGACGTCGGTAGATTGTGTAATCCGGTCTTGTGTCCGACGCATCGCAGAACTGCGAACATGAGCGCTGTTGTATCTGTCCAACGGAACAAGCTATACCTCACAGATATCCGCCCCAAACAACAGCTTGGCCCATCTCCTTCCAGGAATGTGGTATGGACACGTAGGGATCGAAAAGGTATTCTGATCCTCCACCACATCAATGTCGAACGCTGCCCTCCATATTGAATTCGCATGAGGCGAGAGCAGCAGTCCACGGAAGAACTTGTTTGCGCGCGCCACGTGGCTCAGATCCAGAGGGTGGAGGTGCGAAAGGACCTAGATACGGGCAATGATCGCATGAGAGGATGTTGATGGCTTGTAGAGCTGAAAAAACAACGGACCTCATATACGACATCGACTATCTGGATTGGGAACAAGTCGAGGGTTCGGATAGCCCCGTTTCCTGGTCCGAGAAGGGCGTTCCTGGCCTTTTCTTCCTCCTCCTTCTCTCTGCAGAGTGTCCGCCAACAGGCGACGGCAATATGGTTCGCTATGGACGCGAGGACGCTTCAACGCAATGGCGATACAAACGGCTGGGCCAGGAACTCACTGGATCCTCCCACCTTCCATGCCATGGAGCTTATAAATGTATTCTCGTACACCTCGTAGATGAGTTTGTGTGCGTCCGGGGCGTCGCCTTCGAATGGGAGTGGATCCGAGTGCATTGATTGAGCTTACACCAGACCGATGAAGATCTGGTCTGGCTTCAGGCACTTTAAATAGTACTGCCCCTCGATGGGGCGTATGACTTGGTTTTGACTTGGTTCGCGCATTGCCGTTGTCATTCGTGTCAAAGGCTAAGTGTCAGAGAGAGTCAAAGCCAGTACTGAGTCACATGAGCTTGATAGACCTTTGATCATGCTCCTGGCACTGAGTTCGATCCCGTATCGAAACGACTTCTCATTCTTGATTGCTTTGAATTCGTTATCAGAAGTATACCGTATATGCAGATGTATATCATAGTTGAAATCTCATATGACGCTCACCTGGTGCTGAATCTGGGAGTGCGACGCTGCGCGCAAGTGGTCTCCTGTCACGGGACCGCGACTTCATGACGTAATTCCCATAGCTTACACTGATGTGGCATCTACTCGGCGCTCTAGTGCAGACGCGTTCGAGATTAGCCAAAGTAGCAGACCCTCGTACTGATTACCTGGTCCTTTAATCCGCTGGTGTGCGGCGAAGCCCAGCCATCATGCATCATCGTAAGGATCTCCTGCGGAACGCGAGGCAAACATTGAAGAAATGCCGGAGGGCCAGCTCGTTCCACCAAGTACCACATACCCTAATAGCGTCGAGTCAGGGTCACATTACAAATGCTCTTTACCTCCAAGCACAGCTAGAGCGCGAAATAAGTGTCCCCTGTCCACCTGCCCAGCTCGCCAAACTTGTATTCTAGGTATAAGGAATGTGGGAACCGCTCAAGAGATCTAGATTCCTGCCGTTGGTAGATATCTCATTCCGACAGAATTCCACCCTTCTCCTTCCCCTTCTCTTTTTCCTCCTCCTTCTCCGTATCTTCATCCTCCTGCTCGTCGTCGGCTCTAGACCGCGTATCGTCGTATTCGTCGGTGATCCGCTGCACTTCTCTCCGCAGTGCCTTGGCTTCTGTCACGAGTTCCATCCATCTCTCGATATCAAACCCGCGAGCCTTGTACAAAGCGTGTCTTCGCGACGAGATTGACCGGTCAAGCACGGACGAATAGGATACTTCTCGGCCTTGATACAAGAACCTGGGTAAGATGAGAATAAACTTGGTAATATCTGTTGCGAAACGCACCACAAGTAACCACCCATCACGGTAGAGAGACCACTCAAATACGTGATAGGTTCCATGACATCCCTCAGAGACAGTAAGACACGAGCAGCGAATGAAGACAGAAGTAACTCACCATCCGTAGTCCCAGAACGTCAGACGCGCCACCAACGCCCAGTACATAGCCAAGACTCCAAATCCTCCCGTGGCCATCCTTTTAGCGCTGCGGTGTGCTTCCCGGTCACATTCCAGCTTGAGTTTCTCCATACTCTTCATACGAGTGTTGAGCGCCTGAAGTCGGCGTCGCATGAAGCGAGTTCTGTCGGCCGCAGTGGGAACCTCCACTTCGAGAGCAATGCCAGAGTCATGCTTCCCATCGGACGTGAAATGGATTGTGAAATGTGCGGCCTGCGCTGCATCTCGGATGAAATCTCCGATATCTGTTGAATCAGACCACTGGAAGTCGCGTCCATTGCGCGTTTTACTTTGGAACGAGATTTTTGGTAGCGTGGTCGGATCCAGAGAGGCTAGGATGAGGCGGCTGACGTGTGACAGTGGTTGTGAAGGATGCAAGAGGAGGACCGTGGGTGGGGGGTGTTTCTGATGATTCTCAAGCCGAATGGTCCCCTCTTTTCCAAAGTCCAGCATCCCCAACGGTAAGATGAGTTTGAATAAATGTGAAGACGTCGACGCGAGTTTCCCTGTGCAAGAATTGCAATTAAGATTGGAGGGCCATGACTAGTACCGAACGGCCAGACGATTCACCTTTCCCCTCAGGAAGATCATCCGCGCGAGCTCCATCCATTTCGCGGGCGCTATGTCCGACGCTGGGACCGGTTTCCACTTACTAGAAGGTGCGGCATCCGCTAGGAAGTGGGCATGCTCGACGGTCGTGTTGTTGAGGGAGGACTTAGAGGTGTAACGACGCGCAGCATGGCAGTGAAGCACCGCCGGGGTGGGTATTTTCTGGGTCTGCCTCAGTAGACGAGAGCATAGAGACAGAGGGCGCATGAGTTAGAAAGAAGAACAGGAGTCTGACGCCAGCTATGACATCAGAGATTCCACTACCGCGTTGATGTCGCGTGAGCCCGGACTTGCAGTCACTGGTATCCAATCTGAGTGCACGATGAACGCGTGCCATTTGCAGGACTCTCATTGTTGGACTCGGGATCGGTTGAGAGTCTTATAGTAAGGAGGTGAGATTCGTGAGTGAAGTGGCATGCTCGGCGTGCCTTATTTGGCATTCCACAATCTCTCAATCTTGATCTCTTCCATCATGGGCTTCACCTACGTTATCGGTATGTCGACGCGTTGAAGCGCGAATCTTCCTGATGAGAGTTCCAAGAACACATGGAGGACGACGACGACACGGTCAGGGCTATCCCTCCTTGGGTAGAACTCGAGTACACCGTCGGTCCTCATTCTCCATCCATCTATCACACCTCTGATCCAGCCGAACAGCACATGCGCACACTCGCGGGTCCTTCTTCTGCCGTTCACTTCACTCACCTCACTTCTGCATCGCGCGAATCATTGTCTGCAGTGTTTGCCCCGGCGGGCGGACTAGCAAGTGCAGCATGCCATCAAGAGGGCGTCCTCGATCTCATGGCACGGTTACTTGGACCCGACGCCAAGTCTAAAATATGTCTGCTTGATCCCAAAGCAGAAAATGTTCTGGCCCCAGAGGATGGGGATGGGCGCTTTGAGTGGTTCCTGTTCGGGGTCAGTCACGCAGGTTCTTGCGTGCACGCCATGCTCAGACCAGCCACTACAGGGCATCCTGGGCGACGATCCTCCTCGAGATCGGACTTCTGAACTGCGTGTACTGGGCTTCCCCACGCGTCACTTGGGCCCGGTACAGATGACTACGGATACCGCACTCGGTGTGACCAAGCTCGTGGTGCAAGACAAAAGTGCGCGCTTCGTGTTCAGTGAAGCTGACAATTCTGATCGTTTCCTAGTCCCACTCGACAAAATTCCATACATCGTGTGTCACGTCTTATTCGTTTCTGATCTCAGCCGACGGTGTCTGGCCACAGGATCTCCCGACTATCACATTCAACGCCAAGGAAAGCGTAGAGATGCCGTTCAGTGCGTATCGGCTGTCCTTGATACCGCTCCCGCCACTGAAACGAGGTGTCAGGATATGTAGCCGAGGGTTCCGAACCGAAGTTACCACCCGGAATGAGAGAGCTGTTGCATGAAGATTTGAATAAAAGTTTTGATTTTTAACGTGATGTCATTCAAGATTCGATTGAAACTGTCCCGCTTGACCACCATCGTGTCACCCACCCAGGGCTGACCCTAGCTCGTCATTGGAGTGCCGTTAGTAATTTGGAGACCTGCAGCCAGAATATTGCGACTCCGATTTGGAGTGCAAAGTTCCGCTCGTGGGAATCATTACGTTATCAAAATGTGCTGGAGCCGAGTTTTCTGGCCGTTCTGGATGTCTCGTTCAAGCAGACCGACGAACCCAAAGACTATGACTCTAAGGATGACGCTGGTGACGCCGGTGACATATGTGTATCCTCACGCTAGCCTTCCGACACCATTCAAGGAGCCATTCGTCCGGGATTCTCCAATTTCATACTTCAATTACATACGGGTACGTACACCGTTTGAGCTTCCCGTCCTTGGACTGTCGACTCGTCTCTTTCACAAAGACTTCGCCTGGGTATCCTTTCTCTGGAGGATCCATCGCTTGAAGAAGTACGGCAGAGAGTGGTTGACCTGATGACTGACGTGTGTGCGAGTGGGCAAGCTAAAGACGTAGTCGAGCTCTTCGAGTGAACGCTGTTTCGTCTCCGGAACGAGAAAGAAGATCATCAGGAAAGCGACCACGTTACAGCCTGGGGAAGCGTGTTAGTCCTCGTCTCGCGTCGATTCGAAGTCGCACCGGCGTAGAAACTGAAAGCGCCGATGCTGCCGGTAGCCGCTTGAAGTCGAGGAAAGGTGACGGACAGAACAGAGCTCCAGAACAGACACGTTGCGGTGGACCTGGATGGTTAGTTTGTCAGGACATGCGTCACGGAAGCCAAAGATACTCACCAGCTCATGCCCATTTCCCTGTGGGTCAGCGGGAACGCTTCAGCAGCATACTGAGACAATGCCATGAGCCATTGAATCCGTGGAAGTAGAGCGCGACAAACACACCGTGCTTGGGACCGGGCCTCCGCCAGAGTTGTAAAAGATAGTGAATATGTAGATGAAGAGCGCGATCAAGGGCACGCGAGCGCTCGAGTTGGATGGAATTAAGAAACACAGGCCAGCTGCCAAAAGACTCCATGCCATGTTCGGGAAAGTCAAGAGCAGTAAGTTCCGGCGTCCGAATGCTAGGGTTGATTGGTCGATAGCTGTCTGTGAGCGATACCTGAAGTGTGGCTTACTATCGATAGTCTGAATGCTGGCTCAGTCGATGCTCATACTCGAAGCGAGGGCTTACCCAAACAGCAGGAAAGGAAGATATGAAGGCTACCAATCCAAAACCCATCGATGCCAACAATGCGCTCAGAGTGCTGTATCCTGCATCGCGGAAGATAGTCGAGGAGTAAAATGCAATGATCTGCGCTAACGAGTCGGTCACGCAGAAGCGAGCGATGCAGACTGTGTTCTGACATTGATTCCACACATTTGCTGGGAAATCATGACAGTGAAGCTGGCGACTGTGGCACGCCTAATCCGTGGGATAGTAAATAGTTCAATGAACCGCTTGCAATAGCTCGACTTGCCGAGGGCGGCAAACTCCTTCTCGAGCTGAGAGTGAATGTAAAATAGATCCCGACATGCCTGGAGCTCCGAGTTGCGCAAACGACACAGTGACTCATATGCCTGCTCGTAACGATTCTTTTTCATTAACCAGCGCGGCGATTCGGGCACGAGAAGATCCCGATGAGCAGCGGCAGAGCGGGAAGAAAGGCAGAGCCAAGTTGAAAGCGCCACGCGAGTCGGCCCATCTGGAAGAAAGCCAGATTGGCGCAAAAGCCGAGAAAGACGCCGAATGCAATCCACATGAGCCACGACATGACTAAGCCGCCGCGGATAGATGATGGTGAGCTCTCGGATGTAAAGACAGGCACCGTCGAGCCGTTCAGCCCCATCCCGATCCCCAGCAACAGGCGAGTGACAAAGAGCTGGGGCCATGTTTGTGCGAAGCCAGATCCGATGACCGAGAACATGCCTGGTCAGCGGTTATCGTCGATCACAGAAGGCAAAGTGTTTGGCTCACAGAAGATAGCGGAAATGAAGATAGCACCACGACGTCCGAAGAGGTTGTTCAGCGGGTCCGTAGTCCAGCACCCGATTAGAGAAGCAGAGAGGTACGGAGCGGCGTTGATTACGCCAACGATCCATTGGTTCCTACTGGCTTTGGCGGGATCTGCGTCCATGGTGCTGGAAGGAAACAGTGGTTTCAGTAGGCTCATGGCGGATGACGAACACACTGATGCCAAATCTGTGTCAAAGTCGTGAGCAAGGGCGTATCGGTAGAATGCAAGAGAACAAACTCTTCAGGGAAACTCAAGTTAGCTAAGGGACATTGTCAGCATCGAAGCAAGCACAGTTATGGTAGTCTCGCATGCCTCCGTTGGAACCAGTTTGATCCCAGCCCTGGACAGCCGCAGCAATAGAACAGAGAATGACTAAGAGCCGCTTCGCATTGGATGAAGCCCGATGAGCGGTGCCGGAGCGCACCAGTCAAATATAACGCGCGCGGTTGTCTCCACTTATGGGTTGTTTCGAGACGGATGACCGCACGGTCAGCATCGTCCAAGAGATCGATCTTTTCGAAATTGGTAGGGTCCTGCGCGAGCAGAGCACCCTTCCGTAATTCCGGAAGGATATGCGTCAGGCCCTTTTCCTGTGCGAATGCCTGTCTGATGATTGGGTCAAGGCATGCATCGAGGAAAGCCCTGCACCGTCACCTGGACTTGTTCCAGTAACCATCCCGCGGGATACCATGTAGAGGATTCTGGATTCTGCAAAGGTCATCACTTAGCTGCTCACAGCAAGCATCGTGCATACGCACTCGTTCCCCCACCTCGTGGCGAAGTGACCTTCTCTGAGTCGGATTGCATAAGTAGCGGAAACAAGCTCGCAGGGAAGCGAAGGAGTGCCGCTGAACGAAAGTAAGGTCCGGGAAAAGTTGCTTTATCCCCCTCGGAGCTGGCCATTTCTGCACATCCGACCGTACTAAGCCCACTGGCCAGGCTCAAAACCACCCAAAACTCTTCCACGGGTGATCACGCAGGCTTCGGGTTCTGGCGCTCTTTCCAAGCCCAGAAAGCTCAGAACATATTACCGGATATGCGGGCCATTGCGATGGCTCTCGTGATGGGCTATTTGGTACTCGATTTCGCATTCCTTGATCAGAACGATTCGCGTAAATTGCATACATGGAGCCCCTAGTTTTCGACCAGGACAAGCATAGTCGACTGTGGTTATTCTCCCTAAGGCAGACTTTGCACTCAGCACATTGGTGCCTTATATGCTGATTCAGGTTTTGAGTACCGGAAGGCCTTGTGGGTAGTCTGCTTCAAGGAGACTAGCTGTGGTTTGTGACAGGGGGAATTTGCTGCACGGGACTTGCCGCACATCACACTCCTTGACCAACTACTTCATTCTCACCCCTCTAAAACTCTCCTTCCTAGGCCGCCGAGCATCTGGTCCGAATGTCGACCTCTATCTTCTGAGTTTCTATCGCAAGAAGTCGTCAAGGT